>JARJHM010000553.1:0-219384 GCA_033356055.1 Carex pumila | reverse complement strand
ACCATTAAACTGAATAATTAGAAACACACGTTATTTGATTCTGTCAAAACTAATTCAAGATCCCTTGGCTATTAAATTTTCGTTTTTGACTCTTTTACAATTAATTTTGTAATCCAATCCAATGTATGTCAACTTCTTTACATTTCAGCTACTTTGCTAGTCATATTTAATTAATCCTTTACAGGCTGATTAACGGTCAGCTTTCCTCATCTGTTAGGCCCAAATAAGCCCAAAAATATCAAAGCATTGCGCGTTAACATAAATAATGTCTTACGGTAAACTAAATGAAACCATATATATAATTTTACCAAATAAAATAAAAACTTCCAGGGAAACTAGTCATTAATAATTTAAGCCTATGTTATTTAAAAATAAAAAAAATTCATGATTCATTCACTAAGAAGGATTGGAATGTTTCCTTATTGTCTAAGAGCAGATGAATTAAATAAATGTAACGCTACCTCACAATTCTCAGCAATTGTTATTATCAAGTTATAATCAATATTAGGATTTATGTTTCAGTGAACCTATGGTACAATGCATAACGTACATTGATCCATGCTATGGACTCAAACCAATAGTTTGAAATTTCTAATAGTCGATCCGAGTTGTTCAACACGATTTCCATATGAATATGTACTACTGGTAAATGAAATTTTAGATTTTTAAGAACTTTGTTACCATTTATTTAGATAAGTAGAAAATTACTTGATCTGAAAATTATAGACCATCCAAAAAGCAGTGGTTTTCTACTTTGTCTAAAAAAATAGTTAAAGAATTCGACTATATTGAACGGTTTAGATTGACAATTTGAAATTTGAAAATAAAAATACTAATTCATAATACCGACCAATCCATGCTATAGCCTCATTCTTTATGTTAACCATAGCAGCAATCTCCAAAAGAAAAATAAAAAATATTGACAATAGTAATAATAAAAACAAAAATATAATAGTAATCATAAAAACAAAAATATAATAGCAATAGTGAGGCTACAAGTGATAACATAATAGTTACCATAATGGTGACATTCTTATCTAGTACTAATAAATATGCACATCCCTAGTCCCTACATGGTTGCACTACCTCTACATAAATAAGTTAGCTACAAATAATTTATTTATTTCTTCTTACTATATAGATGCAAACCCCACCCCCCTTCCAAAACCCACCATCAAAGATATGCATATAGGCCCCCCGTAGTTACAAGAAATCGTCTTCATCAAATATGGTAGAGAGAATAAGGCCTTGTGCAAATTTACTCCTTCGAGCTCTCTCCTCTTGTTCTTCTACTGGTATTGATGGCTCAGTCCTATTCACACAGACATACAGTTTAAATAAACCAAACAAGGCACAAAGATATATAACTAAAAAGATTAAGGCTTAGGTGTAACAGTCTAAACAATCTATCGTATAAACTTTAAACTTCAAACTTCAATCTAAGTAACTCACTAAATTAGTTATATAATGAACTTGTAGAATACCAATTTTTACTATTTTTTATGATTTATGAAAGATGACAAAAAATGGCTTAAAATAAAAGCAAATTGCCAATATTTTACACCTATGAAAATAATTGATCTGTACTATTGATCAATATCTTCATTTTCAAAGTTCAAATTATTGATCTGAATCATTCAACATAATCTCCATATGAAATGTATACTAAATTTTACATTATTTAGAATCTCTTTACTATTTTTTGAACGGTTCAGATCGAATATTGGACTTCGAAAATAGAGAGATTGATCCATAGTAGGAACTAATATCCACTATGCATAGTACCATAGCCTCACCCAATTATATAACTAAAAAAGTAAATATTTTTTTTTTTACAATAACATCATAATGTACCTCTGTACAACTGTATCTTCTAAAGATTCCGAATCTGCATCTGTCTCATGCAACGGATCAGATTTTGTGTCCTTCGGCAAATTGATAGTTGGTAAGTTGCTGATGAAAGACGACAGTAACGGGTCGGGTGCTGCACTCGATTGCAAATTTGCGTATCCGGACCCACCAAACAAGGACTGGAATGTTTCCTTTCTAATGCCTCTGCGTGATTTCCTCCTCTTTTGTTGCATGTAAAAACCTCAGTCAAGGTAATCAACAAAGAGTGAAAATAATCACACAGCATGATTTATACAATCAACAATCAACAAAACGGGTAAGAATTTTAACAGATAAATTTTAGCTCCATGCAGCACAGAGACTGCAGAATCAAAACAGAATTGAATATGGTTCATGCGCTGCATGAAGCCAAACCCTCAATTGATTCTAAATTATGCATTGATTAGCCCTCAATCATGCCAACTATTTCTAAATTAAGCCTTTAACCCAATAAAACAGTAAATGAAATAGATATCCGAGGCCAAAATATATGAATAACAATGAACAAAAAAGGATATCTTAAAGAAGCTTCTATGCTGTGATGTGAGGTGGCCCACCAAGTCCATCCCGACTCTTTCCATACACACAGGACAAATCTATTACACCAAAAAATAAACAGAAGCAACAACAAAATATTAGTATGTGATTTTCTTCTACTGTTTTCCAATTAACAGTCACTGAAAATTGGAAGTTAAGCTTTGTACTCGATGGTACTGTTATCCTAATTGCTAATTTTTTTAAATAAAGGGTTAAATGGGTACTTCATGAATTTCAAATGACTTTTACTAGAAAAGACAATTCAATGGGTAAATTTGAAAAAAATTAAAATTAAAAGGATAAATATGATATAATAAATTTTAGAGGGGAAATGTGTAATTTCGAGATTTTTGAGGGGTATACATGAAATTGCCCCCTTTGTAAAGTTGATGGACACATTTTACCCTGGACTCTCGAATTAGCTCTGAAATAAGCGCCAGAAAGATTGAAGGGAAATTTAATCTTTTGTTACTGTAGTGTATATACTGCACCAATTACCAGATTTGCAACCAAATCCTTACAAACTGCAACATACAGCAGATATAAACTAAACGAAAAAACCTAGTAAAAAATGTATCATGTGAGAAAAAACAAGTATGGATGTACCCCGGTTTTAACCTCCACAGGATGCTCATCATCAATGTGACAACACAAACCAACAAGGTCAAAGTCGTCTGAACAAAAAGGGCACGGATACTCAGCTTTCAACTCATCTTCTCCCGAGTCCACGTCCTCAAATCCTAAAAACACATCTCCTGCAAAAACACGAAAACAAATGCCAGATTAGCCATTAAGAGGAAATAATAAAACAAGAATTGAGGCAGAAGGATTTCATTAGGAGATTCTTTAGAAACACTAACATAACAAGTTTGTAAAAAGAGTGAGGCAGATTGGTTCATACTATGGATCAATATTTTCGTTTTCAAAATTCAAGTAGTTGATATGAACCATTCAAAAAATGTACTTGCAGACTAAATTTACATTTTTTTAGAAACTTTTTACTATAAAAATCACTACTTTTGAATGGTCTAGAATCTTTAGATCAAGTGATTTTCTACCTATCTAAAAAATAGTAAAATTAAAAAAAAAATGTCAAATTTGATCTACAAGTATGCTTTCATATGGTGATCATGTTGAACAGTTTAGATCAACTATCTGGACTTAGTAAATGGAGATATTGATCCTTCTTAGGGTGGCAAATTGATGAGAAGTGTATATGAAATATTTAAGAGTTAGATGTTAAGTGGGTTTTTCCGGACAAAAATGCCAACCAAAAACACAGTAAAGATTACAGATTTTGCACAAAGAGTGCTTGAACATTGCCAACATTTTGTTAAGGCTCACAGTATTCACATTAAACTAATGAGCTTAAAAAATTAACTTAAACTTTTGAGCAACTTATTGTGCTGAACAAAGTTATCAAATGTAGATAACAGCTACATATTCATTATTGAAAAACCATTCAGAAAAGAACACAGAACTTTATACTCTGGAAAGAGAAATCCAGCTTTTTACCCAAAGATAGTAACTTTTCCAGGGTTCTAGTTGCTTTTTGCCCCAAATCAGAATTCGGGATAATTTAGTGCAAATTTTAGTTTCCCCTCAAATCTAATAGCAGATCCTAACAAAGGGGAAATTGAATTATGATACCATGAAGAATCCAAGAAGGAGACAGCACCTAATTGTATCTTTCTAAGTTTCACTTGTACTCACCGAATCGTGATGAGTGGCGTCTGGATGCGGAGGTGAGGCGGCTCCATGAATCGGCCTCCATGAATCGAAGAACCCTAGAGAGAGATAGAGAGCAGCGATATTAGAGGAGCGAGCGAGCGCAAGAGAGAGTATTTTTGTGAGGAGAGAAGAAGCAAAGGTCTTGTCTTTTCCGTAGCGAAAGGCGACAAAAAATGTGTACAAAAGAAACGAGAAAGAGAAAGAGAGGTGAAACAGCTATGTGAAGAGAATTCTAGTCCCTAAAGTAACTTAAATTTTGAGTTGTAATTAAAACCGTTCGATTTACTTCCGCACGAATATTGAAGGTCCGATTCAAAAGAAAATTTTGAGATACTTTAGGGGATTTTACCCCGTGAAGAATTCGACTGGCAATTGCTTCTCTCCTAAGGAGTAAAGATCTTCTGATTTGCCTATTCGTGCATCCATTTGTGGAGCCTCTCTGTTTCAACGGATCTGGATGCATCTTGGGTTTCGTCCACAAGTTTTACAAGTTCAGATTCCTGCGCCCGGTGTAATTGATGACTTATGCGCCGGGTAAGTGCATTGACAAATTTGACAATAACTTTAATATTTACGCGTGTCAAAATATTATTGGTTGAGTGCGGTGTTTGGCTGTTATATGAAGAACCGACAATATATGGTGATAGATAAAAGGGAGCTCCACAAAGGGAAACAATTGGGCTAAATGTTTTAACAGAGCAATTTTTGCCTCATGCAGAGCATGAACCGTATACAACACTGCTTTGATTCTATAGTCCGTGTGCGCTGTACGAAGTTGAAACTACTCTGTAAAACCTTTAACCGACCTTCGGTAGTCAGTATTACATTTGACTGAAAATAAATACTTTTTTTATGAGAATTCTGTTGCCACAATTATTTTGATTATGAGTTCTAAAAAAGAAAAAAATTATATCATCTAAACTACATCAAAATATTTCAATTTGTTTGTTCCCATAATATAATTCAATATCATATTAATTTTACAATAAATTGTTTGATTCTTAATGTTGTAATTAATAGCATTGTCTAATAAATGATGTTCATATCAATAATTGATAATTCATAATAATATAATATTTCATTATAGAGAATGTTATTGTATAAAATTTATTATTTTGAAAATGTTACTGTAAAATATATATAAAGATCCGAGATTTAGTTTGCTAATAAAATTTAAAACCGGGTCAAAGTTACAAAAAAGCCCCTAAAATAAAATTACTCACTGAACCAAGCCCCTACCTAAGATTGACATTAGTTCTGCCATGAACTACCAAATATTGATTTTCTTCAATAATTAAGATTGACATTTTAATCAATATGCAGCACAATAATAAAAAAAAAAGACATCATAAAATTGTACTTAAAAAGGAAAAATATAAAACAAAAAATTCTACCACATTTTAACTTTGAAAAGCACTCCACCAAATATGCAAAGCTCATCCAACAAAATAATAATAACCTAGAGAGAGAGAGAGAGAACTAGGGTTTGCGAGATGGTCTGAGCACATTCCAATCCAACTTGTCACGTTTCGAAGACATTTTAAATCCTTTGCTCTTCTTTCCACTATTTTCGTTCGATGAAGAAGGTTGTGAGCTTGTATCTCCATCTTTATTCTTTTGCAATTTATTTGGAGTTGGAGTTTCACTTTCTGATGTTGGGTCAGGTTTCCTTTTCAGATCCGACCCAGATTCAGTTCCTGGGTTTCTGCTCCCTGACCTTTCTACCCTTCAATTGCATAGAATTTGATATTAGGTCAAAATCAAATAATAAAGATATCTCCAACTAATTCTACTGTTACACTAACAGAGTGTAACAGTACAGTATTTTTATTTATATAAAATAAAATAGGGCTCTAGATGGATTATATGGGTATATCGATCGGTAGAAAGAACCGAAAAAATATTCCGCTCCCTTCTAAAGGAACCAAAAAAAAAAAGTTCCAGTCCCTTCAGGGATCCATGCATGGTGATGCAATTTTTTTCTGTTATTCATACGAAAACGAAATACCCATATATTATTTCAATATTACTTCTATACATAAAAAATAACCTGACAGGACTAGAAGGAAATGATCCCGATTCATGATTGCTTACTGATGCTTCATTTAATTTCTACAAAAAAGAGATTTAGTGACATCTTTTAAAGAGAATATCACCTCAAAATGTACAAACCGCTTTCTCATTTTTCTTTTCAAAATAGGAATAATAAACCCTAAAATAATATAGAAGGCAAAACCTACATCAATAGAAGGATTGAATTTTCCAAAAGACATTCGCCCTTTTATTGCTCCTGGATTTGGGTTCCCTTCTATTATCACCATACTACAAAATAAATAAAAATATGAAATTTTAGTTCAATTTTTTGCCAGTGAACAATAAATATGAAACTGTGACTTGAACTAAGACTCAGCTTAATCTCAATTTGACACAGTTGTATATAAAATCAAAAATCAAATAAAAAATAAAATCAAATGGAATCACAATTCTATTTAGTTTAATTTTAACAAGATACTGGTATTTGCAATTATCCAAATAAAAAAAATTGAAATTACAATTTCATTTAGTTTAATTTTATGCTAGTGAACCAATAAATATGCAATTGTGACCTGAACTAACACTCGATTTAGTCTCAATTTAACACAGTCGCATATAAAATCGAAAATAAAATCACTTGGAATCACAATTTTATTTAATTTTATTTTAACAAGACACTGGTATGAACAAGATACTGGTATTTGCAATGATGCAAATAAAATCAATTGGAATCACAATTTTATTTAATTTAATTTTATGCTAGTGAACCAACAAATATGCAACTGTGATCTGAACTAAGACTCGGTTTAATCTCAATTTGACCTGACAATGTGACAAAACACAAAAGAGACAACAAGATACTGGTATTTGCAATGATGCAAATGAAATCAATTTGAATCACAATTTTAGTTAGTTCAATTTTGTGCCAGTGAACTAAAAATGCAACTGTGACCTGAAATAAGACTCAGTTTAATCTCAATTTGACCCGACAATGTGACAAAACACAAAAGAGACAACAAGATACTGGTATTCACAATGATGCAAATAAAAACAATTGGAATCACAATTTTATTTAGTTCATTTTTGTGCCAGTGACCTAACAAATATGCAAAGGTGACCTAGAAAAACTCGGTTTAATCTCAATTTTGACCCCAACAAAGTTAAGTATTAACAAAATACTGGTATTTGCAATTATGCAAATAGAACCCACCATTTTTTGGAAGATACAGAAGAATCCCCAAAAGGAGAATTTCGGTCGGATTTTTCAATCTTTTCCTTCTCTATCTCACTCTCTCTATTCGCTCCTCTTTTCAATTTTTCTGTTTGTTGAGCAGCAGCTCCTCTTTGCATGAACTACAATATTTTTAAAAATTTTAAAATTTTAAAAACAATCAACTGGAATCAGTACTGAAATCGAAAAAGATCTAACCTTGAGATTCCTGAGAGTGTTAGAGAGCTCGCGTTTCGCCATTTTTCTTTCTAGGTAAAATCAGAAAAGAAAAGGTAAAATAAAATTGAAAATATAGAAAAGGAAGAGGCAAAGAGGTGAGTGACATCAATAATCTAGAACACCAATTCCCCCAAATTCAATTTTAAAAACCCAATTCAGGGAAAAGAGAGAAATTAGAAAGACAGACTGATGTACTTCTAAAGACAGACTGCATTGTTTAACTATGACTATTTTGCCCTTGTAAAGGAAAGAAAGACTGATGTATTTCTAAGTGGTAAAGGCCCTGCAGAAATCATATGACTTGAGAGGGAAATGAATTTGGATTTAACCATAAAACAGTCCAGTATACCTAAACAACGTAGTATGCTTAAAGTTAAAAGTTACAAAACCAATCCAGTTAAAACATTCTTAAAACAAAATTCTTAAAGCAAAATCGCAACCCATAACAAGCCTTGACAGTGTTACACTTCTGCCAAGAAAAAAAAAACACAAACTACCAATCCACAACCCACAACAAACACAAGTCATGTATAACCCATTAACCCTAGCCAGACAAGCAAAGATTGATAGGACAGTGATACCAGTACAAATTATATAAGTTATTCTCAAAGCAGCACCAACAATATTTATTCAATTTATATAAGTCAAATCGAATCATATTTTACCAGAATAAGACTAAGTCAAATTGAATCAGATTTTAGCCAGGATATATATAATTTCAGCCTTTCAGGAACTTTTTTGAAGAAGCTGCAAATGTAACTTCATTACAAATAAATAAATTGAGTTGTATCTTTACAATTTTAACTGGTACAGAACAAACATTGGTATGACCAAACAGTTGCACACCAGTACTCCTATGCTAACTGTATAACTTCAACAATTATTCCAAACAGAAACCCCAATTAGTTCCAAATTGCACAAATATATATTGACTACTTACATATGGATAAAAGCAACTCAAGTTTTCAGCAGATCCAAAACCCTTTTCTTTTTACCAATACAAAAAACGGTTAAAAAAAAATCAACGAGTAAGGTTTGAAGAGAACTTACCTGGCAACACTAGTGATGAAGGTTGCTGAAAGAGCCAATTTTCGTTAGCCCTTTTCGAAGGAGCACGGCCTTAGGGTTTTGAGGGAGAGCGGCTGTAGCTGTGAGGTGATGTTAAGAGAGATGAATAAAAAGAAGGGAAAATGAAAATAGGAAAGAAAGCGGAGGTCTTTGTGCGAAATACAAAACGGTGGGCCCATTTCTATTTTCCAAATTCTAATACTAAAATATCTAAGTTTTAAAAAAACCTTTGATTATTTTTAAAAATAAATTGGTTCTCCATTTAGTCAATTTTTTTTCCTTTGATTATTTGAAAATCAGAATTTTTTTAATTTTTTGAAAACAGAGCGAATAGTAGTAAAATTATGTTCATATGTTATTTTAAATTTTTTAATATTTATACGGATTGAATATCGACTGGATATAGATAGGAACGGATATTTATTACAATAAAATAAAAAAATTAAAACATACTAAGTTCATAATATTTAGCTAATTATAATGATGAATAATATAATTTTTTCATAATATAGATAATTGAAACGTAAAATCATATTAGCATCTATATCCACATGGATATTCAGATGTCGGATATCCACATCAAAATTTTCAAATACGGATCAAATATAGATTGGATGCTATCCATACTGTTTCCACCCCGATTTTTTATTAATAACCAAAAAAAAAAATTTCAAATTCTACACCCTGTTTGACAAGATTTTGAAAAATGCCCAAATTGTAGTTTTAATTCATGGTTTTAGACCCCAAAACTGCAAATTTAATTTACGGTTTTAGCCCTCACAAAAACCACAGAAAAATCCACAGTTTCATAAAAACAAAAATTAAAATTGCGGTTTAGATCTCAGAATAGATTTTTTTTTTCATGAAATTGGAAATTAAGTTCACAGTTTTTGGTTTCTTTTTATTAAACATAAAATGTTATAATTTATATAATTTTTGTATCGAATTATTATAAATATTTTATATACTTCTTTCAAAATATATGAAATAATATATAATTTAATTTATTAGAAAAACTGCGACAAATAACCCGAATTAACATCTTTCAGGTTGGATTTTTTGCACCTATAAGAAAAATTAAAATGTTAATTCCTTTGTGAGTGATTGGAAAAAAATAAATTTTTTTTGAATCTGAGTTATTGATGCCAGTTCAAAAGTCACTTCTAAATAAATATAGAAAAATATTATATTCTTATTTTTGAAAAAAATAATAATTGGTTTCAGACTTTCAGTTGAACTCTCAACTGAATTCCCATCATACTGTGGATTAAATTCACAATTCTGAGTAATAAAAGTCTATAACTGAATTAAATTCATGGTTTTAGTCTAAAACAACAACTTTTTTTTTTTCTGATTTTTCGAAACCGTGGATTTGTTCTAGGGTATTGAAGGAGCTAAAATCGTAGATTTAATTTGCGAAAAGTTGACACAAAACCATGAAATAAAATTGCAATTTGGACATTTTTGAAAATCTAGACAAATAGGATGTAGAATTCAAAATTTATTATTCTTTTTGGATATTAATAAAAATTTCGGGTTTCCATCCCTACCTTTGTCTCATTTCTTCCTCATTTGTAAAATTATAATATTCATGTAAATCTGATTCTTAAGTCATTTTTTTTGTTCCTATTCCATTGCATTGTTTGTTCTAATTAATTTTAAGAATTTATTATTCTAGTAGTAGCTATATTTTACTATTTGGGCACTTTTAAATTATATATGGCCTGCTCTAGTGAATAGCACGCCGGTATTTTAAAATCAAATTTTATATACTTGCATATATTATTTTTATTTTCTAACTAGATTGTAAGAGATAATACTTATTAGATTTGACAAATATATTTTCTCCAAATAATAATTCATATCTATATAAAAATTAGCAATAATTTATAATTATGTATAAATTTAATATATAATTTAGCCCTAATTATCAGTCAATCAGTATGAATTTTCTTTTCCTCATCATTAATTATTCTTTACTTGGTGGTATTCTATTGCAATAAATTAGAGACAACAAATAAAAAGAGTAACCATTAGATTTTTTTTTTTAATTTCACCATATTTTATAGACTTCAACGGTCACATCAAAATGTCTAATTACTTGATAAATAGTTTTGGTGCAACTAATTAATTAATTTTCTTGAGACACGTTAGTTTAGATTGTTTTCTATTGTCAGAAAAATAACCACAAGTAGTAATTAAAATTTGATTCAGTAACAATAAATAATATTTTTGGTATAAGTGGTCGTAAGTTTGAAACTCAGATAAAAAAGTTTTATAAATATTAAAAGATAAAAAATAAAACTTCATCTTTCTCTTAAATAAATAATACCTTTTACTAATTTCTCCCTTTTCTTTATATATTAACCATGTAAACTAACTCAAAGTTGACAATATATCTTTATAGCACCTTAATTAAAAGAATACGAATATAAATTTTTAATTAAGTTGTATGTATTAGATTGTAAAGTGTGAGACAAACATCTATTATTGTCAACAAATTTCATGTATATATATCGATCGATCTTTGACTTTATTATAACCTAACCCCTTGAAAATTCTATATATAAATCCTATCCCTCCTCTCCCCAACTCAATTGTTCCAATTTCATAAAAAGTTACCTGCTTGACACAGGAAAACATAGTGACATTGACGTAGCCAGAATGAAGCGATTTTTCACGATGCTTATCGTGTTTGCCATGACGATGATCTTGATGGAGGCTGCTGATGCGCCAGCACCAACTCCGTTTCTTGCT
The DNA here is from genome assembly GCA_033356055.1 of Carex pumila. Lineage (NCBI taxonomy): Eukaryota > Viridiplantae > Streptophyta > Magnoliopsida > Poales > Cyperaceae > Carex > Carex pumila. The sequence continues at coordinate 207,917 of JARJHM010000553.1, read as the reverse complement.
ATATCCGATGCCGTTGTCACCATACCAACGTGTGTTGCTGTTCTTGTTATCTTGTCTTTGCTAGCTCTCTAATTTTGTGAAATGTATTACAGCTTCAAAGGACTGTTGCTTCAATAATTTTCTAAATTAATATGTGTTTTCTGTTGAATTATGTTCAATAATTTTCTTAAATCTGTATTTTATGTGGAATTATATATACAATTGGAAGCATTTTCTTTTGGTTTAAACAGATCATGGTCAGAAGCCGATAGACCATAGCTGTGGTGGCAACTTTGTAAATAAGTCGACATATTTTCCTATCAGTACGTACAGACTTTCCTTACTGATAGGAAATTTATCCAAATTTATACTATCGGTTGGTAACTGTTTACAGATAGAATAACTTTGAATTATATTAGCGGAACAAATGTTCAAACTGATATAACTATATCCTGATATTCATATATTGCACCGTACATTAGTACCGATATAAACAAGTTTAATTTTTTCCATTGGTTGTGTCTACGACAAAATAAAGTGGTTTTAAATAAAATGAAATTTCTCTTATCTCTCTTCTTTCTCTTTATTTGTCTTCTTTCTCTGTTAAGGTTTTGTAGCCGATCTGTTTCTCCTTTTACTATATATAGTGCCTTCCATTAATTACACAATAATGTGTACATAAGCAATTTGTATAATTCAATACTACTCATAATCACAGGGCTTCTTGTGACAAAGGAGGCGGTGCAGACGAGCATGCTGTCAAAGAGGTGGGAGCACCTCTGAGCGATACTCAAACCCAAGCTTCCATGGAATGGATGGATGACTTCTTAATTTGCTTTTGAAAGTTCCAATTAAAGTCATGGAGTTACTTTAGAAGTGTGATCTTCACATGGTATGCACCTCATATCTCATTCTTTTGTTAATTGTGTTAATTTTAAATGTTTGGATTTTTTTCTCTCTGATTTGTGTTAATTTATATCACTATTTCTAATTTAGGATCTGCCAAAACCAGTTTTGCCGCTTGAACACATAATATTTCATTACTTGATGGATACCACTGTTTCTCTTTGTTCGTTTTTATTTTTTCAAATGCAAACTTAAATTTGAAATAATGTGCGACTACATATATATGCAATTTGTAATATCTCCAAGGAGGAATATCGAATTGGTTGAGATCAAGTTAATGGTGATTTTATCCAATTTTCATACTTATCGGCTCTTCAAAGCTTTAAGAAGATTACCAATAAGACTAGCTAGTTCTACAGGATACAAGGGAAATTCTTAGATATGTGGTGGTTGTAGTTTATAGAGGGAAGAAAGTGATGTTCTGAACTTTAAGGGCTGAGATTGAGTCAATTGTGATGAAGGAGAGTGAGTTTGTTGGAGACTATTTTACTAGAGTATTGGTCGTAAAAGATGTGAGAGATCGAGGTGAGATCCAATGTGAACCCGGTGCACGAAATATGGTTTATGGAGGTATTGAATATTATAGTGTTTTTATGAAAAAAAATGCACTAGTTTAAAAATTTTAATTATATGAACACACTAGAAATTCTCCATTTATATTAAAGCATGGTACTAACAACATTTTATATTCTTTATATTTATAAATAAACGAAAGTTCCTGTTTGTGAGGCTTAATTAATTTTGTACGGAACCGAATTCGAAGTGTTATATTATTATTAACACCATATTGTACACAAATACTCATAAGAAAAATGTGCCGTGCACTAGTGGAGAACATACAATTAGTGTCGCCTTAAAAAACCGACACTAATACTTTAGTATCGGTTGATAACAAAAAGCCGACACTAATACTATTAGTGTCGGCTGTTTATAAATAGCTGACAGTATAATTAACAATTAGTGTCGGCTGTTTAAAACAGCCGACACTAAGCTGAAAATTTTCACCCATAATCCCGCGCACCATTTTCATTTTCAATCCCACTACTTCTCTCTCTCGCACGTGCAATCTAGGATTTTTTCAAAACGCGATTCTCTCGCTCTCTCTATCTCTCCGTCTCTTCGTTCTCTCTCTCTCTCCACTCCGCTACCACTGCCAAGATCTACTTCGCTCTAGGCTCCGTCTTCCCCCTTATCGGTGTCTCTCTCCCTCCATTTCACTCTCTATTTCTCTCTATCCCTCGTGCGAGTCAAGAGGCGGCTCATGTGGTCGCTGGCCAGGTGCAGCGTTCCCCGGTGTGATCAGGTGAAGCGAGATGCGGACGTGTGGGGCTAGGTAAGAGAGGCAGGGCTGACAAGGTGTGCTCAGCCTAGGTGCAAGGCTGGAAGGCTGGTGTGGTGCCCTCAGGAGAAAGGGGGCTCAGGTACCTTAGTATATTTATCATTTATGAGCCTAATTTTGCCCCTATTGTTGTTTTCAGCTTCTCTTGTTGTGGTTTTCCAAGTTAGGCACCAGAGACAGTTGTGGCCTCCATGTGGCCTCAATCAGCACAAGTCCGAGAAACACAAATAAATTTGAGGGGAGAAAGCCATGAGGTCAACTGTACCCAACTGGTATGGAACTATACTAGGTATAATGTGCAAAGAAAAGCCTATAAGATAAATCAGTGAGATACTGGTAAGTAAATCTGAGTACATAATTACTACAAATTATTGTTTTTGAACTAAATAGATTTGTGCTTTGCAGGATCGTATCAGAACTGACACATACAAAGCTGCAATCATTTCTGTGCTCACGCTGGTGCTAGTCGGGTAAACTAAAGTCACATTAGGTGCATATATTTTTTTTAGTTGTGTGCATTTTGTTTAAAGTATCAATTCTGACTTTTATATATTGTTGAATATACTGACAGATGGCCCATGGTGGCACAAATTTCGGATTTTTAAGTGGAGAAAATATTGATTCAAATGACGAATCTGCTTACAAGCCTGACCTTACATCTTATGATTATGTGAGTATTTATCCGGAGTTTCAAAGTATCTTAAGCATAGCTAATTTCGAGGTTCTAGTTTCAAAGTACCTTACAAATATTGAATCTAGTTTCAAATGTCTTGGTTGCAATTATTTTATTCCAAATGTTTTATGATATTAATAGTTATGATAACATTGTTGAAAAGGTCTTCTTATTTGGTTTATTTAGGATGCACCAATTAAGGAGTATGGTGATGTGAACAATGCAAAATACAAAGGTATGTGGAAATATAATGTTAATCTTCTCATGTTGGCTGAGAAAAAAAATGGGTTAGTTTAGTTCTAAGGTTGACATTTTCATTCAAATTTAGAATTTATTTCTTCAAGTAAGGTATGAACTATATATGAAGTTTTATAATTAATTTTGTCATGAATTGTAGATTCATGATAGAGCCCAGGTGTGTTTGTGTCTTGTTCAGAAGGTGAGAGAGCACTGTCGTTGGATTATTGACTTTTGCTTTTATATGATATGTTGATAAAGTTCATTAGTGATTAGAGGTGAGGGAGCTTGATACTGGGTTGGGGTTTTGTGCAAAGATCAATCTATTCTTGGGTTAGTATTTGCTTAATTCTTTGGATCTGTTCTTGTGAATGTTGAATAATAATGAGATACTTTTGATGTGTAAATTACCTGATACTTAGATGTGTAAATTAGGATGTGTTATTTGATATCTTTATTTCAAAGTACTTGTTTTATATATAGGCCAGCAAAAATATATGATAGCTGACCAAATATTAAAATTTATTTAAAAAATATATATATATATATATATCTAGTGTCGGCTATTTATTAAAAATGCGACACTAATAAGTATTAGTGTCGGCTCTTTATTAAATATCCGACACTAATACTTATTAGTGTCGGCTAATTAATATCATGCACCACTAATGAGTATTAGTGTCGGTTATTTAATAAAAATGCGCCACTAATGAGTATTAGTGTCGGTTATTTAATAAAAATGCGCCACTAATGAGTATTAGTGTCGGCTATTTAATAAAAATGCACCACTAATAAGTATTAGTGTCGGTTATTTAATAAAAATGCGCCACTAATGAGTATTAGTGTCGGTTATTTAATAAAAATGCGCCACTAATAAGTATTAGTGTCGGCTATTTAATAAAGAGCCGACACTAATGCCTTACTTTTAGTGTCGGCTAATTACAAAGTATTAGTATCAGCTCCATTAGTGTCGCCTTAAGTCCGACACTAATACCCATAAACAACTGATACTAATTCCAAGTTCTCCACTAGTGGTGAGATCTTACAAGATTACAAACATAGCCAAGTAATATATCTAGTATTAATTACTTAACAATGCTATATATTCCAAACATAGTTGATTAACAATGCTATTTTAAAGTATTCCTTATTCAAACACAATTTAATTTAAGAAAATAGAGGACATCCATTATTGTTCACAAATCACTAGACCGAAAGTGGATATAACTAACCATTTAAATTAAATTTGATTTATAGATTCATAAATTGTACTGTTCAAATATCAATCAAATTAATTAGTTGTTTTGGCAGATTAAGGGTGCCCCACCAATCTAGTTTCTAATATCTTGCCCCGGTTCGAACCACCACCCCTTCACCTAACCCTTAGCAAGCTCGACAAGCGATGACCATTGCTGGACCAGCTTACCCGGCATGTCCGCCTGAAGCATGTTGTTTGCTTCAACCGGGTTTATCTTTGCTGCTGAGGTCATCCAGTGTGGGCCCCACAAGCGATGACGAGGCATCGGGAACCTTGCAAAGTTTGTTGAAGTTTTAGTTGTTTCTGTGCACTGGGTGTTTAATTAGGTGATTTCTAAAAAGTTGCTGTCTTTGAGTGTGTATGTTGTAAAATAAAATTTATAAATCTTCATTGATTGTTTTCTATAAAAATGAAATGGTTAGGCTCAAATTTTTTCATATTGTATTAATGTTGATTTTCTCCAATATTTTAATTTATTATACGAGAAATATTTAGTTGAATAGTTGAAAAATAATGATTATCTTTATAAAATATTGGCAAAATATGACAGACATATATAGTTGATGACTTACGTATTATCTTAGCTTAGTTGATCACTTATTTAAAGACAATATTTCATGCAAATATTATTGCCCATTGTTAGGAAGTTCATGACAAAAGTTGCTTTCTTAGCTATTACTACATTTATTCACACAATTAATATTGTTTTATTTAAGTACGTAGTTATTTATACAGTTTTATCTAAACGATTTATTAGATATCAAAGTATAATATCATTTTTTTCTTCAAAAAATTATAAATTTTTTTTTTTTCCGAAGAATTCTAGAATTGCATGCACTAATAATATTATTTTTTCTATTTATAAATAAAAGAAAGTTCCTGTTTGCAAGCCTTTGTTACGGAACCGAATTCAAAGTGTTATATTATTATTAACACCATATTGTTGTACACAAATACTCACAACAAAAATGCGCCGTGAAATCTCACAAGATTACAAACATAGCCAACTAATATATTTATTATTATTTAACAATGCTATTACAAATAATGTAGATGGTTAACACTGCTATTTAAGTTGGAATAAATATTTTTATCCCCCAATCTATTTCCTTCATTCATCCCCCAGTTAATAACTACTTGTGGGGACCATTAACTAACTGCACTTCATTAATTACTTGAGGGATCACATAATATTTGATAGATTTTATAACTGATGCGTGCAAATCTGAATACCTATGCACACAAGTGTTAATATATAATACATCAAGTATTAATACCTAAGATATTAAGTACTTCGAAAAAAAATCTGGACACATTGCACACACATCTTTTACATGTTTTTAGTGTTAGATTTTTTTTCCGTTCAATCTCTTCAATATTTCTGACAATATGTGAGAAAATTTGCAAATCTAAAATCATGGACGTCTTCTATGTAATTTTCTCTTTCAAATGAGATCCATGATAATGTACTTTTGGGTTGTCCGTCGTACAAGTATTCATATTTTGTCATGCAAGTATTCATATCTTGTCGAGCAAGTATTCATACATCGTCGTTCAAGTATTCATATCTTGTAATGCATGTGTATATAATTCATGTCTGAAGTGTTTGTACCTAACATATTTTATCAATTTTTTTCTATATGATACAAGATGACGTTTGAAAAATATTAATATTAAGTAGTGCAAGTATTTATACATCGTCATGCAAGTATTCATACCTTAACATGCAAATGTTAATAGTTTATGTATCAAGTGTTTTATCTAAAATGAATACTTACACGACAAGGTATTCACGACGATGTATGAATACTTGCATTACTAGGTATAAATACTTTTACGACGAGGTATGAATACTTTCACGAAGGACGGCTCGAAAATATGTCATCATGGATCTCATTTGAAAGAAAAAATTATGTAGAAGATGTCTATGGTTTTAGATTTGCAAATTTCCTCACAGATCGTCAGAAATATTGATGAGATTGAACGGAGGAAAAAAAAACCAACTCTAAAAACGTGTAAAAGATATGTGTATGATGTCCAGTTTTTTTTTTCGAACTACTTAGTATTGTAGATATGAATACTTGATATATTATATATTAACACTTGCGCGCATATGTATCTATATTTGCACGCATCAGTTATAAAATCTATCAAATATTAGATGGTCACCAAGTAATTAATGAAGTGCAGTTAGTTAATGGTCCCCACAAGTAGTTATTGACTGGGGGATAAATTGGGAAAATTGACTAGGAGATAGTTAGTTGATCCCTTTAAGTTGATATCTATTTTTGTTCACAAATCACTAGACCGAAAGTGTATATAACAAGAGAAAAGGTAATGTGTCCCCCGGGCTACAGTCCCCCAAAAATCCCTGTGTATAAAAGCCTTCCCTTTTTAGCTTAGTTCTGATGCGTTTTCAGCTTGCCACAATTGTCATAATTTCAACTGCCATAATATCAAGTATAATATGTATGTTTATAGAATTATATGTATATGTTTATAGGATAATATGTGTATGTTTACAGGATATTATGTGTATGTTCACAGAAGGTGGTCCCAACAGTTGTCACGCGTTTTCAACAGCTAGCACGCGTTTTCAACAGCTTTCACACGTTTTTATGTTGATAAAATTTGTTGAATTAGTTTACAAGATTTAGTATTGATGTTTACAGAATTAGTTGAAAATATCCGGAGATTTTTGAGGAATTGAAGTTGGGGAGTGTTAGCTGCTTCCGTTTTGGCAGATTAAGAATTAAGGGCGACCCCACCCATCTAGTTTCTAATATATTATTTAGGTAAATTAATGAGACGTATATAGATAAAATTAGGAGCACATATTTGGAAGGTACCTTTTTTAAAAAGAAAATTGCACACTAAAAATATAAACTGCACCGCCAGCCTTTCTATATATATTTCATTCAACCAATTACCACCTCTCCCCTATTATATAAGCATTCATTTGATTTTCTTGGTCTCTCATCCTTTCTCCTCTCTATAATCTCTGTTTCTCACACAAACAATCTCCTCTTCTTAATTTGCATGAAGGATCATAATCCAACCACAACAAAACAAAGAAGAATAATTATATGGGAATGAAAAAGATACCAATTAAGAAGGAGTCGGCTAGTGAGAGGATCTACGAACCTTCAAAACCCTTTACGAAGGGGAGAAGATCTCGCCCGGTTCGAACCACCACCCCTTCGCCTAACCCCAAGCAAGCTCGACAAGCGTTGACATACGCTGGACCAGTTTCCGTGTCCCGTGCGCCTGAAGCATGTTATTGTTTGCCTAGCCTCAACCGGGGTTTATATTTGCTGCTGAGGTCATCCAGTGTGGGCCCCACAAGCGATGACGTGGCATTGAGAACCTTGCGAAGTTTGCTCAAGTTGTAGTAGTTTATGTGGTGCATGCTGGACCAGTTTAACTATGTCAATGGCACAGGAGACAGGGATGACGTACGGGCTCTTTGAATTGGTTCGGCAGCATGTTTCCCTTTTGTAATTATATATGCATTAATTTGTTTGTTATTTGTTAATTTTGTTTAAACATGTGTGTCACTCTATTGCTTGTTATTGCTATTGATACACTCTTTGGTTCAATAAAAGCACATGGCAACTACTGCCAGGTTATATATATATATATATCCATTCTATTATTATGCACATAGGGTGTCCAATCCGCCAACGGGTACGATTGAAAGATGAAATTTAAGATTTAATCTCGGCCCTTTAATTACATAATTTGTCTTTTTTGATTAAATGCATCTGAATTATATGTAGAAGTCTAAATGTAACTAAAAACATGCTCACCACATATACTGCCACACAATACATTACAATTAAAATTAAATAAATTCTGAAATTGAGCTATATAATATGTTTCCTTATTTCATTCATTCCTTATTTCTCCCTCTCCAATTTAGTGTTATAATAATGTTTCCTTATTTCTTTCATTCATTATTTCTCTTCTATGTTGCTATAGCTATTGCCACAAGAATTCTAGAAATATTATCAATTTTGTTTTTATACAGATCTACACATATCACAATGAAAATCAATTGAAAATCTTAGAAGCACAAATCAGCAGGACATGAAGAAGGGAAAGAAAACAAAATTGGAAAAGTCGCCAAAAATATGAAATCATTGGTACTTAAAATACCAATGTATTTTTAATTTCAGGTTTTTTTCGTTCAGTTTGCTTATGGCATGGGTATTATATCTAATCAGCTATATCAGCCTATCAGGTATTCTATTTTGTACAAATTAATTTAAAATTGGAAAGCTATTATTTCAAATCATTGGTAATTAAAATACAAAATCATCACATCATCAAATTATTATAAGAGATCACAAAAAAAAATACAAAATCATATAATTCTATTCAGAGATCATGTCCCTCAATTTTGAATAATTATTAATTTTATTGAATGATTTTTTTTCAAAACAAAATTTCTCTTATAGTGTGTCCCGTTGCAACGCACGGACATGATACTAATATATATATATATATATATATATATATATATATAGAGGTTTATACGTACATGTGATACTAATATATTGGGTACTAGATTTGGAATTCAGTTAATTGATGATGCTAGAATTCCAATCATCTCCTTTGTTAATTGTTGGAAATGCGATTAATAAACGCAATATTTAATTCTAGAGGCTGCTATTGTAAGAGCCTCATTTTTTTTTGTTATTCCTATTTTGTCCTAAATGACAATTATGGTTCTTTTTATCTAAAATTTTACTTATTACTTTTCGAGTTCTATCCATTAATCATTAAATATCCTAATTTCGAAGTTTTGATTTCCATTTAAATTTAAAGAGAAATTAATTCTTTTTAAAATCAATCTTTGCCAGTGACTATGGGTTCTACAAATATAACAAGTGTATTGTAGTTTAATTTGTACAGCTAGAGATGTGGTTTAATTTGATATGTCTTGACTCCATCTTACTCTCCATGTTTCACATTTTGTTTAGCAGTTTAAGTTCGTAGTTGAAAATTTTTGTTTTGAATTTTAAACCATTGAATGTAGTAATATTCTGTGGATATGCCCCTATCATGAATGATAGCGTGCGATTGCTACATATCTTAGAGATTGATGTAACTCATCGTTTGCTACTTAGGCTCGAAGACCTGACACCTAAACTGTTTCAGCACCATAAATTATTAAAAATCTAACGTACGTACTAATTGTTTTAACCACTTATCTACTTTTTTTCGGAGTAAGGTACAACTTTCTGCGCTTCATTTTGATTCCCTTCTGATTTGTATAACCTTAATATAATCCTAGGATAGACGCTACAAATCATATTTATATTTTATTTTAAACAAATAATAGAATGACGTTGTTAGAGCTTGTCATTCTTTTTATTCGTAACTCCAACAATGATCACATTACTAGCTAACACAAGCAAGGTTCTAAATAGTGCCCGATAGTGGCGCTATAGAACTGCTATAGTGATTTCGGACCATAAAAACTATGGCGCTATAGCGGCGCTATATGGCCATAGCGCCATTTTTTTAACCATGCCGCTATGATGCGATTAACGCTATTTAAACTTTTGAATACAAATAAACGACATGAATCATGATATGGATGTGTAGCATATATAAATTACACTCAAAATTGTGATCTTATGGTGCCTATTTCTAACATATTCACCACTTAAAACTTAAAGCCATTTTTTTAAAATTTTTGTAAAATGCATATATAATAAAATAAACCATTTGCAAATAGAAGTCAAAACAACATAAATACAGGATAAAAATTGAAACATAATATATATCCTTTTGCGAAACAAATAAAAATTATACACAGCCATTGATCTAGCTATATATAGTGAGACACACGTATAATTAAGTGAAATTAATTATCAGATAACAAACAAAGAGCGGTTAGGCTCGAATAGCGGCGGTGAGGCTCACATAGCATCGTATGATCACTGTCTAAGAGCTGGAATGAGGAATCCTCTCTCAGCTGACCCCTGTATAACGCAGAAACATATTTCATTATTATTTCGAATAACATGTCAAATGTCTATTTATGGTCTATTAGATGGTGTACATATACTATCTCTACATTGCACGAGTATCAGTTTAAATACTAAATTAAGGATGCACGCTTAAATATTAATAAATTATTTACGATTCAACTGAGGGTTATGTAAATTAGAGCTTAATTAATGTTTCCGTATATATGGTTTAAGTTAACAATAATGAACCTATGCAGCTTGGGGTTTAAGTTATTATCTTAGTTTTAGTTATTATTAGTTTGTTATCCTACCTATTATACGTAGCCGTAGGAATCGACTCGACTCTTGCAAGCTGCTCCATTCCACCTATGGAAGAAAAAGGGAGCATCGGCCGTGCCGTGCTCGTTGAGGCCATTGGATCCCTGCATGAAACAATGATTACATAAAAAATTAAATCATTCATTGCACCCATGTGCTATTTCTTAATCACCTCTTTAATTAGCATAAACCAACAGCCTTTTTGTTACTAATATATTTGTGTTTGCTTAATTACATGCACTATTACTTGACAGTACGTATTATTTTCTTAACGCGTGTAAACTTTATGCTATCTAACCTCTGATATGAAAATGGGGTGGGATTGAACATCTGATGATAACCATCTATAATAACCATATGTAACAATTATAAATTTGAAAAAGAAAAAAATAACATTTGCGCATCCAGTGTAACAATTATAATTTATAGTGACATAAATCAAAATATTAAATATTTCTAAATTTTACTATTGATCAGGATAACCAGACTTCTCTTGCTGTAAAATGTGTACCTAGAAAAAAGAGAAGCAAATGCATATCAAAGAGTGCAATTTCATCTTCGGTATTTAGAATTGGTATCACTTAACACTACAATACTCTTGTTGCTCATCAATCATATACAGTACTCGTTCTTGTGTGATACATGTATGGTCGTCTCCTCAATCAATTTTTTAATTAATTAAACACGACAATCATATGAACTGCTTGCACTTTCAATCTATCTATGTAATCCTATGGTTTTGTAAATCTTTATCTTTTTGTTTTTAAATTATTTACTCCTATTGATACTTGAGAAAAGGGGAGAAGAAATTTTCAGAAAACAGGACACATTACCAGCTCTTGTTCAGTTTTTGATAATGACTCTATGATAGAACATTCCATCTCCGTAAGTTCATCAAACCGCTCTATGGCATCAATTTCATTGATTTTTCTGAAATTATACAAAAGAAGGTTATATATACATATAACTGGGAAATAAAAATATAAAAATATATTTGGCAACTAATTGATAGAACTGAATATAATGATATCTACTATCTAGAAAGGGCTTTGTATGATACTGGTTCTCAAGTGCATATTGTTATGTACAGAAACTGTAAAGTGGGTATTGATAATAAATGACATATCTGATATATGCCTTCGTTATTACGGAAGCAGATGTCAATTAAGTACCAGTTTTACTGTATTAATTGATCCTTGACTGAGAAGAAAACAGATCATAATTTCTGCTTATGATCTATTTGCATAGCATGAAACCTTGACTGAAAAGGAATTAAAATTTAAAAAATATGAAGCTTTTTTCTTTTCTAAAGTTAGTTAGATCTATATTACCTTAGAGGTCCCAATTGACTCTCTATTTTAGATATTTCTTGCTTTATATGCTCAGTATCAGTCTCCTATCAAATTAAAAAAGCAATCAATCAATATTTTGTGCTCTTCGAAAAATTAAACAAACTAGAAATAGAATGACAACGATATTTTAAGCCTTGCAATTTACCAGAGGGCTATGGTTCTGATTAATGGCCTTCATACTGCACCCAAGAAAACAAATCAAGATATCAGAATTAAACGTTTTACAAAAATAACTTGAACGACTAACAACACAGTACAACCCATCTATTCCTTTGAATCTTTGGAGTTGTAAATTACGTTTTAATACAAACAAGTTGAGTACAAGGTACTTTCATATTTAAAAACTGGAAAGAAAGATTATGATAAGCAGACCCATGATCCATAAGAGAGAGAGCATTGATTGCATGGCTGTCTTTTTTATATGACTTGTGCAGAATCTACAAAACCAAACAACAATATGTAACATTTATCATTAACTTTGTAAAAATTTGCACTAATGTGAAAAGAGATCGTTCTTTCAACATATACAAATAGCAGAATTCGAGATCTTACTTCCATGCGGTCTCGCCTTCTGTAAATTGAAAAAACAAGTAGAGCATAATATTAGAAATATAATAAAGATGAAAGAAATATATCAAGAAAAAAAAATAAACTAGCTTATAAATTAAACATTTGACAAAGACGTACGAGTCGTCAAGGTTCTGTTGAGATTCAGAAAGAAATTTCGTCACAACTCTGTCAAAAGTGCTGAGATAAGAGAAGGAAAACAAATCAGTTTAAACTCCTAAACTGCATAACTTGTCTTATTTCAGAAATAAAAAAGAAGATAGCGTCACAAAGTAGGGTTGGGGTGCAAACATGTAATTAATATGATTGGCTAGAACAGTTAATTATCCATGGATGTGATAAGATACATATTAATTTGAAGTGAGCTATTGATTTAAGTACCTGTTCTCTCCATGACATGTAAGATGATATTGGCCGTTGGGGTCACGCATGAGAAGAAGCACCTGAGCATCAGATAAGATGGAAAGCTCCTTGGCTTTCTTCTTGATGCCTTCTGATCTCTTATATTTAAATGTAGCTCTCCTCTGACTAGCCGGCTCCAACTTCTTAATTGGTACCTTATTCCTTCCCATAATTAATTAATTTTCTTTGTTGTGGTTGGATTATGATCCTTCAAGCAAAGAAGAGGAGTTTGTTTTTGTGAGAAACAGAAATTATAGAGAGGAGAGAGGATGAGAGACCAAGAAAAATAAAATGAATCCTTATATAGGCGGGGAGAGCGGGTTGGTTCAATGAAATATAGAAAGGTGGTGGAGTATTATATTTTTAGTGTGCAATTTTTATAAAAAAAAGTACCTTCCTAATATGTGCTCGTAATTATATCTATATACGTCTCAGTTATCCAAAACTGTGTAAGTTACTTCATGCCTAAGTTAATCAAGTAATCACGATTTATATCATATCTACTTTCGGTCTAGTGATTTGTGAACAATAATAGATATTTCCTATTTCCTTAATTAAACTGTGTTTGAATAAGGAATACTTTAAAATAGCATTATTAACTAACTATTATAGTGGATATAACTAACTGTTGAAGTTACAAGCTGATACGTACAACAGATTTCACATCTAATCCGAAGCAAGATGAAGAAATAAATCAATAGAATATTGTGGGTGGATATACGGCTAGATTGCATCTTTTGTATTTGCTATAATTATTATATTTGGAAAGTGTGATATTGACTTCTAAGTTTAGTCTATAGTATGATTTGTTTCTAAAATATTAGAAGTGAGCCGTGTATCCTATGTAAGAATATAAAGCCTTCTCTATAACAGTAAGGGAGGTATGTAAGAAAAAATATTTGATTGAAATAAACAAAGGGAGGGAAGGGAGATTCATGGGAGTGATTGTGTTCTTATTTTTTGTTATATTATTTTAATAATTTTGACATGGTATCAGAGCAGTGATCGATCCGAAAACCTCAATATTCCAAAACCTCACCAATAATCTCTCCCTTTTATCATGAGTGTACTTGAAGCTAGTTCTTACTCCTCACAAGATGAGAACACAGCAGCATTGTTGGAAAAATTAACCCAACTTGTTACACTACAACAAACCCAAATTATGGCCATTCAACAATTAACCCAACTTGTTGCACTACAACAAACCCAAATTATGGCCATTCAACTCGCTAGTATGAATTCGGCTCAACCAAAAACAGGTTTTCAGCAAGGGATACATGATGCAGTTTAAGCCAAAACCAACAATGGGTCTGGATCTATTGCCCTTCATGCTGCAGGTAGTTTCAGCAACTTGGGTAACAAAGAATGGGTCATTGACTCAGGAGCTTCCGACAACATGACATATTCTGAAAAATATTTTATGGTGAGAAAGAAAACCAAAAAGGATGGTATTTTTAATGCGAATGGAATCGTGTATCCGGTAAACGGTGCAGGAGATGTACAAATTTCTAAAACTCTTACTCTTAAAAACACATTGCTAGTGCCATCTTTATCTACAAAATTGATTTCTATTGGACAGTTAACAGAATAACAAAATTGTGTAGCTCTCATGTTTCCAAATCATTGTATTTTTCAGGATATCCTCACCAAGGAGATCATTGGCCGTGGTACTAAGCGAGATGGATTGTATTACTTGGAGGAGATGAAGACTGGAAACTCATTTCTGTCAAAAACCGATTCAAAACAACTGAGAGAGCAAGTTTTGTTATGGCATAGGAGATTAGGGCATCCCTCGTTTGGGTACATGAGAAAACTCTTATCTCATTTATTTTCTGGTTTGAATGAACAATTGGTCTATGAAACTTGTATTAAGGCTAAAAGTCATTGTACAACTTATCTTGACAGTTATCATAAAAATCTTCTTCCTTTTGATTTAGTTCATACTGATGTTTGGGGACCATCTCCAGTTGTCTCAAAGTCTAGTTGTCGATGGTTTATTCTTTTTACCGATGACTGTACACAGATGACATGGCTTTATTTACTCAAAACTAAGGATGAAGTAACGAAAGTATTTCAAGGTTTTTTTAAAATGATAAAAACTCAGTTTGAAAGAGAGATAAAAGTTGTCAGAAGTGATAATGGGACAGAATATGTAAATAAAAATTTGCATAACTTCTTTAAAGATAAAGGGATTATACATGAAATCTCGTGTGTGGGAACCCCTCAATGAGATGGAATAGCAGAGAGAAAAAATAGGCACATTCTCGAAACCACTCGGTCAATATTGTTTGAGAGTGATATGCCCCCGATTTTTTGGGATAATGCTGTGTCTTTTGCAATTTATGTAATTAATCGTACACCAACCCGAGTACATGATTACTAAACTCCTCTTCAAATGTTATCCTCTCATATCAGAATTCCGTCCGTTTTAAATTTACCTCCTAAAATTTTTTGGGTGCATTGTATATGTGCATGTTCAAAAGATTTTTGGGTCCAAATTAGAACCTTGTGCACAAAAATGTATTTTCTTGGGATTTGGTACACATCAAAAAGGATATAAATGTTATAATCCAAACACAAGAAAATTCTTTACAACTATGGATGTCACATTTTTAGAAGGTGAATATTTTTTTAAACAAACCGAAAATCCAATTCAGGGGGAGAATCGGGTAGAATTAGATTTCTCTGATTTACATTTCTTAAGATGTTTTGCCGATAATGAAAACCATGCCCACAATATGTCTCCCACTGAAAATTTAGCTACTGCCAAAAATGCAAATCAGGAAATAAATCAAACTGCCGAAAATGAATACCTTGACCAAAATCAAGCCAATCAAAACCATGCCGAAAATGAAATCCTTAACCTTGACCAAAATCAAGCAAATCAGGAAAAAAATCACACTGCCGAAAATAAAACCCTTGACCAAAATCAAGCCAATCAAAACCGTGCCGAAAATGAAATTCTTAACCTTGACCAAAATGGAGCAAAATCAAATCCTGCCGAAAATACAAATCAAGCAGAAAATCAATCTGCCGAATTTCTTAACTTGGACCAAAATCCTACTGAATTTGGAAACCAGTCAAATCAGAGTCATGACCCAACTCAGGTTATCCAAATAGATTCAATTCGGGTCATCCAATCTGAACCGAATTTCTGGATAGATCTAAATAATACAGTAATACAATCCGAACAAGTATCACATGGGCCAAGATCTCCTGAGGATATTTCCGAGGTAAGTGCTACTAACACTCTCTATAAATTACCACTTAGAAATAACCGAGAAAAACCACCAAAACGGTTCATTCAAGAGGATGGAACAAGTGAGGAAGTAAGATATCCCATTGCTAATTATACAACCACTGAAAAATTATCAGAACCTCTGAAAAGTTTTGTGAACCAAATATCTTCAATAACTGTACCAGAAAAATTGGAAGAAGCCTTAAAAGACCAGAACTGGGTAGATGCAATGAAGTTAGAAATGGATGCATTAGAAAAGAATGGTACGTGGAAATTGGTAACATTACCAGAGGGGAAGAAAACAGTCGGGTGCAAATGGGTGTATACTATAAAATACAATGCAGAGGGGAAGATTGAAAGATACAAAGCAAGGTTAGTTGCAAAAGGGTATACACAAACCTATGGTATCGATTTTCAAGAAACTTTCTCACCTGTTGCAAAATTAAATTCTATTCGAGTTCTTCTATCTCTTGCAGCAAATTTAGATTGACCACTATATCAATTTGATGTTAAAAATGCGTTCTTGTATGGTGATCTAAAGGAGGAAATTTATATGGACATTCCACCAGGATATTGGTACCCAGAGACGGCCATGAAAGTGTGTAAGTTGGAGAAGGCATTGTATGGTTTGAAGCAATCACCAAGAGCATGATTCGGTCGATTCTGTCAGGCAATGAGAAGTTATGGGTACACCCAAAGTGAATCAGACCATACAATGTTCTTCAAGAAATGTCAAGGTAAAATTGTTATGTTAATAATTTATGTTGATGACATGATTATTACAGGAGATGATCATGTGGGAATTAAAGAGCTAGAAACAAGGTTATCTAAAGAATTCGAAATGAAGAATTTGGGAGGTTTGAAATATTTTATTGGAATCGAAGTGTCTCGTAACAAGGAAGGTATTTTTCTCTCTCAAAGAAAATATACACCTGACTTTTTAGCTGAAGTTGGGATGTTAGATTGTAAACCAGCTGATACGCCCATGGTTCAAAACTTAAAATTGGACATAGAACTAAATGAAACAACTATGAACCGAGAAAGGTACCAAAAGTTGGTTGGTAAGTTAATTTATTTATCACATATTAGACCTGACATAGCTTATGTAGTGAGCGTTGTTAGTCGTTTTATGCATTCTCCAAACGAAGAACACATGGAGGCTGTAATGAGAATTTTGAGATACCTAAAGGGTGCACCTGGAAGAGGTATACATTTTCGAAAGAACCAAAACATGGAGATTGTAGGTTACAGTGACGCTGACTGGGTTGGATGTGCAGTAAATCGGAGATCCACTGCAGGATACTTTACCTTTATAGGGGGGAACTTGGTGACTTGGAAGAGTAAAAAACAAAATGCAGTAGCACTCTCTAGTGCCGAGGTTGAATTCCGGGGAATGGTAAAAGGTATATGTGAACTATTATGGTTGAGAAAACTATTAACAGAATTGGGTTTTGAACCCAGTACCAAAATGAAACTTTTTTGTGATAATAAAGCTGCTATAAATATATCTCATAACCCAGTGTAGCATGATAGAACAAAGCACATTGAAGTTGATAGACATTTCATCAAGGAGAAATTGGACTCAAAGATTATTTCAATACCATTCGTGAGATCAAACGAACAACTAGCAGACATACTCACTAAGGCTGTATCAAGCAAGGCATTCAATGAAGCTCTCTCTAAACTTGGTATGGCAGACATCTACGTATGAGCTTGAAGGAGGGTGTTGAAGTTACAAGCTGATACGTACAACAGATTTCACATCTAATCCGAAGCAAGATGAAGAAATAAATCAACAGAATATTGTGGGTGGATATACGGCTAGATTGCATCTTTTGTATTTGCTATAATTATTATATTTGGAAAGTGTGATATTGACTTCTAAGTTTAGTCTATAGTATGATTTGTTTCTAAAATATTAGAAGTGAGCCGTGTATCCTATGTTAGAATATAAAGCCTTCTCTATAACAGTAAGAGAGGTATGTAAAAAAAAATATTTGATTGAAATAAACAAAGGGAGGGAAGGAAGATTTATGGGAGTGATTGTGTTCTTATTTTTTGTTATATTATTCTAATAATTTTGACACTAACCATGTAAATTAAATTTGATTTATAGATTCATAAATTGTACGGTTCAAATATCAATCAAATTAATTAGTTGTTTTGGCAGATTAAGGGTGCCCCACCAATCTAGTTTCTAATATCTTGCCCCGGTTCGAACCACCACCCCTTCACCTAACCCTTAGCAAGCTCGACAAGCACTGACCTTTGCTGGACCAGCTTACGCGTCATGTCTGCCTGAAGCATGTTGCTTGCTTCAACCGGGTTTATCTTTTCTGCTGAGGTCATGTATCCAGTGTGGGCCCCACAAGCGATGACGAGGCATCGAGAACCTTGCAAACTTTGCTGAAGTTTTAGTAGTTTCTGTGCACTGGGTGTTTAATTAGGTGATTTCTAAAAAGTTGCTGTCTTTGATTGTGTAGGTTGTAAAATAAAATTTATAAATCTTCATTGATTGTTTTCTATAGAAATGAAATGGTTAGGTTCAAATGTTTTCATATTGTATTAATGTTGATTTTCTCCAATATTTTAATTTATTGTACTAGAAATATTTAGTTGAATAGTTGAAAAATAATGATTATCTTTTTAAAATATTGGCAAAATATGACAGACATAGTTGATGACTTATTTAAAGACAAGACTTCATGCAAATATTATTGCCCATTGTTAGGAAGTTCATCACAAAAGTTGCTTTCTTAATTAGCTATTACTACATTTATTCACACAATTAATATTGTTTTATTTAAGTACGTATGTAGTTATTTATACAGTTTGGTTGTTATGTTTTGTATTCAAATTGAATTTAAACGAACCATTCTTTACATGAATTAATAATTTGTAGTTTTATCTAAACGATTTATTAGATATCATTTTTTCTTCAGAAAATTATAAATTATTTTTTCCGAAGAATTCTAGAATTGCATGAACAGTGAAAATTAACTTAAACATCGTGTGGGATTAATTTATATTAATGAATGGTACTAATAATATTATTTTTTCTATATATAAATAAAAGGAAGTTCCTGTTTGCAAGCCCTTGTTACAGAACCGAATTCAAAGTGTTATATTATTATTAACACCATATATATTGTTGTACACAAATACTCACAAGAAAAATGCGCCGTGAAATCTCACAAGATTACAAACATAGCGAACTAATATATTTATTATTAGTTAACAATGCTATTACAAATAATGTAGTTGGTTAACAATGCTATTTAAGTTGATATCTGTTTTTATTCACAAATCACTAGACCGAAAGTGTATATAACAAGAGAAAAGGTAATGTTCCCCGGGCTACAGTCCCTTAAAAATATCTGTGTATAAAAGCCTCCCATTTTTAGCTTAGTTCTGACACGCTTTCAGCTACTATAACTGCCATAATTTCAACTGTCATAATATCAAGTATAATATGTATGTTTATAGAATTATATGTGTATGTTTATAGGATAATATGTGTATGTTTACATGATAATATGTGTATATTTACAGGATATTATGTGTATGTTCATAGAAGGTGGTCCCCAATAGCTGTCACGAGTTTTTAACAGCCGTCACGCATTTTTAACAGCTTTCACGTGTTTTTATGTTGATAAGATTTGTTGAATTAGTTTATAGGATTTAGTATTAATGTTTACAGAATTAGTTGAAAATATCTGAAGATTTTTGAGAAACTGAAGTTGGAGAGTGTTAGCTGCTTCCGTTTTGGCAGATTAAGAATTAAAGGCAACCCCACCCATTTAGTTTCTAATATATTATTTAGGTAAATGAGACGTATATAGATAAATTTAGGAGCACATATTAGGAAGGTACCTTTTCTAAAAAGAGAATTGCACACTAAAAATATAAACTGCACCGCCGGCCTTTCTATATATATTTCATTCAACCAATTACCACCTCTCCCCTATTATATAATTAGCATTCATTTGATTTTCTTGGTCTCTCATCCTTTCTCCTCTCTATAATCTCTGTTTCTCACACAAACAATCTCCTCTTCTTTGCATGCAGGATCATAATCCAACCACAACAAAACAAAGAAGAATAATTATGGGAATGAAAAAGATACCAATTAAGGAGGAGTCGGCTAGTAAGAGGATCTACGAACCTTCAAAACCCTTTACGAATGGGAGAAGATCTCGCCTGGTTCGAACCACCACCCCTTCACCTAACCCCAAGCAAGCTCGACAAGCATTGACCTTTGCGGGACCAGTTTCTGCGTCCCGTGCGCCTGAAGCATGTTGTTTGCCTCAACCGGTGTGGGCCCCACAAGCGATGACGAGGCATCGAGAACCTTGCGAAGTTTGCTCAAGTTGTAGTAGTTTATGTGCTGCATGCTGGACCAGTTTAACTATGTCAATGGCACAGGAGACAGGGATGACGTACGGGCTCTTTGGTTCGGCAGCACGTTTTCCTTTTGTAATTATATATGCATTAATTTGTTTGTTATTTGTTAATTATGTTTAAACATGTGTATCACTCTATTCCTTGTTATTGCTATTGATACACTCTTTGGTTCAATAAAAGCACATGGCAACTACTGCCAGGTTATATACATATATATATAGGTTTATACGTGCATGTGATACTAATATATTGGGTACTAGATTTGTAATTCAGTTAATTGATGATACTAGAATTCCAATCATCTCCTTTGTCAATTGTTGGAACTGCGATTAATAAACGAAATATTTAATTCTAGAGGTTGCTATTGTAAGAGCCTCATTCTTTTTAAAATCAATCTTTGCCGGTGACTATGGGCTCTAGAAATATAACAAGTGTATTGTAGTTTAATTTGTACAGCTAGAGATGTGGTTTAATTTGATATGTCTTGACTCCATCTTACTCTCCATGTTTCACATTTTGTTTAGCAGTTTAAGTTCGTAGTTGAAAATTTTTGTTTTGAATCTTAAACCATTGAATGTAGTAATATTGTGTGGATATGCCCCTATCATGAATGATAGCGTGCGATTGCTACATATCTTAGAGATTGATGTACTAATTGTTTTATCTTAGAGATTGATGTAACTCATCGTTTGCTACTTAGGCTCGAAGACCTGACACCTAAACTGTTTCAGCACCATAAATTATTAAAAATCTAACGTACGTACTAATTGTTTTAACCACTTATCTACTTTTTTTCGGAGTAAGGTACAACTTTCTGCGCTTCATTTTGATTCCCTTCTGATTTGTATAACCTTAATATAATCCTAGGATAGACGCTACAAATCATATTTATATTTTATTTTAAACAAATAATAGAATGACGTTAGTAGAGCTTGTCATTCTATTTATTCGTAACTCCAACAATGATCACATTACTAGCTAACACAAGCAAGGTTCTAAATAGTGCCCGATAGCGGCGCTATGTATAGAACTGCTATAGTGATTTCAAACCATAAAAGCTATGGCGCTATATGGCCACAGCACCATTTTTTTAACCATGCCGCTATGATGCGATTAACGCTATTTAAACCTTTGAATACAAATAAAAGACATGAATCATGATATGGATGTGTAGCATATATAAATTACACTCAAAATTGCCATCTTATGGTGCCTATTTCTAACATATTCACCACTTAAAACTTAAAGCCATTTTTTTAAAATTTCTTGTACAATGCATATATGATAAAATAAACCATTTGCAAATAGAAGTCAAAACAACATAAATACAGGATAAAAATTGAAACATAATATATATCCTTTTGCAAAACAAATAAAAATTATACAGCCACTGATCTAGCTATATATAGTGAGACACACGTATAATTAAGTGAAATTAATTATCAGATAACAAACAAAGAGCGGTTAGGCTCAAATAGCGGCGGTTAGGTTCACATAGCATCGTATGATCACTGTCTAAGAGCTGGAATGAAGAATCCTCTCTCAGCTGACCCCTGTATAACGAAGAAACATATTTCATTATTATTTCGAATAACATGTCAAATGTCTATTTATGGTCTATTAGATGGTGTACATATGCTATCTCTACATTGCACGAGTATCAGTTTAAATACTAAATTAAGGATGCACGCTTAAATATTAATAAATTATTTATGATTCAACTGAGGGTTATGTAAATTAGAGCTCAATTAATGTTTCCGTATATGGTTTAAGTTAACAATAATGAACCTATGCAGCTTGGGGTTTAAGTTATTATCTTAGTTTTAGTTATTATTAGTTTGTTATCCTACCTATTATACATAGCCGTAGGAATCGTGATCGTTGAGGCCATTGGATCCCTGCATGAAACAATGATTACATAAAAAATTAAATCATTCATTGCACCTGTGCTATTTCTTAATCACCTCTTTAATTAGCATAAACCCACAGCATTTTTGTTACTAATATATTTGTGTTTGCTTAATTACATGCACTATTACTTGACAGTACGTATTACACAAGTTTAAAACTAAAGCTGAGGTTATATACATTATGATTCTTATTTTCTTAACGCATGTAAGCTTTATGTTATCTAACCTCTGATATGAAAAAGGGCTGGGATTGAACATCTGATGATTGTCACCATAATTTGTTGCCGGTAAATTATTGCTGCAGATAACCATGTATAATAACTATATGTAACAATTATAATTTATAGTGACATAAATCAAAATATTATATTTTTCTAAATTTTACCATTGATCAGGATAACCAGACTTCTCTTGCTGTAAAATGTGTACCTAGATAAAGAGAAGCAAATGCATATCAAAGAGTGCAATTTCATCTTCGGTATTAAGAATTGGTATCACTTGACACTACAGTACTCTTGTTGCTCATCAATCATATACAGTACTCGTTCTTGTGTGATATATATATGGTCCTCACCTCAATCTATCTATGTAATCCTATGGTTTTGTAAATCTTTATCTTTTTGTTTTTAAATTATAAACTCCTATTGATATGTACTTGAGAAAAGGGGAAAAGAAATTTTTAGAAAAACATGACACATTACCATCTCCTGTTCATTTTTAGACAGCAACTCCATGATAGAACATTCCATCGCCGTAAGTTCATCAAAGCGCTCTATGGCATCAATTTCATTGATTTTTCTGAAATTATACAAAAGAAGGTTATATATATATATATATAATTGGGAAATAAAAATATAAAAATATATTTGTCTACTAATTGATAGAAGTGAAAATAATGATATATATCTTGAAAGGGCTTTGCATGATATATTTGATACGTGCCTTTGTTATTACGGAAGCAGATGTCAATTAAGTACCAGTTTTACTGTATTAATTGATCCTTGACTGAGAAGAAAAAAGATCATAATTTCTGCTAATGATCTATTTGCATAGCTTGAAACCTTGACTGAAAAGGAATTAAAATTTCAAAAATATGAAGCTTTTTTACTTTTTAAAGTTAGTTAGATCTATATTACCTTAGAGGTCCCAATTGACTCTCTATTTTAGATATTTCTTGCTTTATATGCTCAGTATCAGTCTCCTATCAAATTAAAAAAGCAATCAATCAATATTTTGTGCTCTTAGAAAAATTAAACAAACTAGAAATAGAATGACAACGATATTTTAAGCCTTGGAATTTACCAGAGGGCTATGGTTCTTATTAATGGCCTTCATACTGCACCCAAAAAAACAAATCAAGATATCAGAATTAAACGTTTACAAAAATTCAAGTTTTATTTTACCAGTTTGATAACCTATTTTTATAATTTATTCCTTTGGATCTTTGGAGTTGTAAATTAGGTTTTAATACAAACATGTTGATTACAAGGTACTTTCGTATTTAAAAACTGGAAAGAAAGATTAAGATCAATAAGCAGACCCATGATCCATAAGAGAGAGAGCATTGATTGCATGGCTGTCTTTTTTATATGACTTCTGCAGAATCTACAAAAACAAACAACAATATGTAAGATTTATCATTAACTTTGTGAAAATTTGCACTAATGTGAAAAGAGACCGTTCTTTTAACATATACAAATAGCAGAATTCTAGATCTTACTTCCATGCAGTCTCGCCTTCTGTAAATTGAAAAAAAAAAGTAGAGCATAATATTAGAAATACAATAAAGATGAAAGAAATATATCAAGAAAAAAAAATAAACTAGCTTAAAAGTTAAACATTTGACAAAAGACGTACAAGTCGTCGAGGTTCTGTTGAGATTCAGAAAGAAATTTCATCAGAACTCCGTCGAAAGTGCTGAGATAAGAGAAGGAAAACAAATCAGTTTAAACTCCTAAACTGCATAACTTGTCTCATTTCAGAAATAAAAAGGAAGATAGCGTCACAAAGTAGGGTTGGGGATTGGCTAGAACAGTTAATTATGCATGGATATAATAAGATACATATTAATTTGAAGTGAGCTATTGATTTAAGTACCTGTTCTCTCCATGACATGTAAGATGGTATTGGCCGTTGGGGTCGCGCATGAGAAGAAGCACCTGAGCATCAGATAAGATGGAAAGCTCCTTGGCTTTCTTCTTGATGCCTTCTGATCTCTTATATTTAAATGTAGCTCTCCTCTGACTAGCCGGCTCCAACTTCTTAATTGGTATCCTGTTCCTTCCCATAATTAATTAATTTTCTTTGTTGTGGTTGGATTATGATCCTTCAAGCAAAGAAGAGGAGATTGTTTTTGTGAGAAACAGAAATTATAGAGAGGAGAGAGGATGAGAGACCAAGAAAAATAAAATGAATCCTTATATAGGCTGGGAGAGCGGGTTGGTTCAATGAAATATAGAAAGGCCGTGGAGTATCATATTTTTAGTGTTCAATTTTTTTAAAAAAAAAGTACCTTCCTAATATGTGCTCGTAAATTTATCTATATACGTCGCATTTATCTAAAACTGTGAAGTTACTTCATGCCTAAGTTAATCAAGAAATCACGATGTATATCATATCTACTTTCGGTCTAGTTATTTGTGAACAATTAATAATAGATATTTCCTATTTCCTTAATTAAACTGTGTTTGAATAAGGAATACTTTAAAATAGCATTGTTAACTAACTATTATAGTGGATATAACTAACCATGTAAATTAAATTTGATTTATAGATTCATAAATTGTACGGTTCAAATATCAATCAAATTAATTAGTTGTTTTGGCAGATTAAGGGTGCCCCACCAATCTAGTTTCTAATATCTTGCCCCGGTTCGAACCACCACCCCTTCACCTAACCCTTAGCAAGCTCGACAAGCACTGACCTTTGCTGGACCAGCTTACGCGTCATGTCTGCCTGAAGCATGTTGTTTGCTTCAACCGGGTTTATCTTTTCTGCTGAGGTCATCCAGTGTGGGCCCCACCAGCGATGACGAGGCATCGAGAACCTTGCAAAGTTTGTTGAAGTTTTAGTAGTTTCTGTGCACTGGGTGTTGAATTAGGTGATTTCTGAAAAGTAGCTGTCTTTGAGTGTGTAGGTTCTAAAATAAAATTTATAAATCTTCATTGATTGTTTTCTATAGAAATGAAATGGTTAGGTTCAAATGTTTTGCATATTGTATTAATGTTGATTTTCTCCAATATTTTAATTTATTATACTAGAAATATTTAGTTGAATAGTTGAAAAATAATGATTATCTTTATAAAATATTGGCAAAATATGACAGACATAGTTGATGACTTACGTATTAATTATCTTAGCTTAGTTGATGACTTATTTAAAGACAAGACTTCATGCAAATATTATTGCCCATTGTTAGGAAGTTCATCACAAAAGTTGCTTTCTTAGCTATTACTACATTTATTCACACAATTAATATTGTTTTATTTAAGTACGTATGTAGTTATTTATACAGTTTGGTTGTTATGTTTTGTATTCAAATTGAATTTAAACGAACCATTCTTTACATGAATTAATAATTTGTAGTTTTATCTAAACGATTTATTAGATATCAAAGTATTATTTCAATTTTTCTTCAAAAAATTATAAATTATTTTTTCCGAAGAATTTTAGAATTGCATGAACAGTGAAAAATAACTTAAAGATCGTGTGGGATTAATTTATATTAAATAATGGTACAAATAATATTATTTTTTCTATTTATAAATAAAAGAAAGCTTCTGTTTGCAAGCCTTTGTTACGCAACCGAATTCAAAGTGTTATATTATTACTAACACCATATTGTTGTACACAAATACCACAAATACACACCATATAGTTGGTTAACAATGCTATTTAAGTTGATATCTATTTTTGTTCACAAATCACTAGACCGAAAGTGTATATAACAAACCATGTAAATTTTATTTATAGATTCATAAATTGTACGGTTGAAATTAATATCAATCAAATAAATTGTTTTGACAGATTAAGAATTAAGGGCGACCCCACCCATCTAGTTTCTAATATATTATTTAGGTAAATGAGACGTATATAGATAAATTTACGAGCACATATATATTAGGAATTAGGACCACCATATTGTTCTCATTCTAAAAAAATATTTTATCTCAATTAAATATTGCCTGTTGTTGTGTTTTATTTTTATTCACCATTTAAAGGATATGTCAATTATATATATAGACAGATTGGCTAAGATCAAAATGGTAATTCTTGAACCTTGGTACTACACTACTAGAAATTAGTTTTGCGATTTCAAAGTCTGACCGGTCGATGCAAACCGTTAGATATACTATTTATATTAAAACATGCAATTAAGAAAAACAATTACATTTTTAGAAATTTTTTTTACTATTTGTGAAGATAGTTTGAAAATTTCTGGTTTTAATAAATAGTTAAAAAACTTATGGACCACTGAATACAACGATTTTCAAACTAGGTCTCCGAGCACATTTTAATTCCAAAAATTGTAAAATTTTCAACCCAAATGTTTCTTATCAAATTTGATCTGTCTTGACTCCATCTTACTCTCCATGTTTCACATTTTGTTTAATTAGCAGTTTAAGTGCGCAGTTGAAATTTTTTGTTTTGAATTTTAAATCAATGAATGTAGTAATTTTCTGTGGATATGTCCCTATCATGAATGATAAGCGCGTAATTGCTACATATCTCATCTATGTTGAAGCATTTTGATGTAACAGAAAAAAGAGAGCTGACAAACAGATAATGTAGTTAAAAAATTAAACTAAAAAAAAACCAATGCCATAAAAAATTAAACTATGAATAGACGGACAACAAAAATAATAAATCATAAATTAATTAATATCAATGCACACTTAATGAGATTGTCCAGTCATTGGACGTTAGTTATTACAGTGCCTCTAGCACACTTAATTAATTAGATTCTCAAGGGTGTGAAAAAAGTACCAAAATTAGAAAGTATAAAGAATAGTAAAGATTAAGAAAACAAAACCCAAAATGTAAAATAATTAAGGAAGTTGGAACGTTATGTTGTTGGATAAATATATATATATATATATAGAGAGATGGGCTACTAGCCTACTACTATAAAAGATTGTCACTTTTCGCGAGGGTAAAAAATGACTTTTCGCGATGGAGTACCGTTATAAACGTGATTTTTCTATTCGCGACGGAATAAAATCATAAATGCACTTTTTCTCTTGCAAAAAGTGCCTACCTTGTCAGTACATTGCAATGTATAGCCTTCTTTGTACATTACACTATCAATCACGCGATTTAAAGTCCAAATAACCGATCAAAACCATTTATCTTGTTGTCCATATTAATGTGCTTGGAGACCAAATTTTACATTTTTTGGAATTTTTATACTTTTTTTTAGATTTATTGAAAATCGCTGTTTTTTATGGTCCAGATAATTAGTCTGAAAACAACGATTTTTAATAAATAAATAAAAGAATAAAAAATTCGAAAGCATGTAAAATTTGGTCTCCAAACACATATTAATATGGACAACAAGATGAATGATTTAGATCGGTTATTTGAACTTTGAATCACGTGATTTATATTACAATGTACAAATAAGACTACATTGTAATGTACCGTAGCCCATCTCTCTCTCTCTATATATATATAGATATAGGTATAAGCTAGTACCTATAATTAATTACTGGCAAAAGTAATAATCTGGTTCAAATAATTTAATCACCGACAATGCTAATTATGAGATCCATTAATTTTAAATTGAGATCAATGTAAAGAATTGTTCATACGAGTGTATTTTTAAAAGTTGATGATGCTTATCATGATCTTATTAAAAGAAATCAAAATATAAGAATTTTATTTTCTATAAGTACATAGAAAAAAAAATGAAGTTTTTAATAAATTTAAAATTAAAGACATAACATTGAGTAAAAGATAGAAAACATTAATTTCAGAGGAACCAAATTAAATTATTGGCATAAATATAATTAAATTTAAGGGGAACTTGAGACTCAATTGTTGGAAGAACTTGAGACCATTTTCTGAGGTAGCGTAACAAAACGTTGGAGTATAGATCCGAGCAATCCAGACACCTTTAATATCCGTGCTAAACCAGATCCGACAGATTGAATCTAAACTCAAAATTGGGGTTACTTTAGGTGATATGAATTCCAGAATTAAACGGCCCCCCAGAAAAAAATAAAAAATAAAGGGATTTTGAGTAGGGGTGTCAACAGGTACGATTTCAGAGTATTTGTGGAGGCATTTTCATACCCGTACCCGTTATGATAACGAAAAAAAATCTTTACTCTTACCCGTATTTTCGAATACGGTACAGGTCGGATAAAAGGATAAAAAAGCGTCATTAACATTTCAATTTGTGTTTTCGATAAAATAATTTTTAAAATAAGAAAAAATAATAATGAATACAACTAATTTGTATTATGAAAATTTAATAAAATACAAAAATTTTATTGTATTATGTATTATCTTCATACAAATATATATTTATATATGTAATTTTATTTTTTTAAAATTATCTTATACTAAAACGGGTAAGATAACGAAAAAAAATCATTACATTTACCCGTACCCAATTAGCTAACGGAATAAAAATCTTACCCTTACCCGTGTTTTCGGATACGATACGGGTCGGGTAAACGGGTAAAAGGGTGCCATTGACACCCCTAATTTTGAGCGGGATTGATAAGAAAAAAAGTAATAAATAAATATGCTTTGAGATTTGTGTGTAAAAAGACATTCATTAATGGCACATATTTACTCAATCAATCCACGGATCGTGGCTCAATCCACAGATTGTTGACGTGGCGTGGCATGCCGTGTAACAAGACGAATCCCGCTTAATTTCATTCGTAAAATTACGAAATTTGAAATCCCTTTTCTGTTCTGTCTCTTTCTTCCTTAATTTCTCAATTAGAGAGAGATTCCCTTCAATTACTTGACAGATACCACTGTTTGTCTGTTTCTCTTTCTTTGTTTTTATTTTTTCAAATGGAAACTTGACTCATAAAGAATTCGCCAAAATTAATTCTTTACTTCCAATAATACAACACCTCACCTGTCTTTCCTCCAAATATTATGTACAAATTAAATTGCATTGTTTAGTAATTAAAGATACCATTAATTTTTAATTGATTATTGGTTGCATGCAGTTTTGTTCAGGACTAGAAGCGGGTCGATGGAAAAGAGAGAGAGTTAATGACTCCACTCCCTACTGTTGTAATATCTCCAAGGCGGAATATCTTGTTGTTGAAAACTTAGTCCACAATCATACGATGTAAAGGCCAGAATGACTTCTTGTCGTTAAAGGTTTGTCTCATGCTCATAGAGACGGCTCTTTGCACTTGAGGATTTAATTCATACCCATTGTTATGGAATTAAGTATTGTATTCTGCACTTATGATTGATTATGTTTTATGAGTCAATTTTGACATAGAACGGTTCATACGTTCTCTTTCTCCAGAATGTAAGTATTTGTTCCATAGAAGAGATGTAATTGTTTGACATTTATATAATTCCCCAACATAGTACTGTTGGTATAATAACAGTAAAATAACACCTGGTTTAGCCTTTGTATTATAAATAGAACTTAGGAACCTTGTAAAGAACATAGTAGATTTCAATAAATAATTTTTCCACCATATTTTTCAAAATTCAACATGGTATCATAGTGAGTTTGGAAACTCTGAAATCAACCCAACAACAACAAGCGCCAAAAGGCCATCATGTACTGAAATCAGCCACATCAAAGAGCCGCGCGATATAAGATTCATACAGAACAAAAAAACCCAGAACCTTGTAAAGAATACATATTATTTCAATAAATACTTTTTCCAACACAGTTCTTAAAATTCAACAGCTAGGTTTAAACATACAAAGCATTATAAGGAAAAAAAAATTCAAAGGTTACAGATCTTTATAATTTATAAAATCACAAACGGACTATGGCTCCACTGTTGATAAAGGTCATCCCTCAATGCCATCGGTGCCTTACACCAACCGATATTGAATATGCATTCAAAACCAACTGTATGATAAAATTAACCAATAGAAAAGGACTACCCTTCAATACCATTGCTTGGTTAGATCCGAACAGTTGTGCCCCTGGTTACAAACACGTACCAGTCATGTCTTAGACCAACAAACGGTAAAGGCTAGGACGGTTGGTTAAGGTGTTTTATGTAGTGCAGTGACATTATAAATATGACAATGAAAAATGAGAATGTACATGCAAGTGAAAAATAAGAGAACGCAAAGTAACCAACCAAAGGAACACCGGGTTGGCTTGATCAATCTGAGGACGGTTTCCCTATGCTTAATAAGCTGGTCAAACCTATTCCTCAACTCATTCAATTGTCTCTCATTGTCTCGGGTGCAATGAAATCGTCGCTGATTGCGCCAATCATTTTGATCCTCGATTCTTTGTAGCAGCGTCTTTGCGTCATTGACAAGTCTTGAAGCCTCCTCCATCCAGGCCATGACGCCATGTAAGTTTCTCAAGTTGTTGTTCATGATTGTTTTGAAAATATCTTTGATGATTCTCAGATCCGTTTGCAGAGCATCAAATTTTTGTTTTATTTCATTTTGTTCTTCGGTTGTCCTTCTTGAAAGTTCCCTAAGCAACTCAATGACCTCCGCAATAACTATGGGTGCAATTGAAGCTAGGACAACCTCCATTGATTTGTCCTGACGTTGAAAAGGAAAATTGCAAGAAAATAAATATTAAACCATATATAACTATTTAACTACAAAACTTGTTTATATATCTTTCAGTAATTAGATTATGATCAAACCATAAAAATATATAGTTCTTGTCAACAAAATCAGTATGATGCAATAATTCAAAAACTAAACAGATCATAAATAATTAGTAGCTAATAGATCACAATTGACAAAAGAAGAAATGTTAACTGGAGAATGAAAACATTTAGGGGAGCTTAAGCACACACCTTAAAAGAGAGGGTTTTAGTCGAAGCTTGCTTTCTACTCTTAAGGCTTCTGTCAAGGAGCAATTAATCTACAAAATGGTGTGTGTGTATATATATATATATATTTATATAGCCTCTCCTTGAATACTTGAACAACACCCTCAAAACCTAGTCAATGCGTGGAACCGTTCAAATTGGGGAAGTATTTTACTTGGTTTTTTTTCCCAATAATTAGTATTTTAGTTTTGGAAAACTAAATTGGAGACTTCTCCATTCTAGCTAGGTTGTCGACACTCGACAGCCATATACCATAATAAGATAACGATAGAGAGGGGAGAGTTGCACGTCAGCATGTACCCAGTCAGAGAAGAGGGGGCCCACATTGCAAGGTTGGATTTGGAAATTAATTTTCACCATTTTAATAATTAATCGTATAAAATAATCGATAATTCTATATTCGGAAGTTAGAATGTTTCCTATATATGCAGGTCATGCGATGAAGCTTAGATGTAAGTTTCTGTTGTTTACAGAAGAACTTAAAATTTATAGTAATTAATATTTGATAGCATTTGACAAAATACTAATTGGTATAAAAGTTACATGAAACTGAGTACAAAATTAAACTATAAGAAACCGAAATAAGCATTTCTACTGTTAAAAATATTATTAACTTAATTTAAAAAACTTGTCAAAATTATCAAGTTGTTATTCACAAATTTCAACCCTTGAAAGTAATTAGGGTTATTAGAACGGTTTTCCGGATTATACTCTTCCGTTATTGATGAATTTCACCCTGAAATAGAAGTTCTTGTCAAAGAAAAATAAATAAATTAATATTCAAGAACTATTGAAAATTTTATTTATTTTTGTTTTTTATGGTTCAAATCCAAATATATTAAAAGATTATAGACTTTGAAAGATTTATAAAAACCTGGAGTTTGTTAACTATTTACTTTGAAATATTCTTTCTGACGAACATTCCTGGAAAATAAGAATATCTATTTATCAAATTTATTGGTTATTCATCTGAAAATTGTTGAAAGGTGAAAATTTACTTAATTAACAATGCATTATTGTTGTCACGAACTGAAACAAATAATATCAAATTTGCCCCGGCAGCTAATAATTAACTTCGTTTGAGATTAGAATTTCAATCACAAAATGAACCATAATCTAATTTGTTAGCTCCAATACAAATAATTAAAACCAGGTCATGAAATTAAACAAAAATGGACTAAATCAACCTACTTATCCATTGGCACAACCAATGTTTAAACTGAAGACCATGGCATATAAATTTTGTTGACTTTGTAATTTTAATTCAAGTTGGATATGAGACTCTTGCAACTTGCAATTTAAATTATATCTCTTAACGGATTGTCTTCTTTCATCTGGAATCAATATCCTCTGAGGTAATAAAATATTTCTGTTTGGATCATGGCTGTTCGATTAGAACCTAGGCGAATCCGATCCGAGATGGAATGCACGGGGCTGCTTCAATAGTCGTGCATATTGTGATTAGACAGTGCAGAACCAAATAGAAATATTTTGATACCTTTAGGTGATACGAATTCCTTTCATCAGACCAGTCTCAGGAGTCACTGTCATGATGGTGCTTCGGATCAGATAAATAATTGTTGTTTGAATTAGCAAAAAACGTCCAAAAGGGTAAAAAGAAAATGCCCTTACGATTAATTAAATAAATAGAGAAGTCCCAATACAGATAATAAATCAATTTTCTTTTTCTTCTTTTGAAAAACATGACAGAGGCTGCCAGTTACATTGTAAATTGCAAACAACCTGGTTTAAAGAGGAGCCATATATAATTCCCAATTTATACTCCTAGCTTGCGAATATTTTCATCCAAGAATTAATTGGATTCAAAATCATTTGAAAATATTACGAGCAAGTAAGAATTATTTGACATCTATACCAGTGTTATCAAAATCAGACCAGACCATTGGCTAAACCGAAAAACCAAACCCGATCACTAGTCCAGTTTGTTTGCTTGAAGAATTGTTTATGTTATTGGATCAGTCAAATCTGATTAAATCGCCCGGTTTTACTAAAAGATTGTTGAACCATTAAAAACAAAAACCCGGTTGGTTTAGAAGCAATTCATAGGGGGTTTCAGATTAGAAGTCGTTTTGATCGGAGAAAATAGATCAAAAACAAGAAAGAAAAAAAAGGAAATGGGAAAAGGTGGATTATATGACGGTAGGACCCATGACTTTAAAGGTCAAAGTAATCTCAACCCATTAAGAAAGTGGGCCCATTTACTTAGTTTTTTAAACTTCAATATCAAATGAATTGTGAATTGCTGAGGAAGTCAGTAGTTTTCATATATTAATAAAATAAAATACTAATTCTTCTTATTTATATATTTAGCATGATTTCTTTTCAAAAAACAAATATATTGCGTTTTTCCAAACATGTTTATTTTTAAAGTAAATTATATGAGTACAGTATTGACTAAAATATTTTGAAATAATAATAAATATAATATTGGCTTTTAATATTGACAGGATCTGATATGACGGGTGTGTTACAACCAAAATAAAAATAATTAAATAAAATTATTTTGATGATTTGTATAGTAAATTATAAAAAAAATGTTGTGTATACTAATCTAATTTAGAAAAATATAAATATTATAATTTGGATTATTTATGTAAAGAATTTTGTTAAAATTAAGCTATATGCACATTATATTCTTGTAATTGACATTGTAATTACATAAAAGATAACAACTCAATATCATACTCAAATTATTTTAAAAAAACAACCGATTAACACACTTGTTTGACCAATAAACCATTTATCAAAGGCTTACCGAGTCAAGCAGCCGAGGATCAATCAACATTTTTTTTTTGTAGATATATAAACAAAAGAGGTGATACTGTTGGTATAATAATAATAATAAAATAACGGCTGGCTTAGCCTTTGTATTATAAATAGAAATTTGGAACCTTGTAAAGAATATATCATATTTAAATAAATAATTTTTTCAACTCATTTCTCAAAATCTAACATGATATCTGGGTTCGGAAACTCTGAAATCAATGTACAACAACAAGCACCACAAGGCCATCAACACTGAAATCTACCATCCCAAAGAGCTGGAATCATATGCATATTCATACCAAAAAAAAAAAAACCAAAAGAATATATCATATATATTTCAATAAATATTTTTTCCAACACAGTTCTCAAAATTCAACAGGATTCGA
This sequence comes from Carex pumila, assembly GCA_033356055.1. Taxonomy (NCBI): domain Eukaryota; kingdom Viridiplantae; phylum Streptophyta; class Magnoliopsida; order Poales; family Cyperaceae; genus Carex; species Carex pumila. The sequence goes on along the minus strand of JARJHM010000553.1, from coordinate 173,154 downwards.
CATACAAAACATTATACGGAAAAAAATTCAAATGTTACATGTATTTATAATTTATAAAATTACATATTATGGCTCCACCGTTGGTAAGGGTCATCTCCACAATGCCATCGATGCCTTACACCAACCGATGTCGAATAGGCATTCAAAATCAACTCTAAGATGAAATTAACCGATAGCAAAGAAGAATACTTCAACGCCATCGGTTTATTAGACTCGAACAATCGGTGAAAAATTTAAAATAATTAGAGTGCTCCTTCTCCTTGCAAATATCATTCTTGCCTTTGACGAACCGATGTAAAAGGGGATTATAAACATCACAAAGGTAACAAATAATGAGAATGTGCATGCAAATGAAAAATAAGTGAACGTACACTAGCCACACGTACCGGCACGGTTTTTCCTTTAACTGGCACGGTTTTTCCTCTAACTGGCACGGTTTTTCCTCAGTCAATAATCTGAGAACGGTATTAGTATGCTTATTAAGCTGGTCACACCTATTCCTTAACTCTTTCAATTTTCTCTCATCGTCATTGCTGCAAAGAAATAGTCTCTGAATTATGCGCCATTTCTTTTGAGGAAGATCATTTTGATCCTCCATTCCCTGTAGCAGCATCGTAGCGTCGTTGCCTAGTTTTAAAGCCTCCTTCATCCAGGCCATGAGGCAATTATCTAAGTTTCTCGAGTTGCAATTCTCGATTTTTTTGGAAATATCTTTGATGAAGTTCATATCCATTTCCAGAGCACCAAATAAATTTTGTTCGATTTCATTTTGTTCTTCGGTTGTTCTTCTTGAAAGTTTCCTAATCAACTCAATAACCCTTGCTATAACTTCGGCTGCAATCGCAGCTAGGACAGCCTCCATTGATTCGTCCTGACGTTGAAAAGGAAAATTGCAAGAAAATAAATATTTAACCATATATAACTAATTAACAACATAACTTATTTTATATCTTTCAGTAATTAAATTAAAAAAATAGTAAATATATATATATATATTTTTTTCAAGAAAAAATGAGTATAATGCAGTTAATCGATCACAAATTAATTAAACAGGTCATAAAAAAGTAGTAGCTAATAAATCGTAATTGACAAAAGAAGAAATGTTAAGTGGAGAACCAGAAGATTTAGGGGAGGTTAAGCACACACCTTAAAAGAAAGGGTTTTAGTCGAAGCTTGCTTGCTTCTAGATCTTAAGGCTTTTGTCAAGGAGTAATCAATCTACAAAATGGTATATATATAGGCTCTCCTTGTCTCCTTGAAGACTTGAACGCTCGTAAAACCGAGTCAATTAATGTGTGGAACCGATCAAATTGGGGAAGTACGTGTTTTATATTTTTTTTTTGACAATTAGTAATTTACATTTGGAAAATTACAATTTACTCCGTTGAACTGTGGAAACTTTAACATATTATTGTATTTTATGGTTTAATCTAAAAATATTAAAAGATTATAGACATGGTCGTCAAATTTGTAAAACGCTGGAGTCTGTTAACTATTTATTTTGAAAGATTCTTTCATATGAACATTCCTGGAAAATAAGAATCTTTATATATCATATTTATTGGTCCTTAATCTGAAAATTGTTGGGTAAAAGGGGAAATTTTGATAAATAACAGTGCATTATGTGTGCATTTCCTGCTCCCGTGTTATCAAAAGACTACAGAGAACTCCCAAATTAATAATAAATTACTGACATGTTTACACTAGCAGCTAATAACTTCTTTTGAGATTAGAATTTCAAGTACAATGTGAACCATAATCTAATATGTTTAATTAGCTCCTATACACCGTTCCAGCTAATAACTTTTGACTGAAATATAATTAAAACCAGGTCCCGAACTCCAACAAAAATAGACTAAATCAACCAACTTTTCTATTGGCCCAACCAATGTTTAAACTGAAGACCTTAGAACCTGGCATGTAAATTTTGTTGACTTTGTATTTTAATTCAAGTTGGGTATGTGTTGTGAACTCAATTGAATAATTGAGTTGCTAATTTTGGTTTTAATAGTCGAAATTGAAGAAATAGCAGAAAAAGGAAAGTTTTGGTGTTAAATTGCATAATAAGATATGGGTCGAAATTAACAAGTTGAACAAGTTGGCAATCGGGCGGTTGGGATCCACGTAACGAAGTGAACCTATAACAAGACAGGGAAAAGGGTGTTTAAAAAAGGGGAAAGTATTATCCATTTTATGTTAAAAAAAGGGGAAATTATTATCCATTTTATGTGATACCCCACTGTTTATTGACTTATTTAATCCTTATGGCAAGGCGGAGCTTGTGTTTGGACCGGATACGTAAACTCTAATTCCTTATCCGTTGTCTTTCATTTGATATAGCGTTCCTTTTGTTTTCTATATTGTTTGTATTTATCTTTGTCGACATATTCTTTCCATTTTTTGACATATAACTTGACAACACAATTTGCTGGTGTAACTGACAACGCATCAATAGTTCGGCACACAGATGACTCTAAATAAGACTACTTGTACTATAAATTAATATATGTTTTAACTCTAATTTCAACTTGCAATCAAATTACAAGTGAATCATACTGCGTGTATAAATTGGAGTGTCGATCCACAGAGATAGTGTATTAGATCATAAACTCTAACTTTTTCCTAATTTAGGTTATGGGGTTCATATAGTTTTGATATGGTGGCGCTAATTACAGATAAGTGTTAAGCTAGATATAGATAGAGAGCCTCTAGGGTTCAGGTTTACTATCATTTTAAATATACAAATGTAAATCGCACGTCTCTCTATGTCGAATACAGCATTTCCACTTCCGTGTGCGGCGCGCATAGATTGTCCCACAGACAACCCTGGGTGTTTGCTTATGCGATTTGAAAATTTTTCTAATTTTTTTATCAGCTTCTGAGCTATCAAAACTAAAGTATTCTAGAGATGCATTTCTCTACACTACCCTGCAATTGAAATATAAAATTTGATGTTCAACCACATTTTAATTCCAAAAATTGTAAAATTTTCAACCCAAATGTTTCTTATCAAATTGAACTTGCATTCTTTTTTCTCTAAAGAGAAGAAATCTAATATATTGGGTACTAGATTTGTAATTCAGTTAATTGATGATTCTAGAATTCCAATCATCTCCTTTGTTAATTCTTGGAAATACGATTAAGAAACCCAAGATAGAATTCTAGAGGCTGCTGTTGTAAGAGCCTCAATTTCCTTTTCTTTTTTGTTGTTCCTATTTTGTCCTAAATGACAATTTTGGTTCTTTTTATCTAAAATTTTACGTATTACTTTCGAGTTTTAACCATTAATCCTTAAATATACTAATTTAGAAGTTTTGATTTCTATTTAAATTTAAAGAGGATTAAGTTTTTATATCCTACTGCTTTTATTTTACATTAGTTTGACAGCTAAATCATGGTTTAAATAATTTTATTCTGAGGAAAGAGAAATTAGTCCTTTATAAAATCAATCTTTGCCAATGACTGTGGGCTCTACAAATAAAACAAGTGTATTGTAGTTTAATTTGTATAGCTAGAGATGTGGTTTAATTTAATCTGTCTTGACATCTTACTGTCCATTGTTTCACATTTTGTTTAGCAGTTTAAGTGCGCAGAAAAAGTTTTTTGTTTTGAATTTTAAATCATTGAATGTAGTAATTTTCTGTGGATATGTCCCTATCATGAATGATAAGCTCGCTATTGCTACATATCTCATCTATGTTGGAGCATTTTGATGTAATAGAAAAAAAAGAGCTGACAAACTGATAATGTAGATAAAAAATTAAACTAAAAAAAAACGAATGCCATAAAAAATTAAACTAAGAATAGACGCACAACAAAAAATAGTAAACCATAAATTAATGCACACTTAATGAGATTGTCAAGTCATTGGACGTTAGTTATTAGAGTGCCTCTAGCTAGCACACTTAATTAATTAGATTTTCATGGGTATAAAAAAAGTACCAAAATTAGAAAACAAAACCCAAAATGTAAAATAAGGAAGTTGGAACCCAAAACAAAATCCAAGTCCTGCGAGATCAAATCAACTACTTCCAGCTTGACTCTTTACTTGCCTTGCAATTCTTGAGCCCTTTGTTACTCGAATTATTTTTCTTTGAGCCTTTAGTGCTCCTGAGCCTATTCCGTGCTCGTGTCGTGTGATTTCCTAGAAGATTGTAAGGGCTCACCGTTTTCACTTTATATTCCTTTCTTATTGGGTAAAGAAAGGTACGCTATCTCGAAGGTCCCTGACCCTAGAGATGTACGCATTAGTGCCGAACTCCGTCAACAACTCTCGTGTCAATTGTCTCTAAACTCTACTTTTTACTTTATTTATTTTATATTTTAGTTTAGAACCGAGTTATCCTAGTTTCTGCCAAAAATAATAATAAGACACACGAAGGACTTAGATTAAAAGTTTAAAATGATTCTATTCACCTCCCTCTAAGTGCCTTTGGACCAATAATATGTTATTAATTTGTTTTGCGTGGATAATTGAGCTTTAACATAACGTAAATATGTATATATTTTTTTTAGAAGAGCAAATATGTATATATTTCATCTCTCAACATGCTTGTCGTGTAATCTAACCTACGTACTACTTGTTTTAACCAGTTATCTACTTTTTTTTGGAGGAAGTACAACTGCCTGCGCTTCATTTGATTCCCTTCTGATTTGTATAACCTTAATATAATTCTAGGATAGACTCTATAAATCATATTTACTTAAAACATCGTTGCTACCAACGTCATTCTATTTATATTTTATTTCAAACAAATAATAGAATGACGTTAATTGGTAGAGCCTGTCATTTTATTTATTCGTAACTCAACCAACAATGATTACATTACTAATACAAGTGAACGACATAAATCATGTTGTGGATGTGTAGCATATAAACTACACTCAAAATTGTGATCTTATGGTACCTATTTCTAACATATTCACCACTTAAAACTTAAAGCCATTTTTTTTCAATTTCTTGTAAAATGCATATATAATAAAATAAACCATTTGCAAATAGAAGTCAAAACAACATAAATACAGGATAAAAATTGAAACATAATATATATCCTTTTGGAAAACAAATAAAAATTATACACAGCCATTGATCTAGCTATATATAGTGAGACACACGTATAATTAAGTGAAATTAATTATCAGATAACAAACAAAGAGCGGTTAGGCTCAAATAGCGGCGGTTAGGCTCACATAGCATCGTATGATCACTGTCTAAGAGCTGGAATGAGGAATCCTCTCTCAGCTGACCCCTGTATAACGCAGAAACATATTTCATTATTATTTCGAATAACAGGTCAAATGTCTATTTATGGTCTATTAGATGGTGTACATATACTATCTCTACATTGCACGAGTATCAGTTTAAATACTAAATTAAGGATGCACGCTTAAATATTAATAAATTATTTACGATTCAACTGACGGTTATGTAAATTAGAGCTTAATTAATGTTTCCGTATATGGTTTAAGTTAACAATAATGAACCTATGCAGCTTGGGGTTTAAGTTATTATCTTAGTTTTAGTTATTATTAGTTTGTTATCCTACCTATTATACGTAGCCGTAGGAATCGACTCGACTCTTGCAAGCTGCTCCATTCCACCTATGGAAGAAAAAGGGAGCATTGGCCGTGCCGTGCTCGTTGAGGCCATTGGATCCCTGCATGAAACAATGATTACATAAAAACAGTATTTTTGTACCTATCTAAAAACATGGAGGCATTTGAACCCTCCTCATATATATATATATATATATATATATATATATATATATATGTATATATCTTAGGGGTTTAAGTTAATTATCTTAATTTTAGTTATTAGTTTGTTATCGTACCTATTATACATAGCCGTAGGAATCGACTCGACTCTTGCAAGCTGCTCCATTCCACCCATGGAAGGAAAAGGGAGCACTGGCAGTGCCGTGCTCGTTGAGGCCATTGGATCCCTGCATGAAACAATGATTACATAAAAAATTAAATCATTCATTGCACCTCTGTGTGCTATTTCTTAATCACCTCTTTAATTAGCATAAACCAACAGCCTTTTTGTTACTAATATATTTGGGTTTCCTTAATTACATGCACTATTACTTGACAGTACGTATTATTTTCTTAACGCGTGTAAACTTTATGCTACCTAACCTCTGATATGAAAATGGGGTGGGATTGAACATCTGATGATAACCATCTATAATAACCATATGTAACAATTATAATTTTGAAAATGAAAAAAATAACAATTGCGCATCCAGTGTAACAATTATAATTTATAGTGACATAAATCAAAATATTAAATATTTCTAAATTTTACCATTGATCAGGATAACCAGACTTCTCTTGCTGTAAAATGTGTACCTAGATAAAGAGAAGCAAATGCATATCAAAGAGTGCAATTTCATCTTCGGTATTTCGAATTGGTGTCACTTGACACTACATGCAGTACTCTTGTTGCTCATCAATCATATACAGTACTCGTTCTTGTGTGATACATATATGATCGTCTCCTCAATCAATTTTTTAATTAATCAAACACGACAATCGTATGAACTGCTTGCACTTTCAATCTATCTATGTAATCCTATGGTTTTGTAAATCTTTATCTTTTTGTTTTTAAATTATTTACTCCTATTGATACTTGACAAAAGGGGAGAAGAAATTTTCAGAAAACAGGACACATTACCAGCTCTTGTTCAGTTTTTGATAATGACTCTATGATAGAACATTCCATCTCCGTAAGTTCATCAAACCGCTCTATGGCATCAATTTCATTGATTTTTCTGAAATTATAGAAAAGAAGGTTATATATACATATAACTGGGAAATAAAAATATAAAAATATATTTGGCAACTAATTTATAGAAGTGAAAATAAAGATATATATCTAGAAAGGGCTTTGTATGATACTGGTTCTCGAGTGCATATTGTTATGTACAGAAACTGTAAAGTGGGTATTGATAAAAAATGACATATCTGATATATGCCTTTGTTATTACGGAAGCAGATGTCAATCGAGTACCAGTTTTACTGTATTAATTAATCATTGACTAAGAAAAAAACAGATCATAATTTCTGCTTATGATCTATTTGCATAGCTTGAAACCTTAACTGAGAAAGAATTAAAATTTAAGAACAATGAAGCTTTTTATTTTTATTTTTTAAAGTTATTTAGACCTATATATATTACCGTAGTGGTCCCAATTGACTCTCTATTGTAGATATTTCTTGCTTTATATGCTCAGTATCGGTCTCCTATCAAATTAAAAAGGCAATCAATCAATATTTTGTGCTCTTAGAAAAATTAAACAAACTAGAAATAGAATGACAACGATATTTTAAGCCTTGGAATTTACCAGAGGGATATGGTTCTTATTAATGGCCTTCATACTGCACCCAAAAAAACAAATCAAGATATCAGAATTAAACGTTTTACAATAATAACTTGAACGACTAACAACACAGTACAATATTCAAGTTTTATTTTACCAGTTTGATAATCTATTTTTATGAGTTACTCCTTTGGATCTTTGGAGTTGTAAATTAGGTTTTAATACAAACATGTTGAGTACAAGGTGCTTTCGTATTTAAAAACTGGAAAGAAAGATTAAGATAAGCAGACCCATGATCCATAAGAGAGAGAGCATTGATTGCATGGCTGTCTTTTTTATATGACTTCTGCAGAATCTACAAAAACAAACAACAATATGTAAGATTTATCATTAACTTTGTAAAAATTTGCACTAATGTGAAAAGAGATCGTTCTTTTAACATATACAAATAGCAGAATTCGAGATCTTACTTCCATGCGGTCTCGCCTTCTGTAAATTGAAAAAAAAAAGTAGAGCATAATATTAGAAATATAATAAAGATGAAAGAAATATATCAAGAAAAAAAATATAAACTAGCTTAAAGATTAAACATTTGACAAAAGACGTACGAGTCGTCAAGGTTCTGTTGAGATTCAGAAAGAAATTTCATCACAACTCCGTCGAAAGTGCTGAGATAAGAGAAGGAAAACAAATCAGTTTAAACTCCTAAACTGCATAACTTGTCTTATTTCAGAAATAAAAAAAGAAGATAGCGTCACAAAGTAGGGTTGGGGTGCAAACATGTAATTAATATGATTGGCTAGAACATTTAATTATGCATGGATATAATAAGATACATATTAATTTGAAGTGAGCTATTGATTTGAAGTGAGCTATTAATTTGAAGTGAGCTATTGATTTAAGTACCTGTTCTCTCCATGACATGTAAGATGGTATTGGCCGTTGGGGTCACGCATGAGAAGAAGCACCTGAGCATCCGATAAGATGGAAAGCTCCTTGGCTTTCTTCTTGATGCCTTCTGATCTCTTATATTTAAATGTAGCTCTCCTCTGACTAGCCGGCTCCAACTTCTTAATTGGTATCTTATTCCTTCCCATAATTAATTAATTTTCTTTGTTGTGGTTGGATTATGATCCTTCAAGCAAAGAAGAGGAGATTGTTTTTGTGAGAAACAGAAATTATAGAGAGGAGAGAGGATGAGAGACCAAGAAATATAAAATGAATCCTTATATAGGCGGGGAGAGCGGGTTGGTTCAATGAAATATAGAAAGGCGGTGGAGTATTATATTTTTAGTGTGCAATTTTTTTTTAAAAAAAGTACCTTCCTAATATGTGCTCGTAATTTTATCTATATACGTTGCATTTATCTAAAACTGTGTAAGTTACTTCATGCCTAAGTTAATCAAGTAATCACGATGTACATCGTATCTACTTTCGGTCTAGTGATTTGTGGACAATAATAGATATTTCCTATTTCCTTAATTAAACTGTGTTTGAATAAGGAATACTTTAAAATAGCACTGTTAACTAACTATTATAGTGAAAAGATATATTAGTTGGCTATATTTGTAATCTTGTGGGATTTCTCGGCGCATTTTTTTTGTGAGTATTTGTGTACAACAATATGGTGTTAATAATAATATGAGAAAAGGTTTCTGTCCACTGGGTTTTGTCCACCATTTGTTCACAACCTTATCCGCTTCCATCTAACTGTCTTTTTACAGTATACAAGATTCAATTAAAAATTTACAGTATTATTTGAAAATTTTACAGTATATGAGATACAATTTTACAGTATGCAAGATTCAATTGAAAATTCTACTGTATACAAGATTTAATTTTTACAGTATATAGATTCAATTGAAAATTCTACTGTCTACAAGATTCAATTTTACAGTTCTGCTAATTCAATTTTATACTATACAAGATTCAATTGTAAATTTTACTATGTAGAAGATTCAATTTTTACAGTATACAAGATTCAATTGAAAATTTTACTGTATACAAGATTCAATTTTACAGTATACAAGATTCAACCCAGTGCGGAAGTTAATAATTAACTCTAACTGTCAATAACCGCTAATAACTAACTCTAACTGCCAATAACTTCTTATAACTGTAATTTCCGAAAGTACAGTTTGAAAGTACTTTTATTTTGTCCTGTTGTGCAAGTTGCAAACTTTTTCTAACTATCATGGGACCACTTCAAATAGTTGCTGGATGTTTTGTGATTAACTGATATATTTTATGTGATATATTGTATAATTATACAGCATGTAGAAGTAATTTTACAGTATTCGTGCAAGTCAAAGCTGTGGACAAATGGTGGACAAAAAGCTGTGGACAATTAGACGCTTCCTAATAATATAACACTTCGAATTCGGTTCCGTACCAAAGGCTCGCAAACAGGAACTTTCTATTGTTTATAAGGACGCGTTTAATTGTCCACAGCCTATTGTCCACTATTTATCCACAACTTTGACTTGCGCGAATACTGTAAAATTACTTCAACATGCTGTATAATTATACAATATATCACATAAAATATATCAATTAATCACAAAATATCTAGCAACTATTTGAAGTGGTCCCATGATAGTTAGATAACGATTGCAACTTGCACAACAGGACAAAATAAATGTACTTTCGGAAATTACAGTTATAAGAAGTTATTGGCAGTTAGAGTTAATTATTAGCGGTTATTAGCGACTATTGGTAGTTAGAGTTAATTATTAGCTTCCGCACTGGGTTGAATCTTGTATACTGTAAAATTGAATCTTGTATACTGTAAAATTAAATCTTGTATACAGTAAAATTTAAAATTGAATCTTACATACTGTAAAATTGAATCTTCTACACAGTAAAATTTATAATTGAATCTTGTATACTGTAAAATTGAATCTTCTACACAGTAAAATTTACACTTGAATCTTGTATACTGTAAAATTGAATCAGCAGAACTGTAAAATTGAATATTGTATACATAAGAAATTTCAATTGAATCTTGTATACTGCAGAATTGAATCTTGTATATAGTAGAATTTTCAATTAAATCTTGTATATTTAAAATTACAAGATGGATACTGTAAAATTACAAGATGAATACTGTAAAATTAACAGATTAATACTCAATATCACCGATCTATCATCTCTTTCCTCCAGATTTTCACAAGATGAATACTGTAAAATTAACAAGAGAAAAACAGTAAAATTAACAAATTAATACACCATATCGATTCTCTATCATCTCTTTCCTCCAGATTTCCACAAGATGAATAATGTAAAATGACAAGATGAATACTGTAAAATTAACGGGGCAATATTATAACATTAACATATCAATACTCCATATCGCCTCTCTATCATCTCTTTCTTCCAGATTTCCACAAGATCAATACTGTAAAATTAACAGGACAATATTGTAAAATTAACAGATCAATACTCCATATCGCCTCTCTATCATCTATTTTCTCCAGACTTCTACAAGATGAATACTGTAAAATTAACGGGGCAATACAGTAAAATTAACAGATCATTACTCCATATTGCCTATTTATCATCTCTTTCCTCCAGCTTTCATTTGAAATGCTAGATCTGTTACTACATACAACGAAAAACAACAAATTCAACAGAAATAACTTACTAGATTTGAATTTTGTCGTGCTCTTCAACAAAAACAACTTCTATTCGATCGCACTCCATGATTGAAGGTTCGATTGCGATCATTTATAAAAAACGAGATCGAGTCAGTAATCTCAATTAAAATCGACATTGCAAACGAAGAATGAATGACAGAAGTAAAATTTCAGTGACAAATTAGTAACATATCAATCTATACACTAAATCTGACAAATTTAAATATCAAAATCACAAATCTAAACTGGAAAATCACAAAATCGTAACATTTCAGAAAGAAAATTTTCAAAATATCATAAATCTACAGAAAATTATAAGAATAAGTGTAACCTTGAGTATGTAAAGCTGGCCTTGGTGCAGATGTAGAGCTGGCCTTCGCTATTGAGGATCTGAAGATCGTAGAGCAGGGAAGAGAGAAGCGATCGCGACCACTCTAGGTAGTACAGCTCCAACCAGTGCCATTTGTGTGCATTCATCCCATTGGAGCGTGTGCTCCTCCATGATCCATCCCTTGCCACCTTCATCTAATCGCGTTCATCCTGTCGAGGCGAGCGCCTCCCGCTCTCTTTTTCTTTTTCGATCGATCGAGAAATCAAATTAAAAAAATGAAAATAATGAAGGAGAGGAAGAACAGGAAGTTTATATGAGATAGTTATGGGAAAAAAAAAGGTTAAAAACAGTTTAGTGGGACTGGAGTCGTTAAAACTAAATGAATAAGACATTGTGGACAGATGGTGGAAAAAATCCAGTGGATAGAAACCTTTTTCTCTATTTATAAATCGAAAATGGAATCTTATTAGTACCAAGTTTTAATATAAATGGAGAATTTCTAGTGTTCTCATATAAATTTTGTAAACTAGTCCATTTTTTTATGGAAACACCATAATATTCAATCTCCACAAAACTTAATATTTTCTTCTTTATCCATATATTTATTCAGTTATTTTAAAAAAAATGACAAATATTTCTTTTCATTTTGAAATGGAGATGGCAGGTATGTCTAATAGTTTTATTCATTCCCAGTACTTTGGTAATGTCAATTTATATAGCGAAAATCATTACTTTTTAGTACAGAAAATGGTGGAAAAGCGTATGCAAATTATCTATTTTCCGAATTATTCACCGCAAACGTGTTTTTAGGCTATTTTGGTAGGTTTTCGAGAAAATTAGGTACTTAGACCGAAAACGGAACAAAAATGTCATATTTAGGTCAATTTTGAAGGAATCGTCAAAATTGGGCATCACATGAAATATGCAACACCTCACACGAAATGCACAACATGCAACATGGTGAAATCACAGAAAATTCAGCTAAGTCAGAGTGCCTTGCGGTATAGGGTATATCGTATGCGGGTTCAAGCCTAGGCTACAAAGGCACACGGATTCAATCCGGGAACTGTCTAGTTTGAATTAAATCTCAGCCATTGAGTAGTAACCTTCTAGAAGGACGAACCTATAGATGTGGCAGGCCTTGCTATAATTGGAGCTCCATTTAATATTAGCCATGTAATGCTAAATATAGCATCCATGTTCTCCATGACTACACCTTTAGGATTAAACCCCTCATGTAATAGGATTTAGTGTGCATATTTTAGTCGTGTAAGTCTAGAGATTAGAGTAGAATAGTATCTGTAAATTCTGGAGTTGGAGAAGGGAAAGCTCTTGAAGTCCAAAGCGGAAAAAGAAGGCGTCATGTATGGAAGAAGGGTCTCCAATCTTCAAGGGTTGTGGTTATGTTATTCTTATTTTATTACTTTTATTTTGTCATGGCTATGAGTAGTTAAGTTTCTCTTCTCTAGGTTTTGGATGTATTGAATTCTATATTATCTCTTTATATATTTATTTTTCTTTTATGTCTATTTGAGATTTTGTTATTCTTTGAATGTTATTGAACTATATCCTTGTATACATAGTTATGTCTACTATATATATGCCAATGTCCTCCACATACCAATAGGTGTAAGGCTATCATATATGATAACAGACTTATACGACTAAGCACCAAGCATTTCGGCTAACGAGACTTGGCAGCGTTTCAAAAGCTAGAGTCAGAACTCAGTGCGGTCCCTTGGCAGGATATAGATTAGATCTCATCTCAAATTATAATTAGAAATATATTTATTACTTGTAATAATAGGGTTTAGGGTTATTACTTAGTGAGTAATAGGGGAATGTGAGTAATTAGATTAGTGTGAGTGGTTTAATTACATTACTTCATGTGACAATCTGAATTGTTCCTCACAAGCTGACCTTAGATTAGGAGAACCTTTCAAATACTCATAAGACTGAACCAAGGCTGTGGATTGACACCCGACAGTACTACATGGTAGGATTATGCGCTTGTAATCCGACAGAGTAGAATTAGGGTAACTAAGTATATATTTATATACTAAAAGTTAATAGTCTCATTTTGAGTCATCATACTTCATGCCTAAAATTTCCTCCTGCTTTGATTTATTTGGAGAATCCTTCAAGAGGCTATTCGGCAACAAGGGATTAAGTTTTCTTAGGACTTAATTTGCATCCTTTAGCGTCCTTAGCCGCTTAATTTGCTGAACAATGGATCCTTAACGCTTCTTGAACTCTTAATTCTTCACTCATAATCCTTATTGCCAAATAACCCTTATGGTCCAAACTTTTATACGAGGTTCTCCCTCACATGATCTGGGCCATCAAATCATGTACATATATATGTAGATTTTGCACGCACATAACATAAGGTTTAGCAATACATAATTAAAAAGTTTAATATATTAAGTGGGATATTATTAGATCATGTATCCAACATTGAGCATATATGTGATATGATTATAAATTGTACACTATCATATATATATAAAGATTAAGGATATTTGACAATTAATGTGTTCATTAGAATATGGACCATAAATGTGTAGATCTATATAGGCAAAGTTCAAATTATTGATGAATTGATTATGAAATTTGTAATTAAGAAGAATCACATATACAGAGTAAACCAATCAATTTTTGTAGCTTTGTACGGGCCTCACTCTTCAATCTGGAAATTATGGATCGAAATGGTTGATTTCTCGAAAGTTGTTCACACCACACAAATAGTTTGTCGAGCCTCACAAAACATTGTTTTAGTTGTATATGAATATAAGTGTCTAGTTAGTTACTCAACATCAAATTGACATGTTAATTTAATACCCTAAGTTAATCAAGTGATCAAAATGTATATCTTGTCCACCCTCAGTTAGTGATTAGTGAATAATAATAAATATCCTCAATTGCCTTAATTAAGTTGTGTTTAATTTAGGAATACTTCAAAAATTTAGCATTGTTAACCAACAATTATATTTTTTTTAATTTTCTATTATTTAAAACTAGGAATCTAAATATTAAGTTGGAATTGCTGATTTTTATATCCCAATATAGGATAGCAAAGTGGGACATATTAGGAAGCTAGGCTTCTATAATTAAAATGCTTGTAACCAAAAAATAATAAATTAAAGGAAACATCTAATTGTCCATAACCTTTTGTCCACCATTTGTACACAACTTTGACTTGCGTGAATACTGTAAAATTACTTATACATGCTGTATAATTATACAATATATCATATAAAATATATCAGTTAATCACAAAACATCCAGCAACTATTCGAAGTGGTCCCATGATAGTTAGAAAAATATTGCAACTTGCACAATAGGACAAAATAAATGTATTTTCAAATTGTACTTTCGGAAATTACAGTTATAAGAAGTTATTGGCAGTTAGAGTTAATTATTAGCTTCCGCACTGGGTTGAATCTTGTATACTGTAAAATTTAATCTTATATACTATAAAATTAAATCTTGTACATAGTAAAATTTTCAATTGAATGTTACATACTGTAAAATTGAATCTTGTATACTGTAAAATTGAATCTTCTACACAGTAAAATTTACAATTGAATCAACAAAACTGTAAAATTGAATATTGTATACAGTAGAAATTTCAATTGAATCTTATATACTGTAAAATTGAATCTTGTATACAGTAGAATTTTCAATTGAATCTTGTATATTGTAAAATTACAAGATGGATACTGTAAAATTACAAGATGAATACTATAAAATTAACAGATCAATACTCCATATCACCTATCGATCATCTCTTTCCTCCAAATTTTCACAAGATGAATACTATAAAATTACAAGATAAATACTGTAAAATTAACAGGGAAAAAACTGTAAAATTAGCAAATCAATACTCCATATTGCCTCTCTATCATCTCTTTCCTCCAGATTTTCATAAGATGAATAATGTAAAATGACAAGATGAATACTGTAAAATTAATGGGGTAATACTATAACATTAACGTATCAATACTCCATATCGCCTCTCTATCATCTCTTTCTTCCAGATTTCCACAAGATGAATACTGTAAAATTAATGGGACAATACTGTAAAATTAACAGATCAATACTCCATATCGCCTCTCTATCATCTATTTCCTCCAGATTTCCACAAGATGAATACTGTAAAATTAACGGGGCAATACAGTAAAATTAACATATCATTACTCCATATTGCCTCTCTATCATCCCTTTCCTCCAGATTTCATTTGAAATGCTAGATCTGTTACTACATACAACGAAAAACAACAAATTCAACAGAAATAACTTACTAGATTTGATTTTTGTCGTGCTCTTCGACAAAAACAACTTCTATTCGATCGCACTCCACGATTGAAGGTTCAATTGTGATCATGTATAAAAGACGAGATCGAGTCAGTAATCTCAATTGAAATCGACATTGCAAACAAAAAATGAATGACAGAAGCAAAATTTCAGTGACAAATTAGTAACATATCAATCTATACACTAAATCTGACAAATTTAAATATCAAAATCACAAATCTAAACTGGAAAATCACAAAATCGTAACATTTCAGAAAGAAAATTTTCAAAATATCATAAATCTACAGAAAATTATAAGAATAAGTGTAACATTGAGTATGTAAAGCCAACCTTGGTGCGGATGTAGAGCCGGCCTTCGCTGTTGAGGATATGAAGATCATAGAGCAAGGAGGAGAGAAGCGATTGTGACCACTCCAGGTAGTACAGCTCCGACCAGTGCTAGTTGTGTGCGTTCATCCCGTTGGGGCGTGCACTCCTCCATGATCCATCCCTTGCCACCTTCGTCTAATCGTGTTCATCCTGTCGGGGCGGGCGCCTCCCGCTCTCTTTTTCTTTTTCAATCGATCGAGAAATCAAATTAAAAAAATGAAAATAATGAAGAAGAGGAAGAACGGGAAGTTTATATGAGAAAATAACGAAAATAATGAAGGAGAGGAAGAATGCATGGGAAGTTTATATGAGATAGTTACGGGAAAAAAAGGTTAAAAACAGTTTAGTGGGACCGGAGTCATTAAAACTAAATGGATAAGACGTTGTGGATAGATGGTGGACAAAATCCAGTGGACAAAAACCTTTTTTCTATTTATAAATCGAAAATGTTATCTTATTAGTACCAAGTTTTAATATAAATGGAGAATTTCTAGTGTTCTCATATAAATTTTGTAAACTAGTCCACTTTTTTACGGAAACACCATAATATTCAATCTCCACAAAACTTAATATTTTCTTCTGTATCCATATATTTATTCAATTATTTTAAAAAAAATTGACAAATATTTATTTTCATTTTGAAATGGAGATGGCATGTATGTCTAATAGTTTTATTCATTCCCAGTACTTTGGTAATGTCAATTTATATAGCGAAATCACTACTTTTTAGTACATAAAATGTTGGAAGTATGCAAAGTATCTATTTTCCGAATTATTCACTGCAAACGTGTTTTTAGGCTATTTTGGTAGGTTTTCAAGAAAATTAGGTACTTAGAACGAAAACGGAACAAAAATGTCATATTTATGCCAATTTTGAAGGAATCGTCAAAATAGGGCATTACATGGAGTATGCAACACCTTACACGATGTGCACAACATGCAACATAGTGAAATCACAAAAAATTCAACTAAGTCAGAGTGCCTTGCGGTATAGGGTATATCGTATGCGGGTTCAAGCCTAGGCCTTAAGGGCACACGGATTCAATCCGTGGATTGTCTAATTTGAATTAAATCTCAGCCATTGAGCAATAACCTTCTAGAAGGACGAACCTATAGATGTGGCAGGCCTTACTATAATTGAAAATCTATAATTGGAGCTCCATTTATGGCATGAGAGGCTAATATTAGCCATGTAATGCTAAATATAGCATCCATGTTCTCCATGACGACACCCTTAGGATTAAACCCCTCATGTAATAGGATTTAGTGTGGCTAATAATTCAAAGAGAAAAAGTTTTTGTCCACACTGTTCTATCCATAGTTTATCCACAACATTATCCACTACCTTTTATACCCAAGACTTTATAACTTTGTACCCATCTTATTCGTCCCAACTTCTACCGTCTTTCTAACTAACTCCATCGTACAGACTTTCCTTTTATTAACTTTCTCAATTTATCTTTTCATCTTAAAATTAATTCCCTCTCTTTCTCAGTTCACAGACACAAAAAAATTCAGATCTAAGAATCAATCGAACTTGAAAAATCTCAATTTTGAGCGGTGAAATAGTATCTCTTTCTCTCCTTATCTATCATTTTTCTTTATCTACTTGATTCTATCATTTAAATTTGATTAAATGGATATTCCAACGGTGAGATTCTCCTTTCCATTTCTTTGATCCTCATTGATAAAATTGCAGCTGCTGCATGCTAACGGACAAAGAGAGAGTCCAAGAAGACAAAGCTCACCGAACCTCAAAGTTTCCTGGATGTATCATTTGAATTTGATTAAATGGATATCCGATAATATTGTGCTAATGAACGGTGAGATTCTCCTTTCTCTTTCTTCCTCTTGCCATGTTCGTCGATCGCACTCTATCCGATCTCCTCCGAGTTTGCTCCGATCGTCAGACTCGAGGACGTCGCCATCACTACTGGATAGAAAGATGAAAATACCCTCAACTATTTCTATGTTCTCACTTTACTTTTTGCCATTTCTCTTTTTCGATTGACTAGTTTTTAGGGTTTCAAGGTCGATCTAATTTTTTACGCTCTATCTTGATCTCAATCTCTGTATAGATCGATTTTATTTGTATGCATGATGATATTTCAAAAGAACGTGTGATTCTTGTGATAAGACTTCTTACTCATTCTAACAATGTTCATAAGAGGGTGATGATTTAGAAGTTTTATTTTTGCATAGTATGTTGGATGTCATTTTGGATGTTGAATGATATAGTTGTGTTTGGTATTGTTGGACAGATATATTTGTGTGATGAATATTATGATTGGGTTGAACAGATGTTTTTGAATTGCTATGTTCTATTGAACAATGATGTATTACAGTTTGGAGTTGTTATCTTTGTAGTTAACATATGTCATTTTACAGTATTGAAGTGTTGTAGTTTTTACTTTTTTCACTTTTTATTTTTAATGTTCTAGTTGTTGTATATATTCAATTGGTTTATAGTTTACATATAACAGTTTTATAGTATTGGCATTTTGTTGTTTGTACGTTTTGTTTTAATAATTTAAGTTGACAGTTTTACAATATTGAAATTTTGTATTTTTTACATTTTATTTTATTGTTTTCATCTGCTAATTTTACATTATTAAAATTTTATAGTTTTTACGTTTTGTTTTTATAGTTTAAGTTGTCAGTTTTACAATATTGAAAATGTATACTTTTTACATTTTATTTTATCGTTTTCATTTGCTGTTTACATTGTTAAAATTTTATAGTATGTACATTTTATTTTTATAGTTTAAAGGTGACAGTTTTAAACTATTGAAATTTTATAGTTTGTACGTTTTGTTTTATAGTTTTAATCTGTGAATTTTCCATGACTACAATTTTATAGTTTGTACATTTTATTTTTATAGTTAAAGGGGACAATTTTATAGTATTCATTATTTAGATGATTTTTTTGTGTGTTGATTAAATAAAGAAAAAAAATTCTAAAAAAAAATTATTTGAAAATTTTAATTTTGCCTTTTTATCACATGTTTTGTCGAAATAACTGCTAATAACTAACACTAACTGTCAATAACTGTAATTTTCGAAAGTACAGCAAGTGGCCCCTCTGAAAGTACTTTTTTTTTGTCGCTTTGTACAAGTTGCAAACTATTACTAACAATCTTGGGACCACTTTGAATATTTTATTAACTGAAGTATTTTATATGATATATTGTGTAAATATATAGAATGAATGAAGAATTTTACAGTATTCACACAAGTTAAATGACAGTTTTTTTGTGAACAAACTATGGACAACTAGGTGTGGACAATTAGACGCTTCCTAACCCAAAATGGATAGTCAGAGAATCCATGCATCACCTTCTAAATTTATAGATTTCTATTAGACTTTGAATATTGAATTTGTACTTTAAACGTTGAACTAGAAATTGTTGGATAAATCACAACAACAATCAATATTTAATTGAGATAAATTGAATATTTAGAATGAAAACATAAATTTTAGTCTTTAGAATAAGCCAATATATTCAATTGAGATACAAAACATTGTGTCAAATTAGAACAGTATATAAGATCTCCTTTTGAATACTTCTTTTATCCTCCTACAATATATGTTTCAAAAATATGAGAGTTACTATATTAGAAAAATTGGCATAAAATCAAAGAAATAAAACTTCACTTATAGCAAACATAGAAGCCTAAAATATTCACAATTTGACCCATGAGGTAGTACTGAATTCTCCATTATTCAGTACTGACCCACTATGTTCTACCTAATTTAAAGAAAAAATACTTGTTGCTCATCAATTTAACCAAAATATCAATCTTTTCAATTCTTAATTGAAGAAAAATCAATATGCAAACAATTCGTCTTTACAAATATAGTCACAATTATGGTCACAGAGAGTTCCTCATTACATTGCAATAGAAAATAGCAACATAAATGTTACATAATCTTATGAAATTAAAGGACTAGAAAACAATTCCAAAGGAAGTACTGATGCATCTTCAGATGCAACAATTAATTTAAATAAACAAATTATTAATTCATGATATATATAATGCTCCAATAATAAGTAGTGGGCATCAATTTCAATAGTACATATTGGGTATCAATTCTAATAGTAATTCATGAAGTAGTGGGGAAATAAATTGAGAGTTAATATTAGAAGTTACAAAATAAATGATATCCACGCATTTAAAATTGATTCATAACAATGTATAATGTCATTCCAAACAATTATCAAGCTGCATTCATTGTGCTGTTTATAATTTGTACTTGTTTTGCGAAAGGATATTATGTTTCTATTTTCATTTTGTCTCTATTAGTTTGTATTGACTTCTATTTTTTTTTAATTTGTGATTGCAAATGGTTTATTTTATTTTGTATTTGACAACAAATTTTAAAAAAATTGGCATTAAGGTTTAAGTGGTGAACAAGTTAGAAAAATGCACGATAAGATCAATTACAATTTTGCGTGTAATTTCTATGCTATACATCCATATCATAATTCATTTCACTCACTTAATGTGATCATTGATAGTTGAGTTACGAATAAAGGTACAATTTGCTTTTATGATAGTATGAGAGCACCACTCTCTCTCTCTCTCTCTCTCTGTTTAAATTAAGATTATTTGAATAGTTAACTAATAAAAAAATTTATAGTTTTTACTCTGAAATAAAAAGTTCAAATATATTATGTATGATTCATGGTTAATAGCGATTATCCCATCGTCGTGGAGAAACTAAAGAAAAATCTATCTTGAATAGCGTAACTATAGCGAAAGACATTATACATAGCGTTTTTTTCTTCTTTTCAAAAAATATATTCTATATTTCTAGTAATTATCAATATTATCAATATTTGAGAATTGGAGTAATAACTAAATGACAACTAATCTAAGTCTATACTTTCTTTAATCATGCAAATAAGAAAAAAAAAGATTGACAATGCAACATTCTTTAACAGTTCATACTTGATATGACAGGTTATAACAGACGAAGAGCAATTAATTTTACAAGTGAAATGAAATCTATTATTATTTGATCATTTTAAAAATTATAATAATCGCCAGCTTTCAATTGAAAGAATGACAATAATTTTACAAGTGAATACAAGATGAAGAGCAAGCAAAATGAAGATTTAATATTTGAGTATTTTTCGATATAGAAGGAGATACTAAATAAAAAATAGGAACATATAAACACAAACTTCAATTTAGCATATCTAAAATAGTGGACCATGTAGCATCACAAATAGGCACAATTCCATGTAAATTGCAAAAATAAACAAAAAAATCCATGTAGCATAGGGAAGCGCTATAGCGCAAGCATAATGGTAATAACGGATAACTATTACAGCTATAACAGTCATAGCTGAATTATTACACTTTTGTTCCATAGCTTAGTTCTTGTGGTCTAAAAAATCTATAACATAGCTATAGCTAGTTATTTAGAACCTTGATATAATTCACATGTAAGACGAAAAATAATCCAAAAAATATTAAAAGAAAGTTTTATTTAAGTCGCTCAATTAATTATAACAATCAAATCTATAAAATCATCTACATTAAGTATTGTCCAAATTGTTATTTTTTATTTTGATAATAAAATAATTTGAACACGCCAAAAATGTGATGTAATTGTAAACTTAATAAAAACTTAATTGTAAACTTAATATAATAATACATTTAGTTCCATCCAATATCATAGACCAAAAAAATAAATTATAAAATACGAGTTTTCTATTATTAACCATACTCGACCGATACATTTTAAAGGCCATTTTTCTGTTAGCACGTGCCATGGATAAATGATTTGTCACCATACTACTACTCACGTACATGACATTTAGGAAATACGTCACGTGTGAAAAAATATTAAATATAATAAGTTTTGTGGCAACTGCAATTATGAAAGAATAACATTCCACGAAAATCCATAATTAATGAGCAAGTCATGAATAATGTATTAGCTTAATATTAATCGTATGCCATACGCATGTGACAAACCTTATTAGTTCCTAGTGTATCGGCTCTTCATATCTATGTTTCTCTATGTATGGAATATCATATATGGAATGAATAATAAAAAAAAAATTTCTTTATTCTTTCTTCAATATCCATAAATATACAATTATTATCATGATTCATGAACTATGTCTAATTATTTCTATTTATTAATATAATGATTAATTTATTACAAGATCCAGTTATTACCAAAGAAAGAGAGATTCTCAGTATAGAGGGTAAAATCAATTCCAAAGCAACTTTTTTATTATTCTTAGTAGATAGAATCCATTGGTCGGGGGACCCTCCGATGTATCTTTAAAGACACAAAAATATAGTGTTTTGAGGAAACTTAATTTGTTGAATCAAATTTCCTCCAATTGAAGATGTTTGGAGCACTCTATTAGTGTCCCCATATGACTAGATAATAGAGCATTTACAACCCAAATACAATGCTCCAATTGATGGTGTTTGGAGCACTTTAGTAGTACTCTATATGGTTAGATAATAAGCCATTTACAGCCCTAATACAACACTCAAATTGAAGGTGATCGGATCACTCTAGTAGTGTCTTTATATAAGTTGATAATAGGATATTTACTACCCTAATATAACACTCTCATTAAAGGTGTTCAGAGCCCTCTAGTAGTGTCTCTATATGGAAAGATAATAGGGCATTTACAATCCTAATACAACACTCCAATTGAAGGTGTTTGGAGCACTCTAGTAGTATCTCTATATGGCAAGATAATTGGGCATTTACAGCCCTAATATAACACTCCAATTGATGGTGTTTGGAGCACTCTAGTAGTGTCTCTATATGGCATGATAATTGGGTATTCACAGCCCAAATACAACACTCCAATGGAAGGTGTTTGGTGCACTCTACTAGTGTCCCTATATGGCTATATAATAGAGCATTTACAAACCTAATACAACACTCCAATGGAAACTGTTTAGAGCATTCTAACAGTGTCTCCTATATGGCAAGATAACAGGGCATTTACAACCCAAATACAACACTCTAATTGAAGATGTTTGGAGCACTCTATTAGTGTCCCCATATGACCAGATAATATAGCATTTACAACCCAGATACAATGCTCCAATTGATGGTGTTTGGAGCACACTAGTAGTGTCTCAATATGGTTAGATAATAAAACATTTACAACCTCAATACAACACTCAAATTGAAGGTGTCTGGATCACTCTAATAGTGTCTCTATATGAGTTGATAATAGGGTATTTATAGCCCTAATATAACACTCTTATTAAAGTCGTTTGGAGCACTCTAGTAGTGTCTCTATATGGAAAGATAATAGGGATTTACAACTCTAATAAAAACACTCCAATTGAAAGTGTTTGGAGCACTCCAGTAGTATCTCTATATGGCAAGATAATTGGGCATTTACAGCCCTAATATAACAATCCATTTGATGGTGTTTGGAGCACTCTAGTAGTGTCTCTATATGGCATGATAATTGGGCATTCACAGCCCAAATACAATACTCCAATTGAAAGTGTTTGGTACACTCTAGTAGTGTCCCTATATGGCTATATAAAAGATCATTTACAAACCTAATACAACACTCTAATTGAAGCTGTTTGGAGCATTCTAGCAGTGTCCCTATATGGCAAGATAACAGGGCATTTATAACTCAAATAAAACACTCCAATTGAAGATGTTTGGATAACTCTATTAGTGTCCCCGTATGACCAGATAATAGAGCATTTACAACCCAGATACCATGCTCCAATTGATGGTGTTTGGAGCACTCTAGTAGTGTCTCTATATGGTTAGATAATAAGGCATTTATAACCCTAATACAACACTCAAATAGTAGGTGTCTGGATCACTCTAGTAGTGTCTCTATATGAGTTGATAATAGGGTATTTCTATCCCTAATACTCCTATTAAAGTTGCACGGAGCACTCTAGTAGTGTTCCTATAAGGCTAGATAATAGGGCATTTACAACCCAAATACAACACTCCAATTGAAGGTGTTTGGAGCACTCCAGTAGTATCTCTATATAGAAAGATAATTGGGCATTTACAGCCCTAATATAACACTCCAATTGATGGTGTTGGGAGCACTCTAGGAGTGTCCCTATATGGCAAGATAACAGGGCATTTACAACCCAAATACAACAATCCAATTGAAGTTGTTCGAAGCACTCTATTAGTGTCCCCATATGACCAGATAATAGAGCATTTAGAACCCAAATACAATGCTCCAATTGATGGTGTTTGGTGCACCCTAGTAGTCTCTATATGGTTAGATAATAAGGCATTTACAACCATAATACAACACTCAAATTATAGGTGTTTGGACCACACTGGTTGCGTCTATAGATGGCAAAATAATAAGGCATTTACTGCCCAATTACAACACTTCAATTGAAGATGTTTAGTGCACTCTAGTAGTCTCCCTATATGGCAAGATAACGGAGCATTTACAACTGAACACAACACTCCAACTGAAGGTGTTTGGAGCACTCTAGTAGTCTCTCTATTTGGTTAGATAATAAGGCATTTACAACCATAATACAACACTCTAATTGAAGGTGTTTGGAGCACTCCCGTAGGGTCCCTATATAGCTATATAATAGAGCCTTTACAAACCTAATACAACACTCCAATTGAAGCAGTTTGGAGCATTCTAGCAGTGTCCATAAATGGCAAGATAACAGGGCATTTACAACCCAAACACAACACTCCAATTGAAGAAGTTTGAAGCTCTCTATTAGTGTCCCCGTATGACTAGATAATAGAGCATTTACAACCCAAATACAATGCTCCAATTGATGGTGTTTGGAGCACTGTAGTAGTGTCTCTACATTGTTAGATAATAAGGCATTTATAACCCTAATACAACACTCAAATTATAGGTGTTTGGAGCACACTGGTAGTGTCTTTATATGAGTTGATAATAGGGTTTTTCTGCCCTAATATAACACTCTTATTAAAGGTGTTTGGAGCACTCTAGCAATGTCTCTGTATGGAGAGATAATAGGGCATTTACAACTCTAATACAGCACTCCAATTGAAGGCGTTTGGAGCACTCCAATAGTATCTCTATATGGCAAGATAATTGGACATTTACAGCCCTAATATAACACTCCAATTGATGGTATTTGGAGCACTCTAGTAGTGTCTCTATATGGCATGATAATTGGGCATTCACAGCCCAAATACAATACTCCAATTGAAGATGTTTGGAGCACTCCAGTAGTATCTCTAAATAGAAAGATAATTGTGCATTTATAGCCCTAATAAAACACTCAAATTAATGGTGTTTGGAGCACTCTAGCAGTGTCTCTATATGGCTTGATAATTGGGCATTCACAGCTCAAATACAACACCTCAATTGAAGGTGTTTGGAGCACTCTATTCGTGTCCCCATATGACTAGATAATAGAGCATTTACAACCCAAATACAATGATCCAATTGATGGTGTTTGGAGCACTATAGTAGTGTCTCTATATGGTTAGATAATAGAGCATTTACAACCCAAAACAATGCTCCAATTGATGGTGTTTGGAGCACTCTAGTAGTGTCTCTATATGGTTAGATAATATGGCATTTACAACCCTAATACAACACTCAAATTGAAGGTGTTTGGAGCACTCTATTCGTGTCCCCATATGACTAGATAATAGAGCATTTATAACCCAAATACAATGATCCAATTGATGGTGTTTGGGGCACTCTAGTGGTGTCTCTATATGGTTAGATAATAGAGCATTTACTATCCAAAACAATGCTCCAATTGATGGTGTTTGGAGCTCTCTATTACTGTCCCAAATGACTAGATAATAAAGCATTTACAACCCTAATACAACACTGAAATTGATGGTGTTTGGAGCACTCTTGTAGTGTCTCTATATGGTTAGACAATAAGGCATTTACAATCCTCATACAACACTAAAATTGAAGGTGTTTGGATCACTCTAGTAGTGTCTTTATATGAGTTGATAATAGGGTATTTATAGCACTAATATAACACTCTTATTAAAGTTGTTTGGATCACTCTAGTATTGTCTCTATACAACAAAATAATAGGGCATTTATATCCCTAATACAACACTCAAATTGAAGGTGTCCGAATCACTCTGGTAGTGTCTCTGTATGAGTTCATAATAGGGTATTTACTGCCCTAATATAACACTCTTATTAAAGGTGTTTGGAGCACTCAAGTAGTGTAACGATAATTATTTACAACCCTAATACAACACTCCAATTGAAGGTGTTTGGAGCACTCCAGTAGTATCTCTATTTGGCAAGATAATTGGACATTCACAGCCTAATATAACACTCCAATTGATGGCATTTGGGGCACTCTAGTAGTGTCTCTATATGGCATGATAATTGGGTATCCACATCCCAAATACAACACTCCAATTGAAGGTGTTTGGTGCATTCTATTAGTCTCCCTATATGGCTATATAATAGAGCATTTACAAACCTAATACAACACTCCAATGGAAAATGTTTGGAGCATTCTAGCAGTGTCCCCTATATGGCAAGATAACAGGATATTTACAACCCCAATACAAAACTCAAATTGAAGGTGTCTGGATCACTCTAATAGTGTCTCTATATGAGTTGATAATAGGGTATTTATAGCCCTAACATAACACTCTTATTAAAGTCGTTTGGAGCACTCTAGTAGTGTCTCTATATGGAAAGATAATAGGGAATTTACAACCCTAATAAAAAACACTCAAATTGAAGGTGTTTGGAGCACTCTAGTGGTGTCTCTATATGGCAAAATAATAGACCATTTACAGCCCTAATACAACACTCAAATTAAAGGTGTTCGGATCACTCTAGTCGTGTCTCTATATGAATTGATAATAGAGTATTTACTGCCGTAATATAACACTCTTATTAAAGGTGTTTGGAGTACTCTTGTAGCGTCTCTATATGGAAAGATAATACGGCACAACTCTACTACAACACTCCAATTGAAGATGTTTGGAGCACTACAGTAGTATGTCCATATGACAAGATAATTGGAGATTGACATCCCTAATACAACACTCCAATTGATGGTGTTTGTAGCACTCTAGCAGTGTCTCTATATGGCATGATAATTGGGCATTCACAGCCCAAATACAACACTCCAATTGAAGATGTTTGGAGCACTCTATTAGTGTCCCCCTATAACTAGATAATAGATCATTTACAACCCAAATACAATGCTCCAATTGATGGCGTTTGGAGCACTATAGTAGTGTCTCTATATGGTTAGATAATAAGGCATTTTTACACCCCAAATACAAAACTCATCTTAAAGGTGTCTGGAGCACACTACTAGTGCCTATAGATTGCAAAATAATAAGGCATTTACTGCCCAATTACAACACTTCAATTTAAGATGTTTGGTACACTCTAGTAGTGTCCCTATATGGCAAGATAACGGGGCATTTACAACCGAATACAACACTCAAACTGAAGGTGTTCGGAGCACTCTAGTAGTCTCTCTATATGGTTAGATAACAGGGCATTTACAACCCTAATACAACACTCTAATTGAAGGTGTTTGGAGCACTCCCGTAGTGTCTCTATATTGCTAAATAATTGGGCCTTTACAACCCTAATTAACACTCCAATTGATGGTGTTTGGAGAACTTAAGTAGTGTCTCTCTGTAGGAAGATAATTGGGCATTCACAGCCCTAATACAACACTCCAATTAAAGATGTTTGGAGCACTCTATTAGTGTCCCTTTATGACTAGATAATATAGCATGTACAAACCTAATACAACACTCCAATTAAAGCTGTTTGGAGCATTCCAGTAGTGTCCCTATATGGCAACATAACAGGGCATGTACAACCCAAATACAACACTCCAATTGAAGATGTTTGGAGCACTCTATTAGTGTCCCCCTATAACTAGATAATAGAGCATTTACAAACCAAATACAATGCTCCAATTGATGGTGTTTGGAGCACTCTTGTAGTGTCTCTATATGGTTAGACAATAAGTTATTTACAACCGTCACACAACACTCAAATTGAAGGTGTCTGGATCACTCTAGTAGTGTCTCTATATGAGATGATAATAGGTTATTTATAGCCCCAGTATAACACTCTTCTTAAAGTTGTTTGGACCACTCTAGTAATGTCTCTATACGGCAAAATAATAGGGCATTTACAGCCTAATACAACACTCAAATTGAAGGTGTCCGGATCACTCTAGTAGTGTCTCTGTATGACTTGATAATAGGGTATTTACTGTCCTAATATAACACTCTTATTAAAGGTGTTTGGAGCACTCTAGTAGTGTAAAGATAACAGGGCATTTACAACCCAAATACAATACTCCAATTGAAGATGTTTGGAGCACTCTATTAGTGTCCCCGTATGACGAGATAATAGATCATTTACAACCCAAATACAATGCTCCAATTGATGGTGTTTGGAGCACTCTAGTAGTGTTATATGGTTAGATAATAAGGCATTTACAACTCTAATACAACACTCAAATTGAATGTATCTGGAGCACTCTAGTAGTGTCTCTATATGAGTTGATAATAGGGTATTTATAGCCCTAATATAACACTCTTATTAAAGTTGTTTGGAGCACTCTACTGGTGTCTCTATATGGCAAAATAATAGGGCATTTACAGCCGTAATAACACTCAAATTGAAGGTGTCTGGATCACTCTAGCTGTGACTCTATATCAGTTGATAATAGGGTATTTACTGCCCTAATATAAAACCCTCTTATTAAAGGTGTTTGGAGCACTCTAGTAGTGTCTGTATGGAAAGATAATAGGGCATGTACAACTCTAATACAACACTCCATTTGAAGGTGTTTGGAGCACTCCAGTAGTATCTCTATATGGCAAGATAATTGGACATTGACAGCCCTAATATAACACTCCAATTGATGGTGTTTGGAGCACTCTAGTAGTGTCTCTATATGGCTTGATAATTGGGCATTCACAGCCCAAATACAACACTCCAATTGAAGGTGTATGGAGCACTCCAGTAGTATCTCTATATAGAAAGATAATTGTGCATTTACAACCGAACACAACACTCCAACTGAAGGTGTTCGGAGCACTCTAGTTGTCTCTCTATATGGTTAGATAATAGGGCATTTACAACCCTAATACAACACTTTAATTGAAGGCGTTTGGAGCACTCTCGTAGTGTCCCTATATGGCTATATAATAGAGCATTTACAAACCTAGTACAACACTCTAATTGAAGCTGTTTGGAGCATTCTAGCAGTGTCCTTAAATGGCAAGATAACAGGGCATTTACAATCCAAATACGACACTCCAATTGAAGATGTTTGAAGCTCTCTATTATTGTCCTCATAGGACTAGATAATAGAGTATTTACAAACCAAATAGCTCCAATTGATGGTGTTTGGAGCACTATTGTAGTGCAAAGATAATAGGGCATTTACAATCCTAATACAACACTCCAATTGAAGGTGTTTGGGTCACTCTTGTAGTGTCTTTATATGAGTTGATAATAGGGTATTTATAGCCCTCATATACACTCTTATTAAAGTTGTTTGGGCCACTCTTGTAGTGTCTCTATACGGCAAAATAATAGGGCATTTACAGCCCTAATTCAACACTCAAATTGAAAGTGTCCGGGTCACTCTAGTAGTGTCTCTATACGAGTTGATAATAGGGTATTTACTGCCCTAATATAACCCTCTTATTAAAGGTGTTTGGAGCACTCTAGTAGTGTAAAGATAATATGCCATTTACAAACCTAATACAACACTCTAATTGAAGCTGTTTGGAGCATTCTAGCAGTGCCCCTATATGGCAAGATAATAGCGCATTTATAACTCAAATAAAACACTCCAATTGAAGATGTTTGGAGCACTCTATTAGTGTCCCCGTATGACCAGATAATAGAGCATTTACAACCCAGATACCATGCTCCAATTGATGGTGTTTGGAGCACTCTAGTAGTGTCTCTATATGGTTAGATAATAAGGCATTTATAACCCTAATACAACACTCAAATAGTAGGTGTCTGGAGCACTCTAGTAGTGTCTCTATATGAGTTGATAATAGGGTATTTATAGTCCTAATATAACACTCTTATTAAAGTTGTTTGGAGCACTCTAGTGGTGTCTCTATATGGCAAAATAATAGGGCATTTACAGCCGTAATATGACACTCAACTTGAAGGTGTCCGGATCACTCTAGTCGTGACTCTATATGAGTTGATAATAGGGTATTTACTGCCCTAATATAACCCTCTTATTAAAGGTGTTTGGAGCACTCTAGTAGTGTCTCTGTATGGAAAGATAATAGGGCATTTACAACTCTAATACAACATTCCATTTGAAGGTGTTTGGAGCACTCCAGTAGTATCTCTATATGGCAAGATAATTGGACATTTACAGCCCTAATATAACACTCCAATTGATGGTGTTTGGAGCACTCTAGTAGTGTCTCTATATGGCATGATAATTGGGCATTCACAGCCCAAATACAACACTCCAATTGAAGGTGTATGGAGCACCCCAGTATAGAAAGATAATTGTGCATTTACAGCCCTAATAAAACACCAATTAATGGTGTTTGGAGCACTGTAGCAGTGTCTCTATGTGGCATGATAATTGGGCATTCACAGCTCAACTACAGCACCCCAATTGAAGGTGTTTGGAGCACTCTATTAGTGTCCCCATATGACTAGATAATAGATCATTTACAACCCAAATACAATGATCCAATTGATGGTATTTGGAGCACTCTAGTAGTGTCTCTATTGGTTAGATAATTAGGCATTTACAACCCAAATACAACTCTCAAATTGAAGGTGTCTGGAGCACTCTAGTAGTATCTCAATATGAGTTAGATAATAAGGCATTTACAACCCTAATACAACACTCAAATTGAAGGTGTTTGGAGCACTCTAGTAGTGTATCTATATGGGTTGATAATAGGGTATTTATAGCCCTAATATAACACTCTTATTAAAGTTGTTTGGAGCACTCTAGTGCTGTCTCTATATGGAAAAATAATAGGCCATTTAGAGCCGTAATATAACACTCCAATTGAAGATGTTTGGAGCACTCCAGTAGTATCTCTATATGGCAAGATAATTAGACCTTTACAACCCTAGTATAACACTCCAATTGATGGTGTTTGGAGCACTCTAGTAGTGTCTCTATATGGCATGATAATTGGCATTCAAAACCCAAATACAACACTCCAATTGAAGGTGTTTGGTGCACTTTAGTAGTGTCCCTATGTGCCTATATAATAGAGCATTTACAAACTTAATACAGCACTCCAATTGAAGCTGTTTGGAGCATTCTAGCAGTGCCTCTATATAGCAAGATAACAAGGCATTTACAACCCAAATACAACACTCCAATTGAAGATGTTTGGAGCACTCTATTAGTGTCCCCATTTGACGAGATAATAGATCATTTACAACCCAAATATAATGCTCGAATTGATGGTGTTTGGAGCACTCTAGTAGTGTCTCTATATGGTTAGATAATAAGGCATTTACAACCCTAATATAACATTCCAATTAATGGTGTTTGGAGCACTCCGGTAGTGTCTCTATATGGCATGATAATTGCGCATTCAAAGCCCAAATACAACACTCCAATTGAAGGTGTTTGGTGCACTTTAGTAGTGTCCCTATATGCCTATATAATAGAGCATTTACAACCCCTATACAACACTCAAATTGAAGATGTTTGGATCACTCTACTAGTGTCTCTATATGAGTGGATAATAGGGTATTTATAACCCTAATATAACACTCTTATTAAAGTTGTTTGGTGCACTCTAGTAGTGTCCTTATATGGCTAGTTAATAGGGCATTT
Source organism: Carex pumila (assembly GCA_033356055.1). NCBI lineage: Eukaryota > Viridiplantae > Streptophyta > Magnoliopsida > Poales > Cyperaceae > Carex > Carex pumila. Next base: position 141,361 of record JARJHM010000553.1, on the reverse strand, counting down.
ATAACCCAAATACAACACTCCAATTGAAGGTGTTTCGAGCACTCTAGTAGTGTCTATAGATGGCAACATAATAAGACAGTTACTACCCAATTACAACACTTCAATTTAAGATGATTGGTGCACTCTAGTAGTGTCCCTAATACCGAAGACAACACTTTAACTGAACGTGTTTGGAGCACTCTATTCGTCTCTCTATATGGTTAGCTAATGGGGCATTTTACAACCCTAATACAACACTCTAATTGAAGGTGTTTGGAGCACTCCCGTAGTGTCTCTATAAAGCTAACTAATTGGGCCTCTACAACCCTAATTAACTCTTCAATTGATGGTGTTTGGAGAACTCTAGTAGTGTCTCTATATGGTAAGATAATTGGGCATTTAGAGCCCTAATACAACACTCCAATTGAAGGTATTTCGAGCACTCTAGTTGTGTCCTTATATGACTAGATAATAGAGCATTTACAATGCAAATACAACACTCCAATTGAAGGTGTTTGGAGCACTCTAGTAGTGTCTTTATATGGAAAGATAATAGGGCATTTACAACCTTAATACAACACTCCAATTGAAGGTGTTTCGAGCACTCCAGTAGTATCTCTATATGGCAAGATAATTGTGCATTTACAGCCCTAATAAAACACTCCAATTAATGGTGTTTGGAGCACTGTAGTAGTGTCTCTATATGACATGATAATTGGGCATTCACAGCCCAAATACAACACTCCTATTGAAGGTGTTTGGAGCACTCTAGTAGTGTCTCTATATGGTTAGATAATAGGGCATTTACAACCCGAACACAACACTCAAATTGAAGGTGTCTGGATCATCCTAGTAGTGTCTCTATATGAGTTGATAATAGGATATTTACGGTCCTAATATAACACACTTATCAAAGGTGTTTGGAGCAACTCTAGTAGTGTCCCTATATTTGATAGATAATTGGGCATTTACAACCCAAATACAACACTCTAATTGAAGGTGTTTGGAGCACTCTAGTAGTGTCTCTAGTTGACAACATAATAGGGCATTTACTACGCAATTACAACACTTCAATTTAAGGTGTTTGGTGCACTCTAGTAGTGTCGCTATATGGCAAGATAACAGGGCATTTACAGCCAAATACAACACTCCAATTGAAGGTGTTTAGAGCACTCTCATAGTGTCTCTATATGGCAAAATAATTGGGCCTTTACAGCCCTAATATAACACTCCAATTGATGGCATTTGGAGCAGTATAGTAGTGTCTCTATATGGCAAGATAATTGGGTATTCACGGCCCTAATACAACACTCCAATTGAAGGTATTTGGAGTACTCTTGTTGTGTCCCTATATGACTAGATAATAAAGCATTTACAACCCAAGTACAACACTCCAATTGAAGGTGTTTGGAGCACTCTAGTAGTGTCTCCATATGGCTAGATAATAGGCCATTTCAAACCCTAATACAACTCTCCAATTGAAGGTGTTTGGAGCACACTAGTAGTGTCCCTATATGGCTAGATAATATAGCATATACAACTCAAATACAACACTCTAATTAATGGTGTTTGGAGCACTGTAGAAGTGTCCCTATACAGCAAGATAATAGGGCATTTACAGCCCTAATACCACACTCAAATTGAAGGTGTTTGGAGCACTCTAGTAGTTGTCCTTATATGGCAAGGTAGTACGGCATTTATGACTCTAATACAACACTTCAATTGAAAGTTTTTTGAGCACTCCAGTAGTGTGCATATATGGTTAGAAAATAAATATTTACAAGCCAAATACAACACTCCAATTAAATATTTTTGATGCACTCTAGTAGTGTCTCTATATGGCAAGATAATAGGGATTTTACAACTCTAATAAAATAATCCAATTGAAAGCTTTTGGAGCACTCTAGTAGTGTCCCTAGATGACAGGGTAAGAAGGCATTGAAAACCCTAATACTACACTCAAATTGAAGGTGTATGGACCACCCTAGTAGTGTCTTTATTTGACTTGGTAATAGGGCATTTACGACCCTAATATAACACTCAAATCAAAGATGTTTAGAGCACTGTAGTATTGTTTCTATATAGCAAGATAATAGGGCATTTACAACCCTAATACAACACTCTAATTGATGGTGTTTCGAGCAATCTAGTAGTGTCCCTATATGGCTAGATAATAGGGCATTCATAGCCCTAATACAATAATATAATTGATGGAGTTTCGAGCACTATAGTAGTGTCTCCATATTAATATGTGTTTGGAGACCAAATTTTACATTTTTTGGAATTTTTTTACTATTTTTTTAGATTTATTGAAAATCGCTGTTTTTAGCAAATCTGGACTATAAAAAAGTAGCGATTTTCAATAAATCTAAAAAAATAGTAAACAAATTCCAAAAAAAGTAAAATTTGATGTCTAAACACATATTAATATGGAGAACAAGATGAATGATTCGGATCGACTGTTAGGATTTTGAAAAGTCGAATATTGAGCTGTTGCACGGAGGGCCTCTATGCTATGCGTAGCATGCTAGCATATTCCTATATATAAGTATGTGCATGTATATATGTATGTATATGGCTTCTTGGTTTATAATTAATGTTGTTATGTTATAGATAGATATATATGTTGTTGTTGGGTACAATATACATTATGCATGTTGTCTATTTATATATTGGTTAATTGATTATATGTTTAAAATTGTTGGTTCAAATGATTGGTTTCAAAAATGGCTAGCAAATAGAGGCTAGCTAGCTCCTAATAGGAGCATAATTATATATATATATATATATAGAGACATGCTAATATGTTTTCGACAGCACTTCGGCCGAAGTGCTGCCACCCCATTTTCGATTTTTCAAACTCCAAATGGTCGATCCGAACCGTTCATCTTGTTCTCCATATTAATATCTGCTTAGAGACCAAATTTTACATTTTTTGGAATTTTTTTGCTATTTATTAAGCCACTTCGAAAATCGCTGATCCAACGGTGAACCCCTGATTTTACTGTTTGGCAGTTCACCGTTGGATCAGCGATTTTCAAAGTGGCTTAATAAATAGCAAAAAAATTTCAAAAAATGTAAAATTTGGTCTCCAAGCAGATATTAATATGGAGAACAAGATGAACGGTTCGGATCGACTGTTTGGATTTTGAAAAATCGAAAATTGGGTGGCAGCACTTCGGCCGAAGTGCTGCCGAAAGCATATTAGCCTGTCTCTCTCTCTCTCTCTCTATATATATATATATAGGAACCTGCTAGCATGCTACGCGTTACATAGAGGGCCTTCGTGCAACGGCTCAATACTCGACTTTTCAAAATCATAACGGTCGATCTGAACCGTTCATCTTGTTCTCCATATTAATATGTGTTTGGAGACCAAATTTTACATTTGTTTGAATTTGTTTACTATTTTTTTAGATTTATTGAAAGTCATTGTTTTTTTGTGGTCCATATTTCCTGAAAACAGTGATTTTCAATAAATCTAAAAAAGTAGTAAAAAATTCCTAAAAATGTAAAATTTGGTCTCCAAACACATATTAATATTAAGAACAAGATGAAACGTTCGGATTGACCGTTAGAATTTTAAAAAGTCGAATATTGAGCCGTTGCACGGAGGCCCTCTATGCTATGCATAGCATATTAGCATATTCCTATATATATATAAATCACCAACTGTTTAAGTTAAAACAGATGTTAAAGGTAAGATAAGAATGCCAATGCAAACAAAAACAAAAACGATGGTGTATGTGACTTTTGCCATCGGCAAACAGATCCATAAATTGCAATGTTAAGAACCTCTACTATCACTTAAAAAAACGAAAGCGATGCCATTGAATCTGCAACGGCCTAGTTTATAATGCTGTTATGTAAGCAATGCCATCAGTTGGTTACTCTAAGCGATAGCATACGTGTGCAACACCATCGGGTCCAACCGGATGACAAAAGTGAACACATTTTCTATCAGGATGATAAGCATCGGTTCAGAACCCTAGTGGAGCTCAATTTCAACCGATATAGAAGTGTTTTTCTTTAGTAGTGTGTCATATACATTTATTGGTGTTACAATCTACATCTCCCAAAGTGGGTTTTGAGTAAATAACTCAAGAATCATGATTGCATTCATTATTTGAACATGTACCCAACGCGAAAATGGGCATGTAGAATATGATGCTTATTTAGGTCAATTTTTTTTATTTTTACTCAGTTTGTAGTTCTGAATTTTTATTAGGGAAATGTACCAACGGACATATTAGAAATAAAAGAAAGATAATATATATGTAACAACACGAAGAAACAAAAATTCAATTTAAATAGAAGTCCGAGTATTCGAATTTATATTTTAAAGAATAGATGCCACATTTACATTTGTGTATTAATTTTTAGTGCTGAATATAATTGAAGTGAGATACAATTAATGCATCGGTTAATTAATTTCTCTTTTCAATAGCTGGTGATTATTGAGAAATAATTAGGAGTCGAAAGATATAACAAACAAAAATATTCTCACTGCTCTCAAAATTAATTGAGAAATGTCGTTCGTGTATCCCAAGCCACCAAATCCGAGCCCATCCCTAAACTGGTTTAACTAGATTTAACCGTCCGCTAATAACGGTAATTTATTAATTTGCCATTAATTAACGAATTACTGTTTTAACGCATTGCAGTTTTAATTTGATTGTTTTAAATGTTAGCTTTGCATACTTTTGTACTGTGTTTTAATTTCGTGGACAGTTTGTTAGGAACAATTGTAATCACCAATCCCCGAATTAGTCCCCCAGATTGTTAACGGTCCTCTAATCATTTTCTAACTAATTAAGTACTTTAGTGTACTTTAAAGTACAATTTAAACCCAGTTAGCTCGGGGACGCGGTGGGGGATTTGTTGTAATTTTAATTATGCAAATTAATAGCCATATCTCCATTCTATTATTAAGCACATTGGGTGTTCGATCCGCCAACGGCTACGATTGAGAGATGAAACTTCGGATTTGATCTCAGCTCTCCAATTACATAATTTGTCTTCTTTTGATTAAATGCATCTCTTTTATGTATAGAAGTCTAAATTTAGTTAAAAACATACCCACCACATGTGCTGCCACACGATACGTTATAATTTAAAATGAACAAATTATGAAATTTAGTGATATATTTATTTGTTTCCTTATTCCTTTATTTCCATATTTTTCCTCTTCAATTGAGAATACTCCACCTTCCATTTTCTTATTTATTGTTTCCTTAAATCCTTTTTTTTTTCTTATTTTTCTTTCTTTGTTTCTATACATATTGGTGTGGGCAATTTAGAATATATTTCCAATATATAATATATCAATGTGTGTATGTGTGTGAGTATTCTAAATTGGAACCAAAGAAGAATATAAATGGGAACGTGTGTGTAAATATATATTTTTCTTGTAATATGTGTGTGTGTGTGTGTGTATCCTATACATACAAACGATAACACTTTTTATTTATGTTTTTTGACATCATATTATATGTTGATATTGAATTGTTGCATGATATTTGATATTAGATTCGAATCGAGCTATTATTTGATATCATTGGTACTTAAAAATAAAGAATCATCACATCATTAAATTGTTATGAGAGATCAAGATTAAAGTTAATTAAAAATATATAATCATATGAATTTTCTATTAACATGTGTTTTAATTTTTAGATAATTATTATTTTCATTGATATATTTGTTTCTTATAAAATATTTTCACACAGTGATGATCAAGTGGTGTACGGAAAATTTTGTTATGTGGGCTTTCATTTTTCAAAAATTTTAAATTTTAAGGCGTAAAAATTTTATATTCTGCTTGTTTGTTGTGGTTTAAAGATACTAGAAAGAATATATTTTTTTAAAGGGCATTTTATATATATTTTTTATGTATGGATTATGTAACTAATTATTTGGTAATGAGAACATAGTTTATATATGAAATGATGTTACGTTTTGAAAAAATAAATATACAAAATTCATAATTGAAGTTGATATATGAACCGTCTTTAAGAAACTTTTCTAAAGAAAAACGTACAAACTATCTAAATTATATGATTATGTATTTTTAATTAAGCACGATGGGTGTCCGATCCGCCAACGGCTACGGTTGAGAGATGAAACTTCGGATTTGATCTTAGCTCTCCAATTACATAATTTGTCTTATTTTGATTAAATGCATCTCTTTTATGTATAGAAGTCTAAATTTAGTTAAAAACATACCCACCACATGTGCTGCCACACGATACGTTACAATTTAAAATGAACAAATTCTGAAATTTAGCGATATATTTATTTGTTTCCTTATTCCTTTATTTCCATATTTTTCCTCTTCAATTGATAATACTCCACCTTCCATTTTCTTATTTATTGTTTCCTTAAATCCTTTTTTTTTTCTTATTTTTCTTTCTTTGTTTCTATACATATTGGTGTGGGCAATTTAGAATATATTTCCAATATATAATATGTCAATGTGTGTATGTGTGTGAGTATTCTAAATTGGAACCAAAGAAGAATATAAATGGGAACGTGTGTGTAAATATATATTTTTCTTGTAATATGTGTGTGTGTGTATATATCCTATACATACAAACGATAACACTTTTTATTTATGTTTTTTGACATTATATTATATGTTGATATTGAATTGTTGCATGATATTTGATATTAGATTCGAATCGAGCTATTATTTGATATCATTGGTACTTAAAAATAAAGAATCATCATTTGATATCACGATTATTTGATATCACGATTAAAGTTAATTAAAAATACATAATCATATGAATTTTCTATTAACATGTGTTTTAATTTTTAGATAATTATTATTTTCATTGATATATTTGTTTCTTATAATATGTCCCCGTTGCAATGCACGGGTATGATACTAGTATATATATATATATATATATATATATATATATATGAGATGGAATTGTCAAAATTCGATAACATTCTTCTTAATGCAAACTTCTATACAAAATTGCAGACTTCTTGGTGTTAGGCATGTCTTAGAACTTGAAACAATTCACATGTATTGATATTAATCAAAGAATTTTCAATGCTTTGTTTATGTTGTTTGCTTGCCAGTAGATATTGGTTTGCATGCTTTACTTGTTCATAGGTACTGTTCCTGACACATTTCGCACAAATGAAAAAATAATGTGTTGGGGGACACCCTCGGGGATTAGTACAAATTTAGAGTTGTAAATTTCGTGCTCAGGGACGCACTTGGGAATTGGTTCAAATTTAGAGCTGTAAAATTTTGCTCGGGGACGAATTCGGGGATTCGTTTTTGTTTTAAAAAATAAAAATTTAATTCATTTACAATGAAAGTTAAACACTTGAATGTAGTTGATTAAACGCTTTTCTTTATATGTTTAAATTATACGATTGTTTCATTAGATTTGGTTGTGCTTTGTTAAAATTTTTTAACAGAGCATTTTTCTCTTCATGTAGCAAAATTCTATACAATAAAGAAAGATTTGTACTGTTATTGCGCTATATGAAGTAAAACCTGATCTTTTTGTCGCCGACATTCTAGAAAGTTGAGAGACGCAGACGGATATTTTGTTTGGAGTACAATTATCAGCTTCCTTAAATAATAGATGCCACATTTACATCTGTGTATTAATTATGGGTAATTTTTAGTGCTGAATATAATTGAAGCAAGATACAATTAATGCATCGGTTAATTAATTTCTCTTTTTAATAGCTGGTGATTATTGAGAAATAATTAGGAGTTGAAAGATATAACAAACAATAATATTCTCTCTGCTCTCAAAATTAATTAAGAGATGTTTAAAACCAGCCCTTCAACGCGATGGAGTACGAAAGATCTGTACATCACTTGAGCCACTGAAATGTGGGGCCCGTGTGATATTAATTTTCGCCTGAAAACTGTGGCAAACCTTATCAGTTCCGAGTGTGCCTCGCTTCTTCACCTCTCTGTTTCTCTATTTTTAGCTAGTATGAGCTGTACTAAAATATCCCAATTAAATGCTTCGCTTGACACAGGTGAGTTCAGTTATTAAGAAGAGTCATGCAATGAATTAATTATTTTTTTTTATTCTCCCCATTCTCTACTTCTTAAATGGTTCATTAATTCATATTAAAAGTTCAATCATTTTCCTTACTATCAACATCATATTCATCTCATTTTCTCTTGTTAGGTATTTTAATTTCTTGTTTACTTCATTTTCTTCTAATTAATGTTAATTATTGCTAGTTAATCAGATCTGTTATAATTTTTGACCAACTTCATGGAACTTCTTGACAGAAATTATGTCTCCTGTTTGGTAAATTTTTCAGGAGATCACACTTATCTTCTTTTCTCCAATATCTATTTTGTATAGTCTCTAAACTTTGAATTATATCTCTAATTTGTGGTAGCTCCATCTTTTTGTTGGAGAAAAACTGTGACAGGAATAATAAAACCTCGACAAACAATACTCACAATGGCTTCGGAGAAATAAATCTAAGTAGAGGGCCGGGGCTGAATCTTGATTTTGGGATAAATCAGAGTTACCTCACAAGAAATTTGACATATTACATCAGTAGATCAATGTATGAATGCCCTCTTAATTAGTTAGGCTTTGGTAATTGCGAATTATATATATTCTCATATTTATCTTAAATGGTGAACAGAAAATGGGGAGAAACAAGTTAAAGATTCAGAAATTGGAGACAAACGGTGGACGACAAGTGACGTATTCGAAAAGACGAACTGGTATCATCAAAAAGGCGAGAGAATTGTCGATTTTGTGCGATGTGGATGTGCTGCTCCTCATTTTTTCCACAACAGGAAAACCCTCACTTTGTTTGGGAGAAAAGAGGTACCTTAGCCCCTTTAAAAAAATGCATCTTACTTGTAAAAGCCAAAGGTTTTCAAATGACCATGGCTCTGAAAACTGTGATTGGATCCAAATAGGAAGTGCTAAGTTGACCATAAAATGGAACAATTTAATTGTGAAAAATGGCCAAACAAGACTGGAAACTCAGATTTTTTTATTTTTTTGCATCAAAAACAATCAAGTCTTTAATCCGAAACAAGTTAGTGTAGGTTTGAATCAAACCCAATCATGATCATATCTATTGGTTTCATTTCTTGAGAAAATGTTATTTTAATTTTGACCATTGGTCTACCGTTGACTCGTCACATCTATCACGACCATCTTCCTTTATATTGGCTTGGGACAGACTGTGCAGAAACTATACACAGACGGAGTTCTTATATTGTCTTAAACAAATTGGAAAAAAATTTGAAAAACAAACTAATTTGTTAAAGGTTATGTTAAAACAAAAAAATTACACTCAAATAATCCACTAATATAATCTATATGGAACACCTAAATAATCTTGAAATTTGGAATAAACTTCTCGCTTTAGTTGCTTCCAAGTCACAACTCCAATAATCGGCCAAGTCAACCCATTTCACTGAAAAAGTGCTTGCAGTGTAACTCGCTCATAAATCAGATCAAGTCCAAAAAATTCTGGTGCCACTCGGTTGAGTCACTGCAAATTGGCCAATTCTCAGAGCCATGAAAATGTTAGTCCCAAACAAATTAAAGAAATCTCAAAGCATGAAATGTCCAATTCTTGCAAAAAAATCGGTGACAAATAATATTCATTTTTTTTTTTTTTTGCATTGTTTAGTAAATTTGAAGATGTCATTCAAAAATATGGGGGACTGAGTCCACAAGAAAGGAACAAAAGGTATATAGTTTTTAGATTGTTTACATTTTCAAAATTTCTTTTCCTGTACTTTTACTGACTGAACCTCTTTTTTTTTTTCATCTTTCAATTGGGCAGAAAACAGGAAAGCCTTGAGGTAAGTTTTAACTACACTAGTCCTTTTTTTTTAATTTTTTTTTCTGTACATGGGTTATGTACTAGGAGGTATTAGTGTTGATACTCCTAAGAAAAACAATTTGGCACACACTGGTACAGGTATTTGTTCTTCTTATACCGTGACTAGTATTGTTAACAAAATTGTATATATATATATATATATGCTGCAGGCTCAATTTACAAGTATACATCAAACATAGCAAATAATAATTATAATATTATAATTTGTACTCATATAAAAATGAGGAGGGTTCAAATGCATCCATGTTTTTGTGCTTCCATCATGCCTCCATCTCTCTCTATTATTTTCAAAGTTCAAATAGTCGATTTGAACCGCTCAACCTAACCTCCATACTAAAATATGTTTGGAGACCAAATTTTATATTTTTAGGAATTCTTTTACTATTTTTTTAGATAGGTAAAAAAATATTGTTTTTAGATGGTTCAGATTTACTGATTTTGTACCTATCTAAGAAAATAGTAAACAAATTCCTAAAAATATAAAATTTGGTCTCCAAACATATTTTAGTATGGAGGTTAGGTTGAACGGTTCGGATTGACTGTTTGAAGTTTGGAAATGATGGAGAGAGATGGAGGCATGATGGAGGCACAAAAACATGGAGGCATTTGAATCCTCCTCTATAAAAATATATATATTTGGGGGAATTGCGGTTGCAAATCATGAATATAACATCATTTCATTATAAACAAAGGTTCACTAAAAACAATAGAAAAGATTAGCTAGCATTGCGGGTTCAGTGTTATTTAATAGGCTTTGAAGTGTAATTGCTTATTTATTTACTCTACTTTTTTTACTTGCCAACCATTTGGTTAGTGTAATTGTAAATGTCGAAGTGTCAATCTAAGTTAATTGAACTTAACAGGCTTTGAAGAAAACATTCAAGAAAGTTGAACATGAGGTTAATATTGAGCAATTAGCTGATCAAGGGTCTGATTTACTTCTATTTACTCAACTATTCAGTACTATGTTATATTCTTTTATTTTATTATTATTGATTTTTTTTTTCTTCCCATTGCAGCTCCCACTCAGTTGAGGTAATTTTTTTGAAGATGTTAGATATCAAAGCAGCACATAGCAAATAAAGCGCGGTGGCGGGGGGGGGGGGGGGGGGGGGAGGGGGGGGAATTGGGGGAGGAGTTGGTTTACAGTGCTTCATAAAGTAAAGCGAGTGTTTACCGCACACTTATATTTTGCAATTTCAAAGTTCGGAACATCAATCCGAACCGTTCAAGTTGATCTCCATATTAAATTGTGCTTGGAGAACAAATTTTACATTTTGTGGAAATTGTTTACTATTTTTTTAGAATGTTTTAAAATCGCTGTTTTGATGGTCCATAATTTTCTGAAAAACAATGATTTAAAAAAATTCTAAAAAAATAGTAAAAAGTTTTTAAAAAATATAAATTTTTGTCTCCAAGCACATTTTATTATGGAGATCATGTTGAACGGTTTGGATTAACTTTTTGAACTTCAAAACTAAGATATGAGTATGAAGTAAAACATATATAGTTGAACATTTTTCATTGTTCCATGTGCAAAATAAAGGTAAATTAGCACTAGTTCAAACAGTTGAAAATAATATGATAGAAAGGTAGTTAAATGTATATACATAAATTATGCCTATATACATGCTTTAAGATATTTTGAGTTGCTTCAAGTTGCAAATGAAGTTTTTTGTTGTTGCAGGAAATGAAGCAACGAATAGTTGCATATAGGGACCAAATATCTCAAGCTCTAGACTTTTTGGGACCTCTTGCGTAATAATATAACACTTTTCCTAAATTGTTAAGTTTTGTTATGTAGCTAGAAACTGACTTTAATTAATTTCAGTAAAGTCCTATATGGAATAATTAACAACAATGCGTACAATCAATTCTCCAAAAAAAAAAAAGTTATATTTGGGGCATAAAAGTAAAATACTAACAAGATTAGCATTATTTTTTGTAATTTTCAGGGAAGTAGAAAATATTGATAACATTGAAGACATAAATATGTTAGTGGAACTGGAGCATTGCATCAGCAATTTATTTACTCAATATCGAGTTTCAAAGGTTTACATTCCTTTTGAATAATTTTCTTTTTATTAAAATGACCTCCGATTATAATTTTTTTTGGAAAATTTTTCTTTGCAGTTATTGATTAATCCTTTTTATTATTAGGAAAATTGTGCAAAAAACCTTATAGAGCTACAATATAAGGGTGAGGTACGTACAAAACACTTCTCTATATTTGGTTAAATAGGAGCTATTAATAATTGCTACTATATATTTGGAGATTTAGTATCTTCCATTGTTGTTTCCTAATTTCATACAAGCTATCAAAATAGGATAATGGATCCAATGGAATATATGCGTTGTTTCCTAATTTCATACTTAGTAAGCTATCAAAATAGGATGATGTTTCTTAATTTTTTTTTAATATTTATGCGATGATGAATTATTTTGTAAAACAATTATTTGTATTCGTAATTATCAGAGTGGAATGAACCAACCCATTCAACAAAATGGAGCCTTTTGGTACACTATATCTGATGGCCAGCAGATTATTCTTCCAGCTAGTACTATACTACCTAATATGTGAGTTTATAAAATCTACTCTTTCAAGCATTTATATGTATGTACATTGGTATGTTTCATTTTTTTTGTTTGATTCTTATTGGCAAATATAATATAGAGAAAATGTTTATGTTCACAACCTTATCCACTCCCATCTAACTTTTTCTGACTATCATGGGACCACTTCAAATAGTTGCTGGATGTTTTGTGATTAACTAATATATTTTATGTGATATATTGTATAATTATACAGCATGTAGAAGTAATTTTACAGTATTCGCGCAAGTCAAAGCTGTGGACAAATGACAGACAAAAAACTGTGGACAATTAGACGCTTCCTATAATATATAGTCAATTTTGAACAACTACTAATATTTGGTTGTGATCTCGTACAATGGTGGCAGGGATCCCTCTGACTTTGGCATTGGATATCATGAGGATCCGATGAATGATCCCACGCAAGACATTTCTTGGGCTCAAATGGGTGGGACTTCACAGACATTTATTGATGAACCAACTGATTCAGTGCCACCTACGTAAGATGATAAATTTGATTCAAATGAGACATCGATCGTTTAAATTCATAAAACATATTCTTGTAGTATATATATCGAATGAAGCAAACAAACAAAGAACGGAATAATGAATATTTTCCATCAATATTTTTTCTTAGAGAAACCACAGTTTGCATGGAAAGTGATGAGACAAATGAGTTACTACAAAATGAGGAAGGTGCAAATGGAAATAGAAATATGGCCGGAACTCAGTTCACGTGCCAAGGTCAGGAGGTATGGAGTAACATGACTGAAACCTTTCTTGAACGGGCAGATCTCCACCTTCCCGAAGGATCTAGCAATGAAAGCAATGATTTTGTCGACAACTTATTCGAACAAAATGCCTTATTCCATGAAAAGAATGTTCACGACTCGAACTTCCAAGACTGGACCTCTGCTGGGTTCTAACTTACATATCAGCTTTTCTTCTACTTTTTTTTTTTTTTTCCGAATAGTGTGCTGATACCATGATATATCCTCCATGGTTTTTGAGGGGGGGGTGGGGGATTGTAGTACAAGATTTATAATTATAAACCAATTTGTGGTGGATGAAAAAATTTCGTTTATTTTTATAATAAATTTGATATATTATAAATTGATATAATGCCTGAAGCCTCATGCAATTGATGCATTCCCATGTGGAGGTCTTGCTAGCTCTAATTCTAGGGAGTGAAGAGCATAGTATCATTTGTTAGCTCTAACTTTTTTTGTTGGTTCATTTGTTTTATTTTGTTTCATTTCTGGTACTACATATACCGATTTGTTATTTTAAGCTTTGTGTGTATGCTTATTTCTTTAGTTTTAATCTTGGTTAAGACTAATAATAAAGGAATAAATGTTTGCTTATTTATTTAGTTCAGTCGTTATTGTTTTTGTTTTTTTTTTTGCTTATATTATGTGTGATTGGTTTCTGATAAATGATGTTTATTGGTTATATAAACTAATAGGTTCCAGTTTTAAAAATATAAGACCCAAGTTATTCGGATGCTACTATATTTGTTCCAATTTTCTTGGGTTAGTTACTTCAAATCTATTTTGTAATAAACAACAACAAACAAGAAGTTGAGGTAGCATAGAAATGGAACCTAATCATAGTCATAAAGTTAAGGTGGAATCTATGGATTCCATTTCATAAGAGAATGACAGGTTTTCGACCATTAGTCTATCGTTGGCTCGCCACACCTATCACAATCCTCCTCCTTTATCCTGGCTTGAGACAGACTCTAGACAGGCAGAGTTCCAAATCTAGTTACTAATCAATCTTGTAAATTAAATATCTTATATCATTCTAATTAATCATTCTAGGGTTCCTTGAAAACTTAGCACCTTATATAAACCACCATGTTTATTCGTGTAATTCATCAATTCAATTGATCTAATTAAGATGCTAATCTCATTGGTACACAGAAATGGCGTCTACTAACACCCAATTTCTAACGATGGGAACCAATCTTGGTATGAAACTGATAGACTAAACGTGTTGTGACAAAACTCTACTATCAGTTGTGGCCTCTGTAACTAATAGAAGATGTGGCCAACTTTCTTCTATTTCTTCTATCGCTTTAAGTAAAGCAACTAATAAAATAGAATTAGCTTCTTTTATGAATCGGTTGTCTTCTATAGGTTGAAAACTTAGTACCGATATAATATTGATTAGGTTTAATTATTAACCGACTTCTTCTGTCATCTATGTGTTTATGGTTTTGCACTGATAGAATATAGTGTCTTTCCGCGTCTTTTCATGTTCCCTGTCTTTAACTCTCACCTCCTTCCCGTAAAATCAAATAAATTTCTCTCTCATGCATGTATGTCTTCTCCCTATATATTTATCTATTATCTCTTCTAGCTCCCTTTACTTCTCTCTCTTCTCTTAGGGTTTCAGCACCGCTAGCTCTATATTTCCCCTTTTCCTCTTGGTAATTTCTCGATCTCTCTCTCTTGTTCTTGTGAATCATGAGATTGACATAGCTAGGATATTTATTGGGTTGTCCATGCGGCGCACCACCCTTGGTATTTAATTTGGAAACAAATCACGGTAAATTTTCTCCTAAGGGTGTAGTAGTATAGTGTGAAGTCATTGGCAATTCTGAACAGAGCAGATCCTAGTAAATATATTATGTTATTTTAATGTCTTCTAAGCAGCTCATGCCTGAGATCAAGTTTAAAGATGAGGTGAATGATGAACCACTAGAGTATGGTAATGTGGACATCCCTTCAGGATATACACTAGCTGACAATGGTAGCTTTTTTTTTTTAAATTTGGTTCCCTCTCAACCCCACAGTAGTCAAGCAGCATTTAAACTCGATCCATCTAAAGAAAAGAAACAAGTCACCAGTAACTGAGCCGCCATGCCGCAACATTAGGCTCTAGAAGATAATAGATGCTGCTATTGGGCCACGCTGCAGCATTAGACTCAATTAGAAAATAGAGGCTTAGTGCAAGTAGTTCTATATATGTATCAACAATTACTTGCACCAAGCCTCCCTTTTCTTTAAAGCAACGAAGATATGAGTGTGAAGGAATACATGTCATCTCTCTCTCTCTCTATATATATATGTATATATGGATGGATGTATATGGTTGGGCTCCACTTCTTTGGGAATTAAAAATACATAGTCTATGTATTGAAAGTTGCACATTCGAAGAACAAAAAAAAAAAAAAAAGAGAAAAAAATCGATTCTATGGAAATATTGACCTAAACCGTTACTCAAAAATGAAGAAGCAAGTTTGACAAATCTTCATTTAATAGCGGCCTACTAGTCACGTTCCAAAATATTTTTCCTTAAATTATGGGGAATAGAAAATATGCAATATTGCTTAAATGTTACAGCATCTACAATGGTGATTTCTTTCAGATTGCTAATCTGATTTGTTAATTGCTAATATAATTGCTAGGATGTCCCACAATTTCTAAATTAGCAAATTTGCTTTTAAAAAATGTTTGTTTAATGACACGCTGACTAATTAATTGGTTGAAATCTTTTTTCCGTATCTGTAGCTCTCTCTCTCTCTCTCTCTCTTAATAGAAAATGAAGATGAATTGATGTGGACATAGAAATAAATTAAAATTAATTACACTGAGGCAACAAATTAGAAATAAAAATTAATATTATATAGTCTCTGTATTAGAAGTTGTATGTTCAAATTTTTTTTTTTTTAGAAATTTATTTAAAAACTTAGATAATTTGACCTACGATCTTTACTAAAAAATGAGGCGACAAAGCAACAGGTGGGGCCAATGTACATTTAAGCGGCCTACTAATCATGTCCCGAAATAGTTTGCCTTAAATTATGGGGCATGGAAAATATGCATATTGCTTAAATATTAATCATACAGCGTACATACGCTGTCAAGGTTTTTTTAGATATGGAGACAAGAAAAAAAAAAAAAGAGGAAGTTTTTTGCCTATGAAAAATTACTAGCTATATATATATATATATATATATCAAATTAATATTTGACTATCTGAGAATTCGAATTTAAAAATTAAATATATGAAAGCTAGGCCGAACTTTCAAATTTCGACTTTAATTTCATCTCGTCTACTCAATCAAAATTTGTGTTATTGACCGAAGCAAATAAGGCGAATGAGATTTTGCAGTTGTCGGCCAGTTTAGTGTAGGATTTGAATGCAAAAGGGGCCTTGAATACTTATCACAAGTCAGCAACATAAAAAATGGTACTTTAGTTTTTTATTACAATTGTCAAGCCCAAAATGTAAATATAACATTCAAAATATGGTAATTAATTATATATATAGTGTCCGGATGCAGCGGACAATGTAGTTATTATCACCATATATTTTATTAGAATTTGTGAAATATGATAGTATAATATTTGCATGATTATAAGAAATATAAAATCTTCAAATAATAAAAAATGTAACTATAGTTTAAAATTGCAATCAGCATCACTAGTTAGCAAATGAAGCATATATTATATATATTCGAGATATAATGCCAGATCAAGTATATTAAAACGATGTGGATATATGCTTGGTCAAAGTATATAATTGTACAAATTACAAAAACCAAACTAATGGTTTCAAAAACCAAATTATCAAATGCTATGGTAACTCATGGCCTTATCCTAACCTCTACATTAATATCTAATGAATAAGAGTTAATGGAATAGACTTATTTTTCTTTGTTAAAATTTGGGAAATATAGATCTTGAAAAACCCAACTTCAAATATGGATGCTACATTGCATTCATCAGGCCTCTACAATTTACAAGATAACAAATAACTAAGTTTAGCTATACATAAACATAAAATTGTTTAGGTACGAATTTTTAATTTTTAATTTTGCCTTTTTTTGAAAGAGTTAAAGTGTCCATATTATTTTGGCCATTGGATCCAAAGTGGTTCCAATGGGCATAAATTTTAATATCATATCTATTTTAGGATTCATGCGCACAAATTTTAAAGTATACGCAAAAGTGCGGGCGCAAATCCTAAAACAGATCTGATGGTGAGTGAATCCATTGGAACCACTTTGAGTCCAAAGACCATCGGACCCAAGCTGTTCTCATCAGTTCCTAGTGTCTCGGCTCTTCATCTCTCTTTCTCTATTTTTAGCTCTTTATTTGACTCTTTTCTCTCTCCTCTCTGATCTATGAGCTGTACATAAGTATCTCAATCGATTGTTTCGCTTGACTCAGGACAGTTCATTTATCTAGAAAAGTCATGTAATGAACTAATTAGGTTTTCTTTTTCTCCCCATTCTCTACTTTTTTAATTGGTCATTAATTCATATTGAGAGTTCAATCATTTTTCTCACTGTTAAGACAATTTTCATCTCCATTTCTCTTGTTGGGTATTTTAATTTCTTGTTTTTTATTTTATTTTCTTCTGTAATATTGATAACATCTCTAAATAATCTTAATTATTGCTAGCTTATTAGATTTGTCCTTATTTTATACATACTTCATGAAATCGAGTTTATTCCCAATTCAAATTAAACTTGCTTGTTTTAGTGATGGAAGTTTTTTATAAGACTAAATTTTTTGACAGTAATAATATTTTGTTTGTTTTTTTGGTAAATTTGCCTCCAATCTTATCACTGAACTTTTAATTATCTATCTAAAGCCACTAGACTCGTTGTATCTTATCAAAATTCGGTTGTTTTATGAACATTTCCTTCAAATACAATCTCTTTGTCTGACAAAGAGGATGGATGAACAAAATTTGTGGTAATTCCATCTTTTTATTTGACAAAAAGTGTGACAGGAGTGATAGAACCTGGATAAAATACTCACAATGGCTTTGGATGAGAAATAAATTAATCCAAGTTGAGTGGTTGAATTCAGATTAGGGATAAATCAGAGTTACCTCACAAGAAATTTGCATTGGTTTTTATTTGGCATATTATATTATTAGTAGATCAATGAATACCCTCTTGGTTAGGCTTTGGTTAATACCAATTATATTCTAATGTTTTCTTAAAAATGAACAGAAAATGGGGAGAAATAAGCTAAAAATTCAGAAATTGGAGACAAACAATGGACGGCAAGTGACATATTCAAAAAGACGAACAGGTATCATAAAAAAGGCGAGAGAATTGTCGATTTTGTGCGATGTGGATGTGTTGCTCCTCATTTTTTCCACAACAGGAAAACCCTCACTTTGCTTGGGAGAAAAGAGGTACATTTCCCTAACTTTGAATCTTACATGTAAAAACCAAAGGTATTCAAATGACCATGGTTCTGCAATCCATTATCGGAACCAAAATAGGAATTGATTCCAGCTAACAAAGCCAATATTTAACGAAGCCAGAAATGACAATTTCTTGAAAAAGATTGGTGCCACAAATTATTCATCTTTTTTTTATTGTTTAGTAAATTTGAAGATGTCATTCAAAAATATGGGGGGCTGAGTCCACAAGAAAGGAACAAAAGGTATATAGCTTTTTAAATTATTTATATTTTCAAATATATATATTTTTTTTACATTTGCTGACCGTATCTCTTTCTGTCTTTATTTCAATTGGGAAGAAAACAAGAAAGCCTTGAGGTAAGTTTAACTACTCTAGACTTCTTTTTTCTACACTTAATTGGGTTATGTAGAGGAGGTATTAGTGTTGATACTCATAAGAAAAACAGTTTGTTCTTCTTACTGTGATCACTAGTATTTTTTGCAAAATTGTATATATGCTGCAAGCTAAATTTTTAAATATACATCAAATATACCAAATAATAATTATATATAATATTTTAGTTCGGGATCATTCCAACATATATATTGGGGGATTGATGTAAAAATCATAAATATAACATGTTTATTTGCTAACGATAGATAAAAAAGTTGACATTGTGGGGTTAATGTTATTTATTTATTAATTACATTGAATTTTTATTTGCAAACAATTTGTTCAGTTTAGTTGTTGATGTTAAAGTATCAACCTAAGTTTATTTAACTTAACAGGCTCTCAAGAAAACATTCAAAAAAGTTGAACATGAGGTTAACATTAAGCAATTAGCTGATCAAGGGTCAGTTTTATTTTTATTTGACCCAATTATTCAATACTTATGTTATATTTTCTTTATATTAATTTGTATATGTTGTAGTGCATTTTTATTGACAATTATTGATAAAAAAATTTGTCTTCTTTTGCAGTTCCCACTCAGTTGAGGTAATTATTTGAAGATATCCAAGCAGTACATAGCGTATAATGCATATATAAATAGATTAACATTTTGGTTACTCATTATTTTGGATGAATATATTTTTCATTGTTCCATGTGCAAAATAAAACTAAATTTAGCATTAGTTCAAACATTTGAAAATAATATGATAGAAAGGTAAATATATACAAATCATGTTTATATACACTACAACGGCTTTAAGAAAAAGATTGTATGGAAAATGGAACGCAATTTGATGTTAAGTTATATTGAATTTATTTTCTGTTGCAGGAAATGAAGCAACGAATAATTGTGTATAGAGACCAAATATCTCAAGCTCTAGAGTTCTTGGGTCCACTTGCGTAAGTAATAATATAAATCTTTTGTTTATTACTCAGTTTTGTTATGTAAGCCAGAAACTAATTTTAGTTAACTTGGATTAGTCTTTTTTAGGTTTTCTTAAATAAAGTTCTATATGGAAGAATGATCAATAAACTAATTACATCTCCATGCGTCCAAATAATTCTAAAATAACAAAAAAAACAAAACAAAATTGGGACATAAAAGTAAAATACTAACAAGATTGGCATTTTTCTTGTAATTTTCAGGGAAGTTGAAAATATTGATAACATTGAAGACATAAATATGTTAGTGGAACTGGAGCAACACATGAGGAATTTAATTACTCTTAATCAAGTTTCTAAGGTTTACATGCATTCCTTACACATAGCATCAGCACAATTTTATTAAAGTTTCCTTCGATTATGTATAGCAAATATTGAAGATTTATTTTTTTCCTTTTGGAGTTAATTGATGAATAGTTTTTTTTATTAGGAAAGTTGTGCGAAGAACCTTATGGAGCTGCACTATAATGGAGAGGTACAATATCATGACTTCCCTAATTTTTAAATCTTAAAATTCAAACTAAAACCGTTGGATATGAACTACATCATTTTATCTATGCATGTGTAAAAAAATATGGCATTTCAACTTTGTTTTGATTGTTATCTTGAGCTTATAAAAATTTATACTAATGTGCATAATTTCTAGACGTTGATTTTTCAAATTATTGATTCATATAAAAACAAAATCAAAATGTGATAATTTTTTATGGACACAGAAAATGACATAGATCACATCTAACGGTTTTATTTTGACGGTTAAGTTTTAAACTTTGAGTTATTTAAGTTTTTAAAAATGAAGGCATGATGGAGACACAAAAAATGGAGGCATTTGAACCCTCCTCTATTCTTATTGCTACTATTTGGGGATTTAATGTCATTCATTGTTAGTTCGTAATTTTAAATATAAGATGATGGATCCAAAGGAATATAAAAGGAAACTATATACCATTAGTGATTGTTCCTAATTTTTTTAATAATTATGCAATGATGCATGAATTTTTTTTATTCATAATTTATCAGAGTGGAATGAACCAACCCATTCAACAAAATGAGACCCTTTGGTACACTATGGCTGATGGGCAGCAGATTAGGCTTCCAACTAATACTATGATACCTAATGGGTGAGTTTATTAAATCTACTCTTTTAAGTATTTATGTATACAGGTATAGTTCTTTTTTGGTTTGATTCTTATCAGCAAATTTGATAGTATATTTTGTATTAGTGTTGATATTTGGTTGTGATTATGATGGCAGCAGGGATCTCTCTGATTTTGGCATTGGATATCATGAGGTTCCGATAAATGATCCCACGCAAGACATCGCATGGGTACAAATGGGCGGGACTTCGCAAACATTTATTGATGAACCGACTGATTCAATGCCACTCACGTAAGATGATAATCAAATTTGATTCAAATTAGACATTCTTTTAAGTGGATATAATAGATTAATGTAGTATACGAATGAAGCAAACAAACAAAGAATATTTTCCATGAATAATTTTCATAGAGAGAGCATGCTTTGCATTGAAATTAGTGTCGAGACAAACGAAATACTGCAAAATGAGGGAGGTGCAAATGGAAATGGAAACATTGCTGGAACTCAATTCACTTGCCAAGGTCAAGAGGTATGGAGTAACATGAGTGAGGCCTTTCTTGGACGCACGGATCTCCAGCTTCCCGAAGGATCTAGCAATGAAAGCAATGATTTTGTCGACAACTTATTTGAACCAAATGCCTTATTCCACGAAGAGAATGTGCACGACTCCAATTTCCAAGACTGGACCTCAGCTGGATTGTAACTTACATGCATGTCAGTTTTTCTTCTCCATTTTCGCAAATAAATTGTGTGGTGATACTGTGATATCTCCATATTTTTGGAGAATAAACATCCTCTGAGATATCTCAAACTTTGAGTGGTTCTGTATAAAATTTAGACAATTCAAATTCGTTCTACCCAAATCTCAAGGCACATTAAACTGCTCCCCTCCATTTCAAATAGGCGCCAAATAAAAATTAACACTGGCTTTGAATCTACTGAAAGTCTGAAATATATCTCAGAGGATACGGACTCTGTTTTGGTGGTGGGGGATGAAAATTTTCCTTTGGTTTTGTAGTAAGTATGATATATTAAAATTGATAATCTTTGCAGCGAGTAAACTAGCTAATGCCTAATGATCATGCATTACAATGTGGAGGCTCTACTTCTGGGTAAGATAGCATGATGTCATTTGCTCTACCTTTATTTGTTTGTTCATTTGTTTCTTTTGTTTCATTTCTGGTACTACGTATACCGGTTTCTTTTTTATGCTCCGTGTGTTTGATTTTTTTTTTTTTTTGTAAAATTTGTGTGTTTGCTTATTAATGTAGTTTATTAATTTAGGTTAAGACTAATAATAAATAATTAAATTAATGTTAGCTTATTATTTTAGTTCATTATTTTATTGGGTTTGTTTGCTTAATTATATATATTATGTGTGGTTGATTAGTGATACATCATTATTATTTGTTATGTAAATTAAGTTTTGGTTCCTGAAATTAAGGAGAGAATTTATATAGCACCACAAAATGGTGGCTGCTTTCTAAACTCCAAGAATTCCCTCTTTTCTAATGTGTCACTTGATAATTGACCTCAAGACAAGAAATGTGTCATTCTTGTATATCTCAATTTCTGATATTTTTGTGTGTGTCAAAGTTAGATTAGTTGTATTTATACTCCACAAGCGTGTTAATATCTCAAGCTGGAAATAGTATCCTCTACGGAGTTGTTCCGTGCGGAGTTTTTAATCTGGTCCGTTCGTTTCGGATCGGACGGAACATATTAGATCTTGCCCGAATTGAAAAAAATATATTTCTCAAAATTTGCGGAGCTTTTAATTGGGTCCGTCCGATCCAAAACGAACATACCAAATTAAAAGCTCCGCACAGCTTCGCACAGAACGACTTCGCAGAGAATATGCTTCCCTCAAGCTGGCGGGCCCCTTCTAATACACCTGAGCTATCTGCTTTTTTTTAACACACTATATTTGTACATTCTTTCATGTAGCAAAAATTTTATTATTAGAATCGTAAAATGAAATCGTTGTCTAATTATTTATTAAAGGAATTTTACAATTCCACAAACTGTCAACAATATTTTTTTTATTAGGTGGCGTTGCAAATGTAATTATTCTTTTCAGCAATACTTTCAATTTATATGTCACACCCCGATGATTGACAACTCGCCACGCTCATCAATGCAAGGCAATTATATTTTAATACACAACATAATTATACATACATTATCAATGACAAGTAGATAACCCACAATACACATGAAGTATATATTTTTTTCAAAGTGTCATGAGTTATATGTTATAAAATACAATTGAAATACCATAGTAGATTTATCGAAAACAACATATACTTTTATTGTGGCAAATTCCGCAATCTTTGAGTTTGACATCTCACCTCGGCATCTTGCGCTCTGTACCTGGAACCCACAAAAAAGAAAGATGAGAGATTGAAAAATCTCCCGATGCGGTATTCAGTTCCAATCGAGTTATCCTCAGATCCGACCAAGTATATGACTGTCATGCGCTTACATGACCCTAGTCATGCGCTACAAGTTCAGCGCTTACACGACTGTCAAGATTCAGGTATGAGGTTCAACCAAGTATATACAAGACTCCGATCATGCACTGCCATGAATATGGCGCCTACACAATTTCTGTTATGGCAATAACCTAAAATTATGCGCTTATCCCAAATAGGGCGCCTACATGACTAAAGTTATGCGCTATAAGTATAGTGCCTACATAACTAAGTCATGTGCTACCACGAATATGGCGCCTATGCAATTTCTGTTATGCGCTACAAGTTCAGTGCCTACATAACAGAAATTATATGCTTACTCCGAATATGGCGCCTATGCAATTTCTGGTATGCGCTACAAGTTCAGCGCCTACATAAAAGAAATTGCACGCTTACCCCGAATACAGCGCCTACATGATCGTCAGGTTTCAGACTTGTGGTTTTTTAACACATTTCTTTTATAACAAGTAAATAATTCATATCATGCATGCTACTATTCACTTAAATCAAACTTATGATTCAACCAAATGAAAAATTATATCAAGTCATGCATCAATTTCATAAAATTAAGATCATGCTTCCTAAGACATTTCATGTATTTACATCATACAATTCAAAACTTCCACAAAGATCTATTGTAAGACAAACAATTAGAAATCAACAAGCAATTATCAAAACAATAGCAACCAAGCAAACCAAATCACATTTCAAATAATATTAAACCAATGATTCAATCATGTCATTCTCTAATCCCATAAATCAATATAGAAATAGTCAAATACCATTCTTGAGGCTTATGTATACATGTTTAAATTACTGCATACTTGTCTAAAGTGTCACTGTACACACTGATTTGGTTTACAATTAAAAGGGACCAAGTATTGCACGGGTTACTAATTATAATCTTCATTTATTATAACACTTTCATGGTTCATATAATCTTATGCATTATGCAAGTACCACTACCATACGTACCAAATCAAGCAACCAAATTGACAATACTAATCAAATAATCCCGCAATTAAATCACAGTCATCAAGAAATCAACATGCAACCAAAAGCAAGCAAAGAAACCCACGAGCATACAACAACAATTAAGCAAGTTAGAAGGAATCAGGAATAACTCGAAATCCGCACCTTGTAACGTTGGACATGACAGAACTCGAAGTCAGTTCACTGTTCAGAATCGAGTCGATCAAGTCAGTTCGAGAGCAGCTACAGATTTCAAGCAAGCAATCAATTGCAAACTGAGAAACTTCCGTCAGCTCTGTCTCCTCCGCACCGCTTCGTTGGGCTGCCAACACTCCTTTCTCTTCTCTTTTCTCCATTGTTTTCTTCCCCGTATCCCCTCTTTTTCTTTAATTTCGTTAGTTTCTATGTTTTATTCACCATTGTTTTCTTCCCCGTATCCCCTCTTTTTCTTTTCGTTAGTTTCTATGTTTTATTCTCCATTGTTTTCTTCCCCGTATCCCCTCTTTTTATTTTCGTTAGTTTCTATGAACGGTTCCCCAATATCCACCGATAAAATAAAATAATGAAAAGATAAGTAAAGCGGTTCCTTCATAAAAAGTAAAGAATAAAATAATATACTCTCTCTCTCTATTATTTCTAATTTTGAAAAGCTAATATCTATTTTATTTTAGAATTAAATAAGTTTCATAACCTATTTCTTTTCATATCCACAAGATTTGGAAATACAAAATTTCAGCGGCATATATGAAGTAATTAAGTTAGGTGAAATACTGGCAGTCCAGATTGCTAACAGGTGTCCCTCCCATACACATTTTAATCATTCAAGAAGATTATTTTAAAAATTATTATTACTTAATAATTAGTTGATTAGTGCACAACTCCTTTCTTTTCTAACTACAATGTTGTTAAATAAATATAATTCAAATAAACATATTGTTAAGAAAATAAAAAAAATAAAAAATTCAAGGCTAATAGAAAATCTATCTAATAACTTCCTGACTATACAATCAAAAACAAATTTCGAAATTGTTGGTCATCTCAATTCATATAAATTTAAGATAAATTTTAACAATCGACGGCGAGACTATATATAAAAATTTCTATAATTTTGTGTTTCACTTTATATCGGATACAATTTCCCAAAATATCCAAATTGGGATGATACATTATATTTCGAAAATAATTGCAAAGGTAAATTAATTAATGTATAAAATTAGACCACCACTATAGTTCAATATGAAATCTGGCGCCCGTGCGATATTTCAGCTTAAAAATGTGGTAAACCTTATCAGTCCGCAGTGCCTTGGCTGTTCATCTCTCTTTTTCTCTATTTTTAGCTCGGATATCTGATTCTTTTCTGTCTCTCTCCTCTATGAGTTGTACATAAGTAACTCATTCTATTGCTTCGCTTCACACATGACTTCAGTAATAAAATAGTTTTGTTTTTTTCTTCCCATTCTCTACTTCTTCAATGGTTCGTTAATTCATATCAAGAGAGTTCAATAATTTTTCGTACTGTCAAGACGGTTTTCACCTCAAATTCTCTTCTTGGGTATGTATTTTAATTTCTTGTTTACTTCATTTCCTTCTCCAATACTGATATTATTCTCTACTTAATCTTAGTGATTGCTGATTATTCATATCTACCTCATGAAATCGAGTTTACTACCCAAGCAAATTAATTTACTCACTTATTTTAGTGATCAAACTTTTTGATAAGGCTGAATTGTTTGACAATAATTATAGTTCTCTTGTTTTTTCTGGTAAATTTATCAGGAGATTACTTGTTTTTTTTTTTCTGCAAGATCTATCTGTATCTTGTCACCGAACTTTGAATTCTCTCTCGAAAGCTACTGGATATGTAACATCTTGTCTAGATTCAGTTGTTTTATCAGCATTTCCTTTATAAACAATCTCATGTCTGACATAGAGGATGGATGAACACTTCTTTGTGGTAATTCCATCTTTTTAATGGAACAAAAACTGTGACAGGATTAATAAACCTGGAGAAAGTACTCACAAAGACTTTGGAGGAATAAATTTAAGTACTTTTGCAGAATCCTGATTTGGGATAAATGAAAGTTACCTCACAAGAAATTTACATTCCATTTTTTTTATTTGGCATATTACATCAGTAGATCAATGCCCTCTTAGTCAGGCTTTGGTATTACCAATAATATTCTAATATT
Organism: Carex pumila; assembly: GCA_033356055.1. Classification (NCBI taxonomy): domain Eukaryota; kingdom Viridiplantae; phylum Streptophyta; class Magnoliopsida; order Poales; family Cyperaceae; genus Carex; species Carex pumila. Next base: position 114,635 of record JARJHM010000553.1, on the reverse strand, counting down.
TTTCTTCAAATGTGAGCAGAAATGGGGAGAAACAAGTTAAAGATTCAAAAATTAGAGACAAACACCGCACGACAAATAACATATTCGAAAAGGAGAACCGGTATCATGAAAAAGGCGAGAGAATTATCGATTTTGTGTGATGTGGATGTGTTGCTCCTCATTTTTTCCACAACAGGAAAACCCTCACTTTGCATGGGGGAAAAGAGGTACCTTACATCTTTTCAAAAATTTGCATCTTATAATAAACAAAGGTTTTCAAATGACTATGGCTCTGAAAACCAAGATATGAATCGGTAAGTTGACCCGTAAAATTGAAATCGGGTGAATTTGTGAATTAATATGGAAACTCAGATTTTTATGTAGAATCTTGTTTTGTACTAAAACAAATAGGAAAAATTAAAGAACAAATAATTTGTCAAATCTTATGTTAAAGCAAGAAAAACAACAATAATTAAGCCTTTAGTCCAAAACAAGTTGAAGTAGGCTAGAAATGAAACTCAATCAGAGTCACAAAGTCATGTTAAAGCATGAAATTCCACTCAAATGATTATGTAACATAATATAATACAAGCATTCAATTACCATCAGAGAAAATACATATTAACATAATATTTTTTAAAAAAGGCTGATTATTGTTATAAAATTAAATATAGACCGCCTAAATTAATTTTGAAAATATCGTGTAAACTTTTCACTTTAGTTGCTTCTCTGAGAATCAGCCAAGTGCACTTGATCACCGATTTTTTAATTAAAATGTGTTCGTTGCGTAACTCACTAATAAATTAGATTGGACCCCACCGATTATGTTTTAGGTTAGCCATACCATTTCTTGAAAAAAATTGGTGACACAATTCTTCATGTTTTTTTTTTTTTTTTCATTTTTTAGTAAATTTGAAGATGTCATTAAAAGATATGGGGGGCTTAGTCCACAAGAAAGGAACAAAAGGTATATATATAGCTTTTCAATTTTTTATATTTTCAAATATAATTTTTCTTATACTTTTGCTGACTGAACCTCTTTCTTTATTTATTTAAATTGGGCAGGAAACATGAAAGCCTTGAGGTAAGTTTAACTATTCTAGTCCCTTTTTCTGCACTTAATTAGGTTCTGTACAGGAGATATTAGTGTTGATACTCAAAAGAAGAACAGTTTGTTAACAAAGTAAACACTTTTTGCGAGGAAAAAAGCGCATTTATGACAGTCGTCCGTCGCAAAAGAAAAAAGCTGAACAATGAGGGTAGTCCACCGCAGAAAATCACTTTTTTATCCTCGTGAAAAGTGTCTCATTCTTATTGTGGGTGACTAGTATTTAAAATATATATATATATGCTCCAAGCTAAATTTATAAATATACATCAAATACACCAGATTATAATCATAATATTTTATTTTAGGATCATTATTAAAATATATATTGGGGGATTGCTGTTGCAAATCATAAATATTGCATCTTTTCATTACTAACAAGGTTCATGAAAAACAATAGATAAAAAAGATGAGCATTGTGGTGTCAGTGTTATTTATTTATTTACTTTAGATTTTTATTTGCAAACCACTTGGTTAGTATAATTGTGATGTCAAAGTATCAATTAAGATTATGCAATTTAATTAATAGGCTCTGAAGAAAACATTCAAGAAAGTTGAACATGAGGTTAACATTGAGCAATTAGTTGATCAAGGGTTAGTTTTATTTTTACTTTACCCAATTGTTCAATACTTATGTTATACTTTTTTATATTTAAAAATGTTTTAGTGCATTTTGATTTGATAATTATTGATAAAAAGTTTCTCTATATTTGCAGCTCCCACTCAGTGGAGGTAATTTTTTTGAAGATGTCAGATATCCAAGCAAAACACATTGAGAATAATATATAAATAGTTTAACATTTAGGTTACTCACTATTTTGGTGAAGGCATGGAGACTACATTTTTCATTGTTCCATTTGCAAAAAAAAGCTAAATGAGCACAAGTTCAAGCATTTAAAAAATAAGATTGAAAGGTAAATGTATATAAATTATGCCTATATAAACACACTCTACATGGGATTTAAGACATTTTGAGGTCTTTCAGGGTGCAAATGAATTTCTATTCTTATATAATATAAAATAAATCTTTCTTTGAATATGGAATATAATTTGTTGCTAAGCTATAAATTTCCTTTCTGTTGCAGGAAATGAAACAAAAGATAATTGCATACAGAGACCAAATATCTAAAGCTCTAGAGTTCTTGGGTGTACTTGGGTAATAATATAAAATTTTCTTTGTTGTTAAGTTTTGTTATGTAGCTAGAAACTGATTTAATTAAATTTGTTTAGTCATGTCTAGTTTTTTGTTTTTAAATAAAGTTTTATATGTAACAATGACCAGTAAACCAACGCCTTCATGTGTACAATCTTTCTCCAATAAAAAAAAAAATTGGGATAAAACTAACAAGATTATATTGGCATTGTTTTTTAATTTTCAGGGAAGTCGAAAATATTGAAAACATTGAAGACATAAATATGTTAGAGGAACTGGAGAATTGCATCAGAAATTTAATTATCAAAAATCAAGTTTCAAAGGTTTAAATTGCTTTCGAATATTTTTATATTATTAAAATGTCCTCCGATTTTGGAAAACAAAAATTGAAGATTTAGTTTTTGAGATTCTTTTTTTACACTTATTTGATGAATATTTGTTTTTTTTATTAGGAAAGTGCGAAGAATCTTATGGAGCTACACTCTAATGGAGAGGTACAATATCACTTTCCTAATTTTGGTTAGGAGCTATTATTAGTCTTGCTAATATTTGGGGATTTAATATCCTCCATTGTTGCTTCCTAATCTCATACTTAATTAGTAATTAATTAAGCAATCAAGTATAGGATGATGGATCCAAAGGTATATAAAAAGAAACTATATATATATTTTTGTGATTGTTCCTGATTTTTTTAATAATTATGCAATGATGAATTCCTTTTTAATAAATTTATTTTTATTGGTAATTACCAGAGTGGAATGAACCAACCCATTTTGTACACAATGGCTGATGGTCAGCAAATTTTGCTTCCAGCTAACCCTATGCTACAGAGTGGGTGAGTTTATAAAATCTACTCTTTAAGTATTTATATGTACTGGTATGGTGCCTTTTTAGGTTTGATTCTTATCTGCAAATTTGATAGTCAATTCAAGTATAATTGCAGTGTGTTATATTTTGGATTAGTACTGATATTTTGTTGTGATTACGAGGGAAGCAGGGATTCCTCTGACTTTGGCATTGGATATGTCAATGTTCCGATGAATGACCCCATGCAAGACATCACTTGGCCTCAGATGGGTGGGACTTCGCAATCATTTATTGATGAACCGACTGATTCCATGCCACCCACGTAAGATGATAATTATATTTGATTCAAATTACACATTCTTTAAGTGCATACAATAGATTAATGTAGTATATCAAATGAAGAAAACAAACAAAGAATATTTTCCATGAATAATTTTCATAGAGACACCACGCTATGCATGGAAAGTGGCAAGACAAAGATATTACAAAATGAGGTAGGTGCAAATTTAAATGGAAATATGGCCGGAGCTGAATTCACATACCAAGGTCAGGAGGTGTGGAGCAACATGAGCGAGAGCTTTTTCGGACAGATGGATCTCCACATTCCCGAAGGATCTTGCAATGAAAGCAATGATTTTGTTGACAACTACTTACTCGAACAAAATGTCTTATTCCACAAAGACAATGTGCCTGATTCCAGCTTCCAAGACTGGACCTCAGCTGACTTCTAACTTACATGTCAGTTTTTCTTCTCCTTTTTTCGAATAAATTGTGTATTGATACCGTGATATCGATTGGAGGGGTGAAATAGTGTTCCTAAACCAAATTTAATTTGTAGGATATCTCCATGGTTTTGGAGGGGGTGCAATAATATTCCTAAACCAAATTTAATTTGTAGGGTTGAAATGTATCCTTCATTTATTATAATAGTTTGATATATTAAAATGATAAATTTTGCAGCATGCTAATGCATGAAGAAGGCATGCCTCATGCAAATGGATCATGCATTCCCATGTGGAGGTCTTTCCAGCTCTAGTTCTAAGGAGGGACAGCATGGTATCATTTGCTGTATCTTTTTGTGTTGGTTCATTTGTTTCTTTTGTTTCACTGTTCTGGTACTACGTACCATATACCAGTTACTTATTTAATTAAGCTTTGTGTGCTTGCTTATTTGTTTAGTTTTAATACAGATTCAGACTAATAATAAAGGAATAAATGTTAACTTATTATTTAGTTATTATTCATTGGGTTTGTTTGCTTATATTATGTGTGATTGGATCGTGATAAATCCTGCTTATTTGTTATATAAATAAGTCTAGGTTTTTGTTTTTCTAAATAACACCTGAGGAGTTCGGATGCTAATTTATAAGGAGATAATTTAAGTAGTGTTTTTTTAAATCTTTAAAAATTGGTATTTGTTTATTTTTTATTGAAAATCAAAACTTGCAAGTGTTGGTAATTCGGGTAGGTTCAAATAGTAATCCCGACCTGAAACAAAACAAATAAATTTGATCTAAGATAGGAATTACCACTTTAAGCATAGAGAGTACAGTAGGAATCATCTCAAGTTTAATAGAAACTCGCGTGTGGTCTTTCTCTCTACTTGTCTTGCTTGTGAAGATCGTCGAAACTGCATAGCAATAACAATCACGCCTCTAAGGCTCTATCGATATTCGCACGAATGGTGTTGGAATTCCATGAGCTGGTTTGGAGCACCACAAAATGGTGGCTCCTTTCTAAACTCCAAGAATTCCCTCTTTTATAGCTTCTGATCTCTCTCACAGTTTTATGGAAAAAATATAATTTGCACTAATGCATGCAAGTCCAAATCAGTTTTCTAAAACTTCGGCTCACATAATTTAGTTACCACAGGAACACATTTTTTTTTTTCTAACAATCATTTTTGGCTGAAATCAACATGTGCATTTTTTTTGTCTAAATTAGTTCCAATTAGTGATGTGTGTGGTCCAATAAGTTCATGCAATATTGTATGGATGTCGAAGTATTGTTTTATTATCGCACACCGGTCCAATCCAGACCTTCACTTGTAGAGAACTGCAACCATATATTGTTTTCTTTCTTGATTTTCGTCAATAGTAACTCCATAGGAAGGGAGAGGGGGGCGTCCGACGCCCATCGGACCATTTTTATGTTCGATGGGTTCTCTTCATCGTCGGATCTGTTTTGGGATTTGCGCCCGTAATTTTGCATCTGCTTTAAAATCCGTACACACAAATCCTAAAGCAGATCTGACAGTGAGAAAACCCATCCAACACAAAAGTGGTCCGATGGCCATCGGACAGCCCCCTCTTCCCCACAGGAAACACCTTCTGCCTAAATATGACTTCATTTCTTTGTCTCAAAATCCACCACATCGTGCAAATGAAACACATAGCCCATTAACCTTTCTTCTTCTCGTCATTTGACCCACAATATTTATGTGATATATTAACCCTCAACCATAGAGCACAACCATGTATTAATACAATTTATCTCGAGGGATCCAGAGGTAGTATCGTCCTATATCTGGTTATATTAAACAAACAAATTCGATCACTAACATTCCTCCAAAAAAATTAACACCTTTGTTGTTACCTTAATAGGACTAACATTTGATAGCATCAAAACATACAACTCATCAGGAACGTGAATTTTTAGAAAGGATTCCTTTATTTCGCATTTGAAAACAGTTCTCAATTAATTTTTCATACCAGTCTTTAAAATTCCTTCCATTAATTTTGTCCTTCTCAAGTATGGATCACAATATAAATATATATGATTAGGATCAATATAAATATCATTTCATCAAGTCCAACTGAGATTTGGCATCACTGCATGAATCAAAGTTATTTAGGCAAGCAATTGCATGCTTGCTAATTACATCTTGGTTGTTAAGGTGGCATGCATCTCTTGTTCTGGCTCTCCAACTCTAGGTCTCAAGGTAAAAAAACTATTTTGATAGTCTTGTTAAATCAAATTTATCCACTAAGATAAATATCCAACACTTACATCCTACCTTATTAAGATAACAAACAATAATAAATTGATTTGACGAGCCCATCATTAGTAATTAAACGAAACCCTAATATGTTAGATATTCTGGAAAGGCATCGAGTTTACTTAATTTTTCCATAGTCTTGGTAATCCTAGTTTCTAATCAATCTCATAAACTTAATTTACTTTCTTAGATCAATCTAATCATTCTAGATCTCTTTAAAACTTAACCCCTCACATAAACCAACATAATTTAATTAAGATGCTAGTGTCATTGGAGTTGTTCGGCAAGCACAAATTAAGCTTCTTTAGAGCTCCTTAATATCACTTTCTTAGTCTTCCTTTTGCACACATTTAATGAGCTACCAACTGGTTCATTAACTAATTCTAAGGGTAAAGTCCATATTCATTATATGTTCCAATTTAGAAAAATAATCATTGTTTCTAATAGATTCACATATATTTTCTTCCAATTTCATGTAAAGCACCATCTTGCAATTCATCAATTGTTGCTAAGGGTAGAGCCCATATTTATTATAAATGTTTCAATTTTAGAAACATAATCATTTTCTGATAGATTCAGATATATTTTCTTCTAATTTCAGGTAATGCACCTACTGGTTCATGAAATAATGATCAGGGTAAAGCCCATAATCATTATGTTTCAATTTTAGAAAAATAATCATTGTTTCTTAGAGATTCACATATATTTTCTTCCAATTTCAGATAAAGCACCAGCTGTTAATTTATCAACTGATGCTAAGGGTAAAGCACCACATGCTCAAACTGAAGCCAGTGATAATTGGAAAATATTCACTGTTGAAATCATGTGAAAGGAGAAAGTTTTGATTAACATATCATCCAAGGAGAAACTGAAATTATCCCTTATCAAACCTCTGGTATAACCTTATAAATTAGTTTCATTTTAGTACATTCACATTAGAATTAGCACTTGACTATTGCTTAATAAACACTTGAGTGCGTATTAACAAGTCACTATATATTGCAACATTATATATAAGAGGGGGTTCGTCTGGAGACAATTAACTTCTCATATGATAATTACTATACTTCTGTTTTGGAGAAGCAAATCCATTTTTATTTTGTTGTTAGTGATTTCTACGGGGTCATTTTGTGACTACTTTGCTTGTAAGCTTTTTATGTTAAACATGTCTAATCAGAAGAATATTTAAGTAACTAGACTTTAATTTACATATTATGTGATGTTTGTTTGTTTTTCAATTATCTTGCTTGGAAAGACTACTCCATTTATTTTATGTATGCATGTTTTTTATTATATTGGCAACCAAAATGGTGGACTAGCTAGTTATATAAATTAAATTATGTAAAAAAAAAAAAAATCCTCTATCGGTTCATAACATATGAGTGGTAGAAGACGAGCTTCTAACTCTATCAGTATGCTCTATACCCATTACCAATAGAAATACAAATTTTCCTCTATCGGTAATGGGTTCCATACCAATAGAATAAGAAGTGTACGCTATCGGCATATGGCCAACAGAAGAAATATAAAATCTTCTATTGTGTTGGTCTCTATCGGAGGGAATTTGTTATTAAATTCATTTTTTACTCAATAAAAGACCTCAGTTATGTAGTAGTGTAGGTTTTAATTAGAATTTCAGTATTAAAAATTAGATGAAAGATAAAACTTTACCATTGAAAGCGTAGAGAAGCAGCAGAACGATAGAGCATCTTACGTCTAATGGAAACTCGCATGTGGCCTTTCTTTTAACTCGTGTGTGGCCTTCCTTGAGAAGATCGTCATAACTGAATAATAATCACAACCCACATCTTAATCAATATCCACACGAACAGTTGAAACTTCACGAGTTGGTGTATTAGCATGACAAGCTGGCAGACCGCTTCTGAACTCTGAGAATTCGCATTAACATCTCTTCTTCTCTCCCAAAGGTTGATTAAAGAAACTTAGGGTTTTCACTAATGCATACAAATGTGTAGAAGATATACAGATTTTCATCTGCACCTTTCTTTAGGTAGTCCCCAAATTAGTTTACTAAAACGACAACTTCCATAAAAAACATAAAGAATAATGAAGCAAGTGAAAAAAATTAATGGATAGTGGATAAAGTGGATATACATAATTTCGACTCACATCAGGTGTGGACCCATGTTAATTTGGTGAATAGGGGTCAACTGATCTCTATTGATGATCATATCAAAAAATTGTGTATTTATATATAAATTTTTATATAGTTAAGAGTAAAATGTTATGCCTAATGTAAAACTGGTTCTCATTCAACATGAAAAAGTTTATATAATTGACTCCCAATCTATAATGCGTAATGTCAAATGTCCTCATTGATTTAAAACATATTTAAATTTAAAATTTAGGAACCAAACTACGATTTGAAGAATAAAACAAAGTTAAAATTTTCTTAATGGAGCCAAATTGCTATAAAATTCTTAATATGTAATATTAAGTAGAATCTTATATTTATATACAAAAATGACTAACCACACCTGCAATATAATTGAACTGCAATGTTGCCTTCATAAAATTTTGATCAGATATTAAAAAAAAAAAAGCAAATTAAGTTACCCTTTTCATTAAATTAAGCAGAAGTCTTTTATAATAATATTCATCCTATGTAATTGCACTCTGCTTCTAAATACTACTATTTTTTTGCTTACATCAAGGTGAAAATAAAACTTTGGCATGCATTGCTCAATAAAAAAATATGGCACAAACAGACAGGAATGCACAAACAATTTTGGGCAATTTTTTTAAAAATGTGTATTGTGATAACATGATACTATTTTTTTTTTAGAGAAAGGTGAGCGTCAAGCACTTAAATTTCATTGATTATATATGGACACAAATTGTGTGTTAAATATCTAGTATGTTTTTGGAAACAGAAAAAAGAAAACAAAAAAAAAGTGATAAAACATCAGTGAAGACTAAACAGAAATGAAAATTCGAAGTAGAAAACAGTAGATGTGTCCAAAATTACATTACACAACAGATATAATTAGTGACAAGATATCACATAGAGGAACACAAAAGTGTTACATCCATTCAAAAATAAGAGAGGTTGACTAATATTAAAACGTTTGTTTAAGTCATGGAACAGACACTTTGGTTTTCACATTTTCAAGGTCTAAACAGTCAATCCAAATAATTCAACATTCAGTCTATAATAAAATGTGCTCGGAAACCAAATTTTATATTTTTTGAAACTTTTTTACTATTTATTAAGCCAATTTCAAAATCACTGTTTTCAATGATCCATAAACTTTTCAGTGTTTATTAAAATCAGTGATTTTAAAACTAACTTAATAAATAATAAAATATTTCCAAAAAATGTAAAATTTGGTCTCCAAGCATATTTTAATATAAGGATCACATCTAATGGTTTGGATTTTATACTAACTTTTAGTTCACTTCGGCTCTGGCTCCGGAACAAACGTTTTGATATTAGCCAACCTCTATATATATACTAATAGTAGTTTTCTACAACAATTAATATATAATAAAAAAATTCAACAAAATATAAAATTTGATCTCAAAGCACATTTTAATATAGAGATCATGTTTAATGGTTTGGATCGACTATTTAGACATTAAAAATCGTAAAACCAAAAATTGTTGTAAGATTTGTAACATTCAAATATTGTAAGTGGATATCTCATATATATAGAGGAGGGCTCCAATACCCCATACCTTTCATACCTCATATTTTATATCTTCATTTTCAAATAAGTTCAATCTGTTGATCCGAACTGCTCAATATTGTATTCATACTAAAATTTGCTTAGGGATGGAATTTTAAAAATTTTGGAAATTTTTTACTTTTTTTTAGATAGGTAGAAAACCATTGTTTTTGAACGCTCCAGAAACAGTGATCTTGTACCTAACTTAAAAAATAGTAAAAAAATTGCAAAAATTACAAAATTTCATCCCGAAGTATATTTTAGTATGGATATCATTTTGAATGATTTGAATTGACAGTTTGGACTTTGAAACTCCAAAGAGACGATCTGAACTGCTTAACATGATCTCTATATTGAAATGTGTTTGGAGACCAAATTATATATTTTTTTAAAATTGTTTAGTAACTTTTTTAGAATATTTTTATGGTCCATAATCCATTCAAAAACAATAGTTTTCTACCTATCTAAAAAAAATAGTAAAAAATTTCCACAAAATGTAAAATTTGGCCTCCAAACACATTTCAATATAGAGATCATGTTAAGCAGTTCAGACCAACTGTTTAGTCATTGAAAATGGAATATAAACATGAAGTAATTAAACAAGATCTTTACTTCACAACTCACCATAGCCCATCTCTCTTTCTATGTACATAACTATATCTTTATCTCTCTCTCTCTCTCTCTATATATATATATATGGATGTAATATATCTAAAACAATTAGAGAATTAACCATCTTGCATATATTAAAAATTAATTAGCGAACCATGTCTCATTTTAAGGAGGAATTCAATTCCTCATGTTTTTTCATACACTCATCACGCCTCATATTTTATATCTTCATTTTAAAATCCAAATAGTCACACTTAACGTGATATATTCATATTAGAATATGCTTGGAGACCAATTTTATAATTCTTTAAAAAAAATACTATTTTTTAAATAGGTTGAACATGTCTTTGAATGGTCTAGAAACAATGGTTTTGTACCTATCTTAAAAAATAGTAAAAAAATACCAAAAATTATAAAATTTCATCCTCATGCTAGCATATTTTAGTATACATATTATGTTGAGTGATTCAGATCAACATTTGAGATTTTTTTTTTATAAAGAAAAATCATTTTGAAATTACAAAAGATATGCAACTAAATAAGAAAAACAATTATGCTCAAAATATTTGAGCATAAAGCAAATGAAAAATGAAATAACGAAAGCAGATTAAAGAAAATTAAAAAAAAAACTGAAAATTAAAATACGCACAGTAACTAAGACATTTGAGATTTTGAGAATAAAAATATAATTAAAATGTGAGATATAATGAAGAATAAAAGGCATGAGATATTGAAATCGTCCTCGTTCTAAATTCCGGGGAGTTCCATGACAAAAGAAAAGCGAACTTAGCCTGTAGTAACCATGGAAAGGGCTACATTTTTCTTTTCAGACAATCATCGTTCTTATACCTTTGCCATATTCTCCCATCGAGAATGAAAATGAGAAAAATAAAATATATAATTTCAAATGAAAATAAAAATAAAAATGAGAATGAGAATGAGAAAATAAGAGTATGTATACGCGAGGCATATTGTTAGTATACCCTTGCGGATGTTCCCATTGCTAATAGAAAAAGCACCTTTTTGTCATTATACTATCACGGGTACTATCCAATTCTTGTAGATACTATCCAATTCTCGCGAAAAAACTTCTTTCTGTCAGGACACCACGTTTGATATTAAAATTTAGATAATTTATAGAGTAAGAAAAATGACAAATCTGCTAAAGTTAGGTTTGGTGTATACACTTTAATTAATTTGATAAATAAATGGTAAATGCTAATATTACCGTTTTTTTTAATTATATGGGCACTCTATTTGTAACAGAATATGTTGTCATGAGTTGTTTTCTTTTATTTTTAATGATATTCTAAAGTTGAAAATCTAAATGAGGATTCAAACTCTATATATATATAGAGAGTATGGCTAATTTGCTACTAACAGCATTTTAGCAAACTACTGCCAGACCTCTAAGCCATTGGATCGAATTTTAGATTCGTGTCTTGGTGAGGCGCTGATTTTATTTTGACGGAAAAAAAAAATATCCGTTACATAGGATTTCTCATTTTCCTTTTCCCCAGCATCTCTCTCTCTGGTTCTCTTCTCGGTCCGCCATGCTGGCTCCAGATTTGCCCAGCTCGAGGTCGCTCCGATGACTCCTCCCAGCTCTAGTTCGCTCACTCAGCTCTGCCTCTCTTTCGTTGTCTTCTCTTCCCCTAAGCTTTGCTCCCTGTGCTCTCTCCTCTGACTACGGCAAATCTCTCTCCTTTGCATTGGAAGCAATCGATAGAGAACTATGTAAGTCTCTCTCTCGCTCTCTCTTTGTCTTCATGCTTCTGATTAATTGGTCCTAATTACTTCTAGTAGAAAAGATATAATTATCTTTTCACAAATTAGGTAACTAATTTTAGGCTCGGACAAAATTTCATGGAAAATTAGACAATAATCTAGATATTTGAAGTTTCTGATCTTAATTTATGAAAGCTTGATTTTTTTTATGTAGGGTAAAATTATTAATTGATCACTATTGCTTCATCTATTTATCAAACTTATTTGTTTTGTAATTGAATTGTCTCAAGTTTCATCCCCTTGTTGCTAGAATTTTAGTAAAGTTACTATGTGTTATATAACTTGGGATATGATACACGTATATAATATTGGTTCTAAGAATAAGAAAATATTCTTGTCGCAAGTGGGCACCAGCGTGAACCACTCGTTCTTCCTCAAGGATTTGAAATCTCTGGTACCTTTGGTCGAGGTGTCAACTGTGTTCCAACATCCGACGGAATCGGTGGTGTGGAAATGGGAAGCCGGGGGTCTCTTCTCTACGGTGTCGACATACAAAGTGTTACACACAAGGGGAGTCAATTGTCAATTCGCTCGTCGACTATGGAAATTCAAAACTCCACCGAAAGTTCGTGTCTTTATGTGGGTTTTATTTCAGAACAAATTGTTGACAAGAGAGGTGCTCATGAGAAGGGGTTGCCACACAATGGACGGATGTGTAATGTGTGGGCTAAACATAGTCGAATCAAGTGTACATCTATTTTGGGAGTGTACTTACTCGACTGCATTCTGGTGGGCACTAATGCGGTCACTGCAGAGGTCCCCGCCGTCGCAGGTTATAGCTTCACACATCGCTTTCTGGATAGCACATTCGCAGCCGTTGGACAAGATTCAAAAAAGAGAATGGGACGTCGTCTGGGCGGCGGGACTGTGGGCTCTTTGGCGGGAAAGGAACAATAGATTTTTCTCTCAAAAGACAAAGACGATCCGCATCCTGTTAGGCGAGACAATAAGAGATATTCAACAGTGGTTGACATATTGTTAGGGAGCAGAGAACCTTTGTAATTATTTTCTATATTTGTTTCGTTATTACGGTCTTTTAGTACCGATGTAAATATTTTTCTTAATCAATGAAAAACCGTAGGATGGCATCTTGCCACCTTACCCTCAAAAAAAAGAATAAGAAAATATTTGATTTAGTGAAGATCTCCTTGCTTGAACTTCTGTTCTATGCCATAAATTAACAAAAAAAATAGCATCAAAACTAGCATGTGTTATGGTTCAACCATCTCAAAATAAATTCATATTGTAAGTCTCAGCTTAAGCTCTGATCTATTTAAAAACAATCAACTAAACATCAGAATGAAGCCTTAATTAAGGGGCAATGGTTCAGATGCATTGTATTGCATTTAGCCATAATTAATCATAAGCATGAAGACAAGTAATTAGGACCATATTGTTTAGCAATTTAAGACCCTTTTGGGACAAGTAATTAGGACCTCCTATGCAATTTCTCATGCTCCTATGTGCGCTAGTGCCTCTCCTGTGTGATTTATGCTGGCCTATTTAGATCTGGCTTGTACTCTTCTCCCTCTCACTCCGCCTCACTCCTATCTCTTCAGGTTAGCTCTCAGGTTGACTAACATTCAAAAACCCTAGTTTTTTTCTGTTTTTGTTTTTGTTTTTGTTTGATACTAGACTAATTGATTTGCTTGACCAATTAAGACCTAATCATCCAAGGTCGTAGATTGATACGTAGAAAGATTGGATAGATGATCGCATTGTTCTTTTCGTGAAATTTAGAAACTTTTGACATAAACATCAATTAGTTGAAGCAATTTTAAGAAATTTGAGGGGCTGATTTGAAATTTTCTGTGTATTAGACTGACTAATTGTGCTGGATATTCTCAGTGGAAGAATTTGGGTGATATAATTTGAGCGTATTGATTCTAATCTCCCTCTCTTTGCTGTTTCGATTATAGTATTTTGATTCCAGCATGTCCTTGAACATAACATCTTAGTTTAACATTTCATTTTTGATTGTTTAATTGATTGATTTTATCTTATTTTTCAATTATAGAGAATCAGCGATGAAATTTGAGAAGCAAAGGTTGAGCATGAGTTTCTATAGTACATGGTGACAAAGAGGACATTGAATTTGAGAGTGAAGATGACAACATGTTTTGAATCTATGTACCTGTTTTGGCAATATGAACTAGGGTTGTAACTTTCGTTTTTGAGTATGTAATATTGTAAAATTTTGATTTGTTTTCTTAATGGCGGCATGTATAATGGCTTTTGTCATAGAAAGATAAGTGTTATGGGATTCTTTGAAACTGTCATTTGTATCTGATATTGCAATGGGTCCTTTTGTAAAGGTCAAACTTTTGTGAGGTTCTTTGTAATACTAAATTTTGGGGTTATATTTTGAGAGATATAAAATTTGATTTGTAAGAGTGATGTTATAATGGTAAATTGCAATGCACTTTCAGAGATATATTTGGTGTTATTTAGTGTTGTAGTTGGAATTACTTTTTTCTCTTGCTATATAAATTGATTAGGTTTTGCTAAAATTAATACTTTTAGTAAGTTGTTTATGATACATAAGTGTTCCCTTTATTTTTTATGTATTTTTTTTTCTATGTACTGGATTAGTGGATTGTCACATTTTGTTGTAATTTTTGAGTTCAACCTCTTTTGGAGTTCTAATTGAACTATTATTTTGTTTTCAACAACTGATTTATGCAAGCAAAAAAAAGTTCCTAATAATTATTGGCACATATATTTACTTTTTCCAGCCTATACTAGCAATGAAGAAGTATTAAGGGTAGTTTAGTCATGACATAAGTTTAATCAAATATCACAATAAGTAAACAAAATAATATATTACAAGTAAACAAAAAGCTTGAGCAACACAAAAAATAAAAGTAACAGTACAAAATAACATCCATTTGCCTTAAATTAACAGTAACAACAACAACAACAAAAAAAACATATTCGTTCATGCTCATAAAAAATCTTTTGAGCAACAAAATTCATCTATTGAATTCTGATCAACTACAAAAAAGCTTAAGCTACAACTAATTAAAAGCTTAAGCAACAGACTCAGGAAACACTGTCAGTTATGGTAACAATAGAAAATAACAGTAACTGCACAAATTCATCTATTGTATTTTATACACCAGCTTAAGCAATAATTAAATTAAATGCATTTATTGCTTGTTCAATCCAAACTTAGATATTTACTGTCATATGAGTTGTCATTTTCACTGTCATTTTCATGTTCTTGTGTCCTCGAAATTTGTTCTCGATCCTTCAAAGAAGTTTCATCCTTCATTCTCTACAAACAAAAATAAGAATGAAACGATCAAATATATTGAAATATAATAGATTATTCGCATAAATTACTAACAAATAAACTGCAACCTTGGACAAGTAAGAAATGTGCAAATCTGTCACGTGAGTAAAATCCAAAATAGAAAGAGCAAAACTGACCTCCCAATTTTGCAACAATAACTGAGGTCCCTACATTCTAAATAATTTAACGAAGGACCAAGAAATGAGGTAGAGGCCAACATACTCTTAATCTGGTTGTTAGATTGGGTATTGAGTCAATTTTGCAATTAAGAACAACAGTCTCGATGCCCAATACTCATCTCTTCAATCAAGAGATAAGTTTGAATAGTGTTGAATAAAAGTAATGAAGTCTCCTCTACTTCAGTGTTTGCAATCAGCCATAAGCTCCAGTCAAGCTACAATTATTCCAAAATTCGAGTACATCTAATAGAAAGAAAGGGCAAATCAGAAAAATAGCTAGAATAATTAACGAATTTCAGCTCATAGGGTTTCCAAATCATGTTAGGCTATTGACGTGCTCTCAATGGGAGCAAGGCCAAGTATGTGAGTGTGTGTGTGAGAGAGAGACTTATAGAGGAGAGGCACCGGCGAGATGCACAAAGAGAGGAGGGCAGTGGCTGAGGCGAGTCTGAAAGAGGCGGCTACTTTAGATGGGAGAGTTTGAGCGCAGCGGAGAGAGGGAGGGTGGTAGGAGAGCCACGAAGGGAGAGCTTGAGGAGGCCTTCGCGAAGGGAGGAAGAGAGAAGGGAGAAAAACAATGAACGAAATAGCAATTTTATGAAAAAAGGCGGAAGGGAGAGTCTAACGCTATCTAACGGGAGCAATTTAACATTTCCATCTCTGTTTATCTCATCAGCGCTCATCAGAACGCGAATCTGATGTGAAATCGGACTGCTAATGGGTCTGGCAGCACTTTGTCAAAATACTGCTAGCAGCAAATTAGTCAGACTCTATATATATATATATTTATCTTTTAAATAGGAGCTAATGGCCAGCAAATGTATTTTTGAAAAGAAATATAAAATAAACTAATTTTAGAAAGAAAAAAAGAAATATATAAATAAAGTTTATAAATATTTGAACACTTTTCCCAAAGTACAATTCAATATAACTTGAGAAATCACAATCCTATATTTCTATTTAAATCAAATTTTATCTTGTTGATAATGTTGATATTTATATTTAAACTATGAGATCTAATAGCAGCTGAATTATATATTTTTAGTTACTGTAACACTATGCAAATATGCTTATAAAATTCATAATTCAAAATAACATAGAAAATATCTATGCGTGTTTTTCAGTGAAATAAATAACAATTAAAGTGAAATATCATTGTTCTACACATACTAGGGAGATAATTGAGTTACTTAAGATTGAATTACTATAAAATTGATTACTTAAAATTTGTTATATATATATACATATACATACATATGCTATTAACTGAGAAATTCTATAATATGTACAATTAAGTTGATATTCTATAATATGTAGAATTGTATAACTTGTAGCAAATCAAGAATCAATTATTAAGAAATTGTCTTAAATAAATAGATTGTATAAGAATTTTCAAGTTAGTTGATATAGATCAAAATCTTAATATGAAATGTAGGGCCCGTATTTTGTTCTACTCCATCTTTGATTAGTCATCTAATGAATTGGGCTGCTTTATAAAATCGGAAAGTTTGAAGGTTGAAATTATAAATTGGCAAATAGGACCCACGGATCCAATTTTATTCTTTGTTTTCTCTTTTGATTTCTCACCATCTACGTATCCTTTTCTTCTCACTCCTGGAACATTCTTGTTTATTCCTATTTCTCCTTTGGTCAAGTAACATAGGGTTTCTCTCTCTCTCTCTAGAAAAAACAGAAAACAGCAGAGAGGAATCTCTCTCTCTCGTTGACATGGCTCTCTCTTCTAGAGTTATTGGCCATGGTACTCTTCTCCGTTATTGGTAACCTCCTGTGTTTCTCTTCTCAGTTGTGATTTCTTCTTTCACTTGATTAGTATTTGCTTTATATAGTTTTTTGATAAATTGAGCTCTCAATGCTATTTTCTGTTGAACTAAGTTGGGAAGCTTGTTCATGACTGATATTAGAGATTTTGTGATACCTTTTCTTATCTTCTTGTTTTCTTTATAGAGTTAAACCCAAGTTTGATATCGGCCCCCAGATAGCACTGTACTAATGTCTTGGTTACTTATTATGTTGATTATAAAACTCTTACGAGATCAATGATTTGGAAATTCTGACTCTAGTACTGATTGGTGCCAGCAGGTCCTAAACACTGTTTTGGTTTAGGGATGGATTTATAAGAATAGAAATAAAGAGTGAGGTAATTTGTAAAATTGTCATGTATATGTAATATACTCTTATTAGAGGGATTAGATTATAAAATAGAGAACATTAAACTCCAGTTAGAAATTAAGGGTGAAAGGTGATTTAAATTATGGACTTTCAAGATTAATTCATAAATTAAAGAGTAAATTGGATTAAGCTCTGTTGGGATCTGCTCGGGATATGAAAGTAAATTGAACTTGACTGTGAACTTGAGCATGGACTTAGAATTGGACCTTGATTTATTATGCTATTGTATTGTTGGATACTTACACATTAGACTTAACCGAAATGAAATTTATATGAAAAGAATTAAGGAAGCGATTAAATAATTAATCAAAAGATATCATAATAAATATGATTATTAAGGTACTTAAATATATGGAGGAGGATTTAAATGATAATATTGATCATAATATATATTTATGATATAGGTATAATTATGAAAGGGACTGATGAGATAAAATGTTCAGGACAAAAATACTGATGGTGACCTCACTTGTTGCCCTACAATATCAGGTGCGAGATTATTGAATTAGTCTGAGATTCATAACTAGGAATTAAATCGTAACTCGCTGTGCATTTTGAATATTTGATTGACTGCATTGATTGAACTGTTGCATCATATGCATAGCCCAATACAACTGGAACTGAATTACAAGTAAGTCCGTTGACTGTCATGTTGATATTGTTTATCGATTGCTTGATTCTTATTGTAAATGATTGATTGAGACCACAGTGACTGAATTGAATGAATATGAAATACTGTAATCCTTGAACCTCCATATAGTGGAGAAAAAGGATTAATATATCGTAAAGTCTAGCTAGCTACTAGACTTTACTCCAGGACCCTTATGTGCATATGGTGAATGGCCCCAACTAAATCCAATACCGGTTGGATAGGGGATATTGAATAAATGTGAATTATGACTCTAAGACTAATGAATTGTGGTAACTGTCTTATCATTGATTTTTTTTCCAATAATGACAGTATTGTGATATTGATTTCGTATTGTTTCCGTTAATCAGGTGTCAGGATATTTAGAATGATATAAGCCATGACACGACAGATACATGCATGATATCTTTTAGTGCTACCAGACTAGATATTGTAAAGTTAAGAAACCGTACATTACCAGACTTAATGGTTCTAAAGATTAGGTTCCAAACATTACCTGACTTTATGGTTTAAAAGATTTTGACCCAAACCATTTATGCTAATAAGATTCTTAGAGTTCTGATTTACTTATGAAATATTTGTTATTCAATTGGATATTGTTATTGAGCATTTGCATTCGTCATTATATAATGAATTAGTTGTTTCTCGTGCGGTGATTTCATTCTGAATATGGATTTCCTTCGAATCTAATAATCTGAGTGGCAATCAACACTGAGAAATAATTTATTATTTCTCACTCGTTTCTCCTTGTGGGTTACAGGTTTATTATACGAAGATAAAGAGCGCTTTCGGGTAATTGATAGTAGGGCCACCTAAAGGTATGGGATTTGGGTTTATTATATCTGACAGGGTGCAGAGAATATATCTCTAGCATCATCCACTATAAAATATCAGATAATTATTGAAAATAAATTGGGATGTGGCAAAAATAATGGATGCTATTGGCAATGCATAAAAAGATCCATGCCTAGTGTTACTTAATTGAATGGTAAATGGACGCAGTAATAATCGTCGCACCTCCGGATCGGGGGTGTGACAGTTACTTATAAACTATATGTATTTTTTGTGGAATAATAGTATTCAAATTTTAGGAGAGTTCAAATGTCTTCATTTTTTTGTGTCTTCACCATGTCTCCATTTTTAAAAACTTTAATAATTCAAAATTCCAAACTTAAAAGTCAAAATAAAACCTAGAGGTGCTACTTTTACCTGATTACCCGGATCTGATTCGAAACCGATCCGGAACCGACCCAAATCCGATTAATTTGAATAGGGCATGGTTTAAAAAATATAAACAGTTAAATTATGAGTACGGTTACAAAATTAATAATTTAATACCCAATCTAGATCTGAACGGGAACTGATACTCTAATGGGTAGGATATGGGTTTCATTTAATTATGTAACCCAAAACCGGACCCAACCCGATACCCATATAAATACCCGATGAAACATATATTAATTACTATTAATATATAAAAAAATAAAACTTTGCATATTAATTTTTGCATAAGTCATGGTGAGCCCAGTACTTTTTTGAATATGAGAAAATAATTTTTGCATAAGTTATCCAATAATCGGATTTGGGACAAGTTCCTGGTCAACAGTTGCCCGGACTCAAAAACAACAAATCCGGTTAATGGTTAACCGGATTTGTGTATTTTTCTTTCTTTTTCTTTTTTTTCTTTTTTTTTAAAACAGAAATTTTTTAATTTTTTGTATTAAAATATTAGAAATGTTGAATATATTTCTTTGAAAATGGATGGAATACAATATAATTTGATTTATTATAAATGCTGCAACAAATAACCCGTATCAATATTTTCTGGACTGGATTTTTCGTGACTGTAAGAAAAATTAATATATTTCTTTATGTGCTATTGAAAAAATAAAAATAATTAGATTTTGAGTTATTGATCCCGGTTCAAAAGTCACTTCTAGGTAATCCAGAAAATATTGTGATCCTTCTAGTACATTTAATTTATAAAAAATTGTATCAATTTTTGAAAAAAATTAAAAACTTTAATTTATTTAATGATTGTTTTGCAAAAAGAATTCTCAAAATAGACACAACTTTTTATAAATTAAATGTACTAGAACGGTCACAATATTTTCTAGATTACCTAGAAGTGACTTTTGAATCGGGATCAATAACTCATAATCTAAGCATTTTTTTTTTCCAATAACACAAAGATATATATTAATTTTTCTTACAACTGCGAAAAATCCGGCCTGAAAAATATTAATATGGGATATTTGTTGCAGTCCTTCTAATAAATCAAATTATATTGTATTCCATCTATTTTTAAAGAAATATATTCAACATTTGTAATATTTTAATACAAAAAAAATTATGTTTTAAGAAAAAACGAAAAAGAAAGCAAAATGCACAAATCCGGTTAACAATTAACTGGATTTGTTGTTTTTGAGTCCAGGCAGCTGTTGACCGGAAATTTATCCCAAATCCGGTTATTGGATAACCGGTTTGGGTAGTTTTCGAAATTCAATCGGGATTTGGATATCTTTTAAATTTGTATTTATTTTTTGGATATTAATAAAAAATCCGTCTTTGGAACATAAATTGATTCATACTTCTCCAATATTTTACATATTTTTACACAGTAATTTTTTTGTTTAATACTCCAAGATTCTCAAATTTATTTGTACTATTTGTAGCCTTACTTTTAAACTGAATAATTAATTTTATGAATAAAATTTTTAGAAAATGAAAATTAAATAATAATATATAATAAATAATTTAGGGCATTGTAAAAAATTAGAACACTTTGCCCAACATACAATTCAATATAACTTGAGAAATCTCAATCCTTTATTTGAATATAAATCAAATTTATCTTGTTGAGAATCAACTAACAATAGCAGGTGTTGATATTTATATTGAAAATCTGAGGTCTAATAGCAGCTGAATTATATATATATTATGTTACTTATAAAATATACGTATTTTTTGTGGAAAAATAGTATCCAAATTATATGAATTATTGAGTCAAAATTATAATATGAGATAATATATTTGGAACATAATTCATTTTATACATAAACTTTTTCAAAAAAGAAAATTACATAATAAATAATTTAGGACATTATTTAAATTTTATTTTAAACATTGTGTTAATCAAAATATTAATGATGGTTATATATTTATATTTTATACTAGAAAAATACATTGCATTAAACAAAACAAAATTTAACTATTTTAGGCTACTGAAGCAAGAAAGAAAGAAAGAAGAAAGAGCAAATTTGGAAAGTGGTGTTTAGATTTGATGTGGGGTCTAATAAGATGATATATATCTCAAATTCTCAATTATAACTTGCCAATCAATGGGTCATGAACTCATGATAGCATCACATGAGCAAATCGGATTCCTGCATCGAAACCCGAACCATTACATTATTTCAACTGTACGGTCTTCCATGCAAGAGATCTTCTCCTCATACGGATCTACTGTGGCCATTGGGGTGTGCTCCACCTGTGCTCTTACAGAACACAATTTGGCCATGTTGAACATAGTCACAATGTACATGAGAAATTCGCGTTTTATTCGTTTTTTTAGGTTACTGAAGCAAACTCCAAATAAAATGCAAAAAAAATACCTAATACTTTTTTGTTCTTTTTTTTTTAATTCATTGTTGTACCGAATTATTCCCGGATTATATTCCAATTATATCTGAATCATAAACTTTTGACCCAGCTGAACCAAACTATTTGTTTGTCACTATGATGTTTAATCACAACCACATTTTTTTATTTGTGATAATTCAATATAATAATAAAATTCAGAAATATTAATACAAATATCTTCTTACTTTTTCTTTTGAAATTATAATAATTTTGTATAATATTTGTCATTGTTAATATGAAGTCTCAAGTTTCAAAAGATCGTTTGATTTCAAAATCTGACTTGAAGTTTCTGATTCTTAAAAATTTATTTTTCAATAATATTGCAAATCATTTTGAATGACTATCAACAAAAATTATTTAGTACGTAAACTTTCACTTACAACAATAAATTATAGGTAATTTATTAAATTAAAAAATTAGTAATAAAATATCAAAATAACACATAGACCTAGTATGAGTGTCATCTCTAAATGATATGTTGACTTTGTCTGCGTGCCATTGTAAATGACATGCAAACATAGTATGTGCTTCTACAGAATTTCAAAATTTCTCTAACGATGTGATATTTTTTTTACTTTTATTATTTTAAAATAGTACAAATAAAAAAATTCAGTAACGACAAATAACGTCACAAGTATCTATTTTAATATGGTAAGAGAATGCTACATACTAACACATACTGTGCCAGTAGGAAGCATTCACATAGAATCATAGCGCGGCTACTAGTTTAAATTTGCAGCTAAAGACAAAAAAAAAAAAAACATAAACGCCGTAACGTCCTGTGGTCCCCACTGAAATAAATGAACCGACCGTTGCAAACTTTGCAATAACCATCACTACCGTCAAATCCAAATCTAACGGACAAATCGAACTATCCGCCCGTTGCATTTCAAAATTTCTCCGCACCGGAAGTCAAATACAGCCGTTAAAGAAAGAAACCAGCTCAACTTCGAATCCACTCCTCCACAGTACCGGACCTTGTACAGTGCTTCTGTCAGTATCTAGATTCGTGCCAGCTTGAAATGAACAACTCAGATCTCATTCCACTCTGTGCGGTATTGCGCTCTTTCTAAAAAGAGTGCTCATAAAATCCCTCCTCCATTTCTTTCTCTCAATCTCAGCTTCCATTTTGCTTCTTCTCTGTCTCTCTCAATGTACTTCACATTTCTCAAAAACCAACATTTCTACCATTTCCAGCTCGAAAACCAAACTTAGTTCCATCAATTCTTCATCGTAACCTCTTTCTCTTAACCCAAATTTCCTTGAAAGATACAATCTTGGTCAAGGGGAAATGGCAAGGAGGCTCTCTCAACCGTCTTCTCCATCTGCAGTGACCATCACCATATCTCCTACATCGAAAAATGGAAGTGGCAGTGGTGGTGGCAATGCGGCCAGGCGAAAGAGCATTGGTCTGACGAGCCCGGTCCTACGCCATTTCACAGCCTCTCCTCGTAACAGTACAAGGCGGGATCGGTACCTCTCTGCCTCAGAGACCGACACAAGCTCAGATTTCGTGCACTACACGGTTCAAATCCCACCTACACCTGACCATCCTATGGAAAATGCAGCACAGGGGGTTTCAACAGATAGCATGCCAGCTTCTGATAGAAGCTTCATTTCTGGTACCATCTTCACTGGAGGTCTCAATTGCGTGACTAGTGCACGCCACGTGCTTGATTGCACGTCTGATACAGCCAAATCCAAAGGTCTCAATTGTAAGATGCGGGGTTGTGATGGGACCCCCTTTCGCATCGATAGTCGTGCAAATCCACCTTGTGAGTGTGGGTTTGTTATATGCAAAGATTGCTATTTGGAGTGTGTCACTACCAGTGGTACTTGTCCTGGATGTAAAGAACCATACCAAGTCAACTTAACCGACGAGTCAGATATTGAAGAGGAGGAAGAAGAGGAGGGGGAAGAAGGGAGGGATAGAGTGCTTCCTTTGACATCTATGGTAAGGTCGGTTAAGGTACCGAATTGTAAACCAGCTCATGAGTTTGACCATACCAGGTGGTTGTTTGAGACTAAAGGAACATATGGCTATGGAAATGCGCTGTGGCCGAAAGATGGGGGTAGAACTGGAAACAACAATGCTGGTATAAATGGTGGTTTTGAAGGGTTTGAAGAACCACCAAATTTTTGGGCGAAATGTCGACGACCGCTCACCAGAAAAATTGGGGTATCACAAGCTATACTCAGCCCATACAGGTAAGAAATTACAATCACAACCTTGTATAAGTTTCAATTGGTACTGTTTAGTTTTTGTTAATTGTTTTCAAATCTGTGGAATTTAGGGGGTAAATATATTGACAGAGCAGTTTTGCCTTCATGCAACCATGAACAATAGAGTCAAAACAGTGCTTTACATGATTCGTGTGCTGTATAAAGTCAAAACTATACTGTCAATATCTTACTCAATCTAGGAGACTGAAAATTCTGTGTAAAAACCACAACCTTGTATAAGTTTACATTGGTAGTGTTTAACTTTTGTTATTATTTCTTTTATTTGTGTAATTTACTGGGTAAAGATATTGTCAGCGCTGACAAAACAGTGCTTTATATGATTTATATTCTGCATGAAGTCATAACTGCACTGTCAATATCTTTAATTTAGGAGATTGAAAATTCTTTGTAATTTCCACAAGCATGTCAATATAACACATTAAAATCCTGACAAGCTGCTCCAACTCAAATTTTCCTTTCCTTTTTCGTTTTTCAGGCTTTTAATTGCTATCAGGCTAGTAGCACTCGGGTTTTTTCTAGCATGGAGGATCCGGCACCCGAACCGGGAAGCTGTCTGGCTGTGGGGCATGTCGGTTTCATGCGAAATCTGGTTTGCCTTCTCTTGGATCCTTGACCAGCTTCCCAAGCTCTGCCCGGTAAACCGTGCCACTGACCTAACTGTTCTTAAAGAACGATTTGAGTCACCAAGCGTGCGCAACCCGAAAGGCCGCTCTGATCTACCCGGCATTGATGTGTTCGTCTCAACTGCCGATCCTGAAAAGG
This sequence comes from Carex pumila, assembly GCA_033356055.1. NCBI lineage: Eukaryota > Viridiplantae > Streptophyta > Magnoliopsida > Poales > Cyperaceae > Carex > Carex pumila. The sequence continues at coordinate 89,540 of JARJHM010000553.1, read as the reverse complement.
AACCCCCGCTTGTGACAGCAAACACCATATTATCAATCCTGGCTGTAGATTATCCAGTGGAGAAACTCTCGTGTTACCTCTCTGACGATGGTGGGGCCCTGTTGTCATTTGAAGCCTTAGCTGAGACTGCGAGTTTTGCCAGAACATGGGTCCCATTCTGTCGTAAGCATGATATAGAGCCGCGTAATCCTGAGGCGTATTTTGGGACAAAACGGGATTTCCTGAAGAACAAGGTGAGGTTGGATTTTGTGAGAGAGAGAAGGAAGGTGAAGAGAGAGTATGATGAGTTTAAAGTGAGGATTAATTCTCTGCCTGAGAGCATTCGGAGAAGGTCTGATGCGTATAATGCGCATGATGAGTTGGTTGCCAGAAAGAAAATAGAGGAGACCAGGGGTAATTTGGGCGATGTGAAATTTGTCAGAGCAACTTGGATGTCAGATGGGTCCCACTGGCCCGGCACCTGGATCTCCGCTGAGCCCAATCACTCAAGAGGTGACCATGCTGGTATCATTCAGGTTAGATTTTTTTACTATTTTGTAAATAAGAATTTGGAAATGATATGGGCCTGAACAAAAGTCTGTTAGCAGCTATGAATTCATAAATAGAGTAACATAACCCTCTTTTCAACAGTATTAGATCTCAGTAACTTTTGTTTTTTGTTATAAAAACTGTAATTAATGTAGTTCATACACTTTATTCAACAAATTAAAGTACATACAAAATTAAGTAGTTCTTATAATATTTATTCTTTTGTACAGGATAATTCAGGTTAGATTTTTTTTTATTATTTTCCCCTCCTTTTTATAGATTAACTTTGTTTGGATGTGAAATGCATGCTATGTGGACATTATAGAAAATTTATCTTTTTTAAATAAGAATTTGGTAATTATATGGACCTGAACTTAAAGTCTGTTAGCAGCTATGAATTTTATAAATAAGCCCTGCTACAACTAACAAAACCCTTCTTTGAACAGTAGTAGTACATCTTAGTAACTGGTGTTTTTTTTATTATTACCGTAATTTACAAAACGCAATAACTGAAATCAATATAGTACATACATTTTATTCAACAAATTATTACCAGTATCAAACTCTGTTCCCACTGTACTTTCAAATGTAGCACAAGCAGATTATGAATTAACTACATCTTGACTTCTATTTCAGGTCATGCTGGCCCCACCACCATCTGAACCCGTCATGGGAGGTGATTCCTCGCCTGAAACCACCACATGCTCCATTGACACACGTGGGGTTGATACGCGTCTCCCTATGCTGGTATACGTGTCACGGGAAAAGCGTCCCGGCTATGATCACAACAAGAAAGCCGGTGCAATGAATGCTTTGGTGCGCACAAGTGCAGTGATGTCAAACGGCCCGTTCATTCTAAACCTCGACTGTGATCATTACGTGGCCAATTCATGTGCCCTCCGCGAAGGCATGTGCTTCATGCTTGACCGTGGTGGGGACCGCATCTGCTACGTGCAGTTTCCGCAGCGGTTTGAAGGCATAGATCCCAGTGACCGGTATGCTAACCATAACCTGGTTTTCTTTGATGTCACCATGCGGGCCATGGATGGGCTTCAGGGGCCCATGTATGTTGGTACCGGGTGTATCTTTAGAAGAACAGCGCTTTACGGGTTCAACCCGCCCCGTGCAACCGAGCACTCGGGATGGTTTGGTAGGAGAAAAATCAAGCTGTTTTTTAAAAGGCAGCAAACCATGGGAAAGAAGCATGATAGAAAGAGAGAAGGTGAGGTTATGATTCAAAATGGCCGTGTTGCTGGTGGAAACAGTGAAGTGGATGACGATATTGAGTCAGCCTCTCTGTTGCCAAAACAATTCGGCAGCTCGGCTGCTCTGGCCGCATCGATACCAGTGGCTGAGTTTCAAGGTCGGTTGCTGCAGGATATGCCTGGGACCCACCAAGGCCGCCCGGCTGGCGCCTTGGCTGTACCGCGAGAACCATTAGATGCTGCCACTGTTTCTGAGGCAATCAGTGTGATTTCATGCTTCTATGAAGACCGCACCGAGTGGGGTAGCCGGGTCGGGTGGATATACGGGTCGGTAACCGAAGACGTGGTAACCGGTTACCGTATGCACAACAGAGGCTGGAGATCGGTTTACTGCGTAACTGCCGGTAGGGATGCATTCTGTGGGACTGCACCGATCAACCTCACTGACCGGCTCCACCAAGTGCTCCGGTGGGCCACAGGTTCAGTCGAGATATTCTTCTCCCGAAACAACGCTCTCTTTGCATCTCCCCGGATGAAATTCCTGCAGCGGGTTTCTTACTTCAATGGAGCAATGTATCCTTTCACTTCAGTGTTTCTCCTGCTCTATTGCATCCTACCAGCGGTTTCTCTGTTCAGCGGTAAATTCATAGTACAGAGTCTAAATGTGACCTTTCTGGTATTTCTCCTGATAATCACTACCACAATGTGCCTCTTGGCATTGCTGGAGATAAAGTGGAGTGGGATAACACTTCACGAGTGGTGGCGCAATGAACAGTTCTGGCTGATTGGTGGCACCAGTGCGCACCCAGCAGCGGTTCTACAAGGCCTTTTAAAAGTGATAGCTGGTGTCGACATATCCTTTACTTTGACAAGCAAATCAGCAGGAGATGATACTGACGACATGTACGCTGACCTGTACATAGTCAAATGGAGCTTTCTGATGGTGCCACCTATCACAATCATGATGGTTAATGCAATCGCAATAGCAGTAGCGGTTATGAGAACAGTTTACAGTATGTTTCCGAGATGGAGCGAACTGCTCGGTGGAGTGTTCTTTAGTTTTTGGGTGCTCTGCCATTTGTATCCATTTGCGAAGGGGCTGTTGGGGCGAAGAGGGAAGGTACCAACTATTGTGTTCGTTTGGTCGGGGCTGCTTTCGATTGTTATATCGCTGCTTTGGGTTTATATCAGTCCGCCTGCTGGTGCGAAAAGGGATTACATGGAGTTTCATTTCCCCTGACTGATACTGGCATTGTCAGATACTGGCATGAAAATCTCTGATTCATGCAAATATTGACTGACACAAATGTTTGGTACTTTTGATTTGGTATTAATATCTTGTTAGGTATTATTAGGACTTATTATTGCTTGATTGTGTATGACTTTAACTAGCAATAGGGAACTATGAATTTGTTGTGTGAAAAAATTGAGATGGATTCCTTCCAACTCCTGTCAACTCAAATCTTAATTTTTTTATGCTTATCCTTTTTTATCAAATGCATGTGAAGCTTAATTGCATAAATAAAAAGGCCATATGTGCAATGTGCTAGATAAATTGAGACTCAATAAAACTGAATTTAAATTGGATGAACCACACAGAACTCAAAGCACTGTGTTTTTCTGATAAAAAAAATGGTAACAGGGATTGTTCAAATTTTGCTCCTATTGGAGAAACCTGTCTGTATATATTTTAATTATCAGGATTTCATACATGATTTATAGAATCAGATAAAACAGTTATTGATATATAATAGCTAGAAGCCATGATTTATTGGAGCAATCTCATTTTCATTTTGTTATGACTATGTTTGTTTGTCCTTCTCTTTTAATAAATATTCAATTGAAGCAAATATGAAAGTTCAAGGCCCCTAAAACATCCAAATTTAAATCTCCATATGAGTCCCCACAATGAAGCAATGCAGAGTGTAGACTTGTCATATTATTATTTAATCAAAATCAACCTCTACATTAAATCTTTAAAATTAACATTTACATTAAATCGTTTTCAAAATTTTCAGTCTGTTTATATATGTATTAAATAAAAGTTTGTTGAATACAACTACTTGTAATTTTCAATCATTTTATAAAATATCCCATCGTAATAAAAAAAATTTACATTTGGAGTCCAGAGTTAAGATATGATTAAAAGTATATATAATTGTTTTAAACTAATTAGATGGATAGACTAAATTCACAAATCATAGAAAATAAAATATATTCACTTTAATAATTGATTTGTAAAATTAAATTGATATAACAAATAATTACTATGATGTATCACTAAATAAATGGTCCCTCTTCATTTATATTTGTATTTCATTAATTTAACTTCAAGTTCACAGTTTTTATAAGCATGTAAATGCTTTGAATGTTTATTTAATAACTTTTGTGGGAAAGCACAAATTATGTATGAACCAGTTTGGAACAAACGGATTTAGTGCAGTAGTACGAGTTTCGTTTCTATGGAGAAGTCGCAAATTTAATTTTCAAAAATAGCATCTAGATGCTAAGCATATACCACACCCTTTATCTTTAATAAAAATAAATAAAATGTATGAACCAGTTCATTTTATTAATTTTAAAACGCCGCAATACAATATGTCAACAAACAAAGATAATCACCTGGCATCACCTTCAACAAACCTCCTGCATATGGCATATGTAAAATAGTGGCTTTACTTCACACTTATATTTTGCGATTTTAAAGTTCAAAATGTTGATCCGAACCGCTCAACATGATCTCCATATTGAAATGTGCTTGGAGACCAAATTTTATATATTTTGAATTTTTTTTACTATTTATTAAGCTACTTTGAAAATCGCCGATCCGGTGGTCCAGAAATAAGAATCTTTACACTACAATAATTTTGGCAGATAATTTGATGTTATAAATTGAAATATTAATTTTATACTTGCGTATCTTTGATTAGATTTTTATTAAGATATTAATTTGACACTACAAATTATCTAATTAAATTAATATTTTATAAATAAACATGTATATAAAATTATCTAATAAATCAAGTTTTAGCAATAAATCAAATTAATATTTAATAAATTAATATTATATAAAATTATCTAATAAATCAAGTTTCACATTTATTTATGGAGATGCACATCAGTTGAAGGGACATAATTTATCATTTAGTTAATCTAGTCAAGTAATCAACAGAAGAGTACCTTTGATAATTGATGTTCTTCATGACTGGGTTGACCCAAGTCAACTGAAGAGCACCTTTGATAATTGATGTTCTTCATCACTAGGGTTGACCCAAGTCAACTGAAGAGTACCTTTGAGTTAATCTAGTCAAAGTAGTAAAGCTGATGTGAGCCTAACAGTCCAGACAATGTTCATATCCAGAATTCATTATGTATGATGGATTATGATCGTTTATGATGAGTGATCCCATGCATGCAATAAGCATGACGGAACTTGTGCGATTTTGATTTGGTTGTATAATTGACATGTTATCATTTTTTTTTTAAAATGAATAAAACAAACAATTCTTTTATATATATATATAGAGAGAGAGAGAGGCTAATACGCTTTCGGCAGCATTTCGGCCGAAGTGCTGCCACCCATTTTTTGATTTTTCAAAATCCAAATGGTCGATCCGAACCGTTCATCTTGTTCTCCATATTAATATCTGTTTGGAGACCAAATTTTACATTTTTTGGAATTTTTTTGCTATTTATTAAGCCACTTTGAAAATCGCTGATCCAACGGTGGCTTGCCAAAACAGTAAAATCAGGGGTTCACCGTTGGATCAGCGATTTTCAAAGTGGCTTAATAAATAGCAAAAAAATTCCAAAAAATGTAAAATTTGGTCCCCAAGCATATATTAATATGGAGAACAAGATGAACGGTTCGGATCGACCATTTGGATTTTGAAAAATTAAAAAACGGGTGGCAGCACTTTGACTGAAGTGCTGCCGAAAGCGTATTAGCCTGTCTCTCTCTCTCTCTATATATATATATATATACTGTGGCTAATTTGCTGCCGGCAGCATTTCTTCCGGCGGTGCTACCATTGTTTTTTCTATTTTCTGATGTTCAAATGACAAATCTAAACCGTTAGATGTTTAATCTATATTATAATCTATTTGGAGACCAAATTTTACATTTTTTAAATTTTTTTTACTATATATTAAGCTGGTTTGAAAACTGATGATTTCAATGCTGCAGAAATTTACTGAAATCAGCAGTTTTCAAACCAGCTTAATATATAGTAAAAAGTTTCAAAAAATGTAAAATTTGGTCTCCAAGTAAATTATAATATAGATTAAATATCTAATAGTTTGGATTTATTGTTTGGACATTACACGACTAAATATAGCCCCGATAGCACCTCTGCTGAAATGCTGCCAGCAACAATTTACACAGACCCTATATATATAGAGAGAGAGTATGACTAATTTGCTGTCAGCAGCATTTGAGCAAAGCGCTGCCAACTCTGTAAGCCGTTAGATCTGAATTTAGATTCGTGCCTTGATGAGCCTTGATGTGGCGCTAATTTGAATTGACGGAATAAGAAAAAGGCTCCGTTTCCATTGACCCCTATCCGTCTCTCTCTCTCTCCGCTCATTCTCTCTTTTTTTTGAAAACCCTCTCCGCTCAATCTCTCTCAAACACACAGCGGCCTGCGCCTCCCCTCTTGAATCCGCCACCCGACCACACCCTCCCACAGCGGCCTGCGCCTTCCTGACCTCTATTTCTCCTCTCTTCTCTGTGCGATTTCTCATCCTCCTCTATGCACGAGTGCTTCTCCTCTCATCGCTCCACCCAGGTTTGCTCTTGAATTTGCCACCCGACCACCCCTCTCTCCACTCGACGACCTGATCACCCTTCTCACTCGAATCGTTGTCCTTGCCACCTCCTCTCTTCGAATTGACGTATGAGGGTTTTACTGACAGCTTATGATGATGATGCATCTAAGGGAATCATGTCTCACCTCGCCAAATTCGGATGCAGGTACTATGATTTGTGATTTTTTTTTCTTTACTACAATTTCGACGGAAATTCGAACTGAAATTAGGGATGGAATTTTCTAGTCATCAAGCTCTCTCAGTAATTAATCAAAGCTTATGAATGTGTTGAGATAATTTCTGCATCAAGCTCGTGCATACAGGTAACAATGGTTTGTTGAGATAATTTGAGAATTAAAATGGCTAATTAGAGTGTTTAAGGTTTGCAAATTGGATCGATACCAATTGTGATCAGTACCTATAGTTGGGAGGTGTTACTGAACATGGTGAGTTAGGGGTGTATATTCATATATTTTTCATACAGCTCTTAATTCAATGTCAGAAACACAATATGGGACTACTAGTGTAGTAAACATGGTGAGGCAGAAGTTCAAGATGCATATATAAATGAAACTATTCCTGAAAAGATACAAAGACTCAAGGATGAGTATGTACCTATTTTGTGCTATATATTTTTCCCATTAGTCTTTTTTGTATATATGGTGCATGTAATATAAAATTGCTGCTTTTGTGAATCTTTTTATTGCAGGGTTCTTTTTGTATAAACTGCTTTAGGTTTAGCTGGGATAGATGAAGAAGTGGAGTGTTTCGCATAAACTGTTTAGGTGTTAAATTGTAAGAATTATGTTTAGGTGTTAAAAAAGAACTAGTACATTGTCTCTGAGTTTCATCTTCATAATTTGGAAGAATTACGTTCAGTTTAGATTGTGTTAAATTGTAACTTTGGCCTAAAGCCTCATTAACTTGGCTATGGGTAACAGTTTTACAGATCAGTAACAGTCCAGTACTAGAAGAAAGTCTTGAATGTGATTTGCTGAAATTTGGACTGATTTAGATTAGAGTAACTGTACCAGTTTTCACTTAAGTTGTTCGATTAATTAGGTCATTTAATCTAATATGTAATTTTTTTTTTTTTTGTAGATAAATGGATAATTTGAAGTAAATGAAAGGGAAGATATGGTAATAGGTAAAACAAGAGAGGAAAGTTTCGAGCTTCGCGAAGGATGGAGTTTCCTAGTCAACAAGCAGCCTTTGATTTTTACAACACGTACAAGAACATGATTGTATTTAGTACCAGAGCCACTTTCCATAGCATATCAAGATGAAGATGATAGTGAGTACGAGTCTGAAATTAAGAGTGAAGATGACGAAGATGAAAGTGCATATAAGGCTGAATTTGGGAGCGAAAAGGACATGTTTTGAGAGTATTTATTGGTTTCAATCTGTTTTGAGACTAGGGCAACTTTTGAGTTAATTTTGGTATTACTGAGTGATGCCCTTGAAGTTACTAATCAGAGAATACCTTGGATGTAATCTTAATTCTCTAATAATCTACATGTTCTTTTCTAAATTTAGAAATTGAGTATTGCTTAAATTAAGTTGAAGTTTGTTTCATACATACATCACCTTTTATTGATAGTTATTCATGGTTTTACCTCTATGCACGAACGAGAGAGGGATAGAGAGAACGAGAGAGAGAATGAGCGGAGAGAGAGAGGCAGAGAGCCGGACAAGGGTCAATGGAAACGGAGCCTTTTTCTTGTTCCGTCAATTCAAATTAGCGCCTCATCAAGGCTCATCCAGGCACGAATCTAAATTCAGATCTAACGGCTTACAGAGTTGGCAACACTTTGCTCAAATGCTGCTGGCAGCAAATTAGCCATACTCTCTCTCTCTATATATATATATGAGATAGGCTAATGTGCTTTCGGTAGCATATGAGCCAAAATACACACGGTTCAAATTTAAAATTTCAAAATCCAAACAGTCGATTCGAACCGTTCATCTTATTCTCCATATTAATATCTGCTTGGAGACCAAATTTTACAATTTTCTGAATTCTTTTACTATTTATTAAGCCACTTTGAAAATCGCTAATCCAACAGTTTTATGTTTTGTGCAGCCACCGTTGGATCAACAATTTTGTAAAATACTTAATAACTAGTAAAAAAATTCAGAAAAATGTAAAATTTGGTCTCCAAGCAGATATTAATATGGAAAAGAAGATGAATGGTTCGGATTGACCGCTTGGATTTTGAAATTTCAAATTTGGACCATGTATATTTTGGTCCATATACTACCGAAAGCATATTAGCTTATTTCTATATATATACATATTTTAGAAAAACCCGTAGGTAAAAATTCTTATATATGCATTTAATTATTTGAAGTAATGAATGTATGTATAAAACATGCGCAATTATATTAGGCACACTAATATATATAGTGTCAAAACTACACTAGGGCCAATATATAATAAGACAAAACCATTTATTTGTTCTAAAGTGATAAATTTTATTTCTTTTATTATATATTGAATCAATATCCGTAATTTAGTTTTGTAAGAGTTTGAATTATTATTCTATAGGAACAATTCTAATGTGTTACGGTAAGATAACAAAATTTATGTTGGTAATGAATAATTATTTTTGTAGCGGATTTGTCGTTAAATTATTAAGTTTAATATTAATTAAAATAGTGCAACTTTTTATTTGTGTCATTTTCAAATATGTGCAATCAGCTCGATAAATTGAGGCTCAATAAAATTGAATTTAAATTGGATGAACCATGCACACAGAATTCAAAGACAGTATGTTTTTCTGGTAAAAAAATGATAACAGCAAATGCTTCGCACGTTTTTAAAAATTCAAATAGTGAATCCACATTACTCAACATGATCTTAGTATCAAAATGTGTTTCGAGACTAAATTTTATATTTTTTTGGTATATATTTACTCTTTTTTTTATATATTTTTAAAATTATTGTTTTTTAAAGATTATATATGGACCATCTAAAAACATTTTGTGTGTATCTTAAAAGTAATAAATAATTTTCAAAAATAATAAAATTTGTTCTCCAAGAACATTTTAACATAAAGATCATGTGAATTAGTTCAAATTGACTTTTCAAATTTAAAAAATAAAAATAAACGTGTAAAGCGTCATTGGAACACAATATGACATTTTAACCCTACTCATGATATATATGATGAAATAGTTTCTTTTTAGGCTGTGTATCAGCAGTTTTGGATTGTAGTTAATTATTTTATTACTTTGTATTTTATTACCATTCGTACCACCGTGTATTATTTGTGACAATGATAGTATATTATTTATGTGTTTCATATTTCACATTTAGAAGAATCATACCTCCTCTTGACACGTCAATTGAATTCTTGCACATCAATTGAAGGGACTTAAATTATCATTCAGTTAATGGTCTTCTTCACTGGAGTTGACCCAAGTCAATTGAAGAGTACCTTTGATGGTCTTCATTCCTAGGGTTGACCCAAGTCAACTGAAGAGTACCAGACAATGTTCACATTTACAGCTGGGTTTCTTAAATTACATGCACTGTTTACAGCCGTGTTGCTTATATATGTTATTTGCATAATCAATCACATTCTCTACCCTTCTGTTGTTTCTACCAGCTCCAAATGGGTTTTTCTTGGCCAAACTCTATGCACTTGTGTCTCTACACTCTACTCGTTATCCTCTCGTCTCTTTTGGTTCCCTCTGTTTCTGTGACAACCCATGCCTCATGTCTTCCTGACCAGAGCTCTTCCCTTCTCCAACTCAAAAGAGGCTTCTTCCACTCTGATCTTACCTCTTGGCAACTTGGAACAGACTGTTTCCATGGCTGGGAAGGAGTTTCTTGCGACAAAGCAACCGGCCATGTCACTGCTCTTGACATCAGCAAGCGTAACATTGAAGGTAACCTCAGTGCCACAATCTTTAATCTCACCTCGCTCCAACACCTCAACCTTGCATACAACGACTTTTCACAAAACCAGATTCCAGCTCATGGGTTTGAGAAGTTAACTATGCTTACCCATCTCAACTTGGCCAACACAAATATTACCGGCCAAATTCCAATAGCCATAGCCAACCTCACAAACTTGATCTCACTTGACCTTTCATGTGATTTTTGTAGTTATATCTCACTTGACCTTTCATGTGATTTTTGTAGTTATATCTCACTTGACCTTTCGAAAAGTTATGGTTTGAAACTGCACGAACCAAATCTGCAGATATTGGTTAGCCAGCTTAGCAATTTAAGGGAGCTCTATCTTGATGGTGTCGATATCTCTGAGAATGGAACAGAGTGGTGCAGAGCTCTGTCTGAGTCGGTCCCCCAGTTACAAGTTCTCAGTATGGTTGAATGTAATCTGTCAGGCCCCATTGAACCTTCTCTTTCCCAACTCAGTTCGCTAACTGTGCTTCGCCTCAGTGGCAACAGTTTACAAACCCAGATTCCTGACTACTTTGCTGAATTTCCATTAAAAGAACTCCTATCGGATAGTTGTGACCTTGAGGGGACGTTTCCACATGAGATTTTTCAAATCCCAACATTGACCAAGCTTGATTTATCACTTAATGGAGAGCTACTTGGGACATTACTTAATTTTCCAATCGTGAGTTCTTTGGAGAGCTTGGTTCTGCTCGAAACCAATTTTTTTGGTAGCATACCAGATTCAATTGGCAACCTCAGAAATTTATCTGAACTCGATCTTTCAAATTGCAACTTTTCAGGAGAAATACCCTCTTCCATCGAAAATCTTGGGAAATTAGCAACATTGTACCTTTCCTTTAACTCGCTCTCTGGTTCAATCCCCCCAAGTTTGTTTTCTCTTCCAAATTTGAAAGAACTAGATCTTTCTGACAACAAGCTCTCAGGCCAGTTCAGACTAAAAGAGTCTTCTTTTCAATTTTCTCAATTGATTTCGCTTGATCTTTCTCAAAATCAATTGGATGGACCAATTCCCTGGCAAATATTTAAGTTCTCAAATCTGCAAGAACTTGGTCTAAGTCGGAACCAATTTAGTGGACCAATTCCCAATTTAATAGTTTGTCTCCCAAGTCTAAATAACCTTGACCTGAGCTCAAACAATTTTAATGGAACATTTGACTTTAACTTACTATCGTGCAACCTCAGTCAAAGACCTCGATTTCTGAGAAATGAAAGTCAATTTTTTTATATTGATCTCTCAAAAAACCAGTTACAAGGAGCTATACCAAGGTGGATATGGGAGAGGTTCGTTTCTGGTGCAATGCTTAACCTTTCGCACAACATGTTTACTAGTGTAGAAGATGTTCCTCCTGGTTTTTCCGTTGATATCGTTGATTTTAGTTTTAATAAGCTAAAAGGGGCGGTCCCACTTGTGGTTGCTGACATTTCGGACTATTCCAACAATGAATTCTCAGAAATCCCACTCAACTTTGTGGGGCGAATTGGATTCCTCAATTTATCCGGAAATATGCTAACTGGAGAAATCCCATCTTCAATTTGTGAAGCAAGTCTTATCGTACTGGATCTATCGTACAACAACTTGAGTGGATCAATTCCTTCATGTATCATAGGCAGTCCAGCTATGGCTGTCCTGAGTTTAAGAGGAAACAAACTTTCAGGAATACTATCTCATCACATAAGCAGGTCTTGTGCACTCAACATCTTGGATTTGAACAGCAACAATCTTGAAGGCAATTTGCCTAGATCTTTAACAAGGTGTAAAGAGTTGGCACTCCTTGACATAGGGAACAACCACATAGGTGGCACTTTCCCGTTTTCACTAGGGAAGCTCCCGAAACTCCAAGTCATTATTCTAAGTTCCAATAGATTCTATGGTACACTAGGATTTCCGTCAAATTTTGGAAAAATGAATTCTCTTTTCCAATTGTTAAAAATAATTGATCTATCTTCAAACAAATTCAATGGAAGTTTGCCACCACTCTGGTTCAAAAATTTCAAGTCCATGCAGAATTCATCCTCAGATGCAGATAGTTCACTATTTTCTTCTGACAGTATTTGGATCCCTCTTACTATCGATATCATGGATAAAGGGGTACTAAGGACACTACAGAATAAAATAGCTCATTTAATGATTTTGATTGATTTATCATCAAATAGATTTAGTGGTGATATTCCTGAGATTATTGGAGAGCTCAAAGAAATAAAAGCACTAAACCTGTCACATAATGCATTAACTCGATCAATTCCGAATCTACTTGGATGCTTGATGCAAATCGAGTCACTGGACCTTTCTCGGAACCAACTCTCTGGAGAGATTCCACAGGAACTAATCTCCCTGAATTTTCTATCCACCTTGAATCTCTCATTTAACCAACTTGTCGGGGGTATCCCGCAATCTGGCCAGTTCCTGGTGTTCGACAATTCATCATTTGAAGGGAATCCTGGATTATGTGGTGTGCCATTATCTAAGCTGTGCAATGTCCCAAGCCCAGAAAACAATTCAACCTCTCCTCCCACAAAACCTGCTAAGAAAATGGCTGCAATTGTTTTCTTGTGCCTTTTCGTTGGATTGGGATTTGGTACAGGATTTGGTACCGGATTTGCCATAGTAATTATTGGCCCGAAAATCAAAAGAGCAAGAAATGAGCATGCAACTCGTTAGGAATTACTCCACACACCAGCAACAAGAGTGCTTGCTTTTTGATGGGCTTGAGTATATAATTTGAACATAACGTCCTTTCTTCTATTTGATTTTTAATATATGAATATGTTTGTCTTCGTTTTCAATTTTACTCATTTCTTCTTTTCTCTTCTCTTTTTATTATAGTTATGTGTGTTGACTTGTAAGAGGCCGTAACAGGCGTGTATTATTTTTACAATTTTATGTGTTTGCTTGTACCCAACAAATTATTCAAGTTATGTGTGTTTGCTTGTAATAGGCACAATTGGTACCTTATAACGCGGTCCAAAAAATATTCATGGTAAAGAATAATAAAATACATAATTTGACTACGAATAATGAGGAGAAGTAATCATTCCAAATTAAAAATAGCCACCCACATTACTTTCTTAATCTTCAATGACTACAATTGATCAATCTCCAAAATGAACATGAGTTCAAAACAAGAATATATACATAAAGTGAAGTCCAGTAAACATGACAAATTCTTACACTAAATTTACCAATATACAAAAAACTATGAATTTAATCTAAGCACATACCAAAAGCACCACATTTATCAATATAAACAACATATATTTATACAAAAAACTTTGAATTACATTACACAAATTGTTACATAAACAACATTCTAACTAAAAAAAAATATGAAAATACAACAAAAAACACTAGATCCGAGACTTATTATAGATTTATATGAACAATGTCTAAAAAAAAAGTATGATTAAATAGTACAAAATAAAAAATTAGAAATATGATACTTAATCGGAAATTTTAATTCAAATTTTGAGACTCTTCTCTTTATTTTATTCGGCTAAAAAATATGGTTCGGTACTGGATTAGGACCGAATAATCAAGTAAAAATAGCACCACTAGTGGAGGTCCTTAATTTTTTATCAAAGGTGACCTAACAACAAGTCATGAATCAACTTAACTCCACTTATAGAAATTTAGCAATATTCAATAGATTTTCCACTAATGCTTAAACTGGCTAGTCCAATATTCGTCAAAGGTTTAGTGTTTTTAAATGAACTTAAGTTTTCTTTCTAAGGCACAACAACAAAAAAAAAAATGCTTTTGACCGTTAGATATATAGTGGACATTGCCCTCAAATCTACTTTTTCCCCCACTGACAATTGATTTTTTATTTTTAATAACAAAATTTGACAGAGGCAGCCAAAATGTGACCATTGATTTCTCTCTCTATTCATGAACCATATTTTGATGACTATTCCAATATGTTGCACACTTAAAACAATATGTGTTATGATGGTGACACAATTATTGGAGCAACAAAATGTTAATTATTTAGTTATTTTAGTTTTGTCAATCCAATTATTTTTTATGTGATATTGGACATAGCACAAGTAGTATATTTCTGGTACTGTCTATATTTGATAAATGATATTGTATGGTATATATCATATGTATTGATCGGGTAGTCATGAGTATTAATTATGCTAGATATGAATTATGATTTATGGAACGATATTCCATTACCAACACAATATGGATCAAACTGGTGACACCTAGCTACAAGATTCCTGATTGATAAATCATATGAGATATGATACCATTGATTATGTTATGAGATAATATACATCAAATCTAGAAATGCATATTATGTTATGAGATAATAGTATTCAACCTAGCTACTACAGAATTAAAATTTGATCTAATCTTCATGGTGTCTATCATTTTGATTTGGATAGCTGGCCTTGTTTTGATTGATCACATTTGATAATTTTGTACTGGGCTAGAAACTTGGAGCAGGCCTAGTTGGTTAATTTTGGGCCGAATTGTACGTCAAATTTTATTTTAGATCAATTAAAGCCACATTGATTATATGTTGTCTAATACAAATCTGAACTATCTACCTCAGATAAAAGAATATTTTAACTTTGACCTCTGATTCTAAAATCAATGCTCTTGGGCAAGCAAACTATGAAGGTCTAATTAAGTTCATACATGAAAATTACCAAAAAATAATATACAAGCAAAAAAATACAAAATAAATAAAGGGATGGTGATGTATAGGCCTATTGGGCCAAATCAGGCCACTACATGTTAATTGATGTTATAATAGGCCACAATGTGTCAATTGGGCAGTACATATTTAAGCATAGTCTCGGGTCTAATATTAATTCTTATTATGGTGTTAGAGAATTATCTAGTCGGCCCAAATATATTTAGAATGCAGCAAATTGCTACAAGATAAATAATTAGATGCAACATCATTAAGTGGTTACCTCCTAATTAAAGATCTTAAACAAAGGAATAGATTGAATAAAAGGTATTCAGTCAGCATGTACAATCTAGCTAGAGATATTAAACAAAGGAATAGATTGAATAAAAGGTATTCAGTCAGCATGTACAATCTAGCTAGAGATATCCAGACAATTTTAATATTTAATTTATATATATAGTGGTGACCCAGCAATAAAACGAGCTAGTTTCTACAACTTGCTTTTCTTTTATCTTGACATAAAACGATATCTTTTATATTTGAAAATATCCAATTGTTGTACAAGCTGATGGAGTGCTTTTGCACAAGCTTTGAATGAGCTTTCAAACAAAGTGGATAACTTTCTAAAATATAATATATATATATATATATATAGAGAGAGAGAGATGGGCTACGGTGAGTTGTGAAGTAAAGCAACTATTTTACTTCATGCTCATATTTTGCGATTTTAAAGTTCAAAATGTCGATCCGAACCGTTCATCTTATTCTCCATATTGAAATGTGCTCGGAGATCAAATTTTACATTTTTTGGAATTTTTTACTATTTATTAAGCAATTTTGAAAGTCGCTGATCTGATGGTCCAAAAATTTTACTATTCACAGCAAAATAGCAATTTTAAAAAATGCTTAATAAATAGTAAAAAATTTCAAAAAATATAAAATTTGGTCTCCAAGCACATTTCAATATGGATTAAACATCGATCTAACGGTTCGGCTCGGTCGTTTGGACTGTCAAAAATAAAAATATGGCATGAAGTAGAAACGCGATTTACTTCGCAACTCACCGTAGTCATGGCTAATTTCACATTGGTGAGCCATTGCTCATTTTAGCCATTTTGAAAATTCAAACAACCGATCCGAACTGTTCATCTTGTTCTCCATATTGAAATGTGCTTGGAGACCAAATTTAGCAATATTTGGAATTTTTTTACTATTTATTAAGCATTTTTTTAAATTGCTAATCCGATGGTCCAGAAAATTTTACTATTTTTGATTGTTCATAGCAAAATAGTAATTTTAAAAAATGTTTAATAAATAGTAAAAAAATTCCAAATATTGCTAAATTTGGTCTCCAAGCACATTTCAATATAGATATCACATCTAACGGTTCGGATCGGTCATTTGGACTTTCAAAATGAAAATACAGCGTGGAATATAAACGCTTGGCTCACCCAAGTCCATCTCTTTATATATATATATATATAGAGAGAGAGAGAGAGAGAAAGTAGAACTAGGGTGTTCTTAAGTTCACCAAGTCCCTTGGTGAACTCACTGCAAATGACGAATCTAAATCGTTGAAATCCGCCTACCTTATAAGTAATGCATCTACATGTCAAAATTTTAAATATTAGAATTTCTTTAGTATAAAGCCAAGCGGTCAAAATTAGAGGGTTATTAAATTAATTTTAATGCATTCATTTTTTGAACTTTTTTTAACCACTTGATTTTATGCAAAATTAATTTCAAAATTAAATTTTTTTATATGTAGGCATCACTCGTAAAGTAGACAAATTTCAACGGTTCAAATTCGTCGTTTAAAACCGATTTGATGGGATTTAGACTTGAGTTTACCACAGGACTTGGTGAACTTAAGAACACCCTAGCTATATATATGTAGAGAGAGAGAGAGAGAGTTGGGCTATGGTGAGTTGCGTAGGAAGTGTCTTGTTTTACTTCACGTCCATACTTTTTATACTTTAAATTTCAAAGAGACAATCTAAAATGCTGAATATGATATCCATATTGAAATGTGCTAGGAGACCAAATTTTAGAAAGTTATCCTCGCAACTCACCGCAGCCAATAAATATATATATATATATATATATATATATATAGAGAGAGAGAGAGAGAGAGGGAGGGGGGGTTGGCTACTCTACTTACATAAGCATATGAGGGTATATGCTTATAACTAATTTTTTTATTTTCAAAATTCAAAAAGTCGATCTGAACCGTTAGATGTGATCTCTATATTGAAATGTGCTTGGAGACCAAATTTTACATTTTTCTGAATTTTTTTACTATTTATTAAGTCACCTTGATAATCGCTGATCTAATGGTGGCTTCTGATTTTACTGTTTTGTTAAACTACCGTTGAATCAATGATTTTCAAAGTGGATATAACTTTTACATTGTTGACATAAAACGATATCTTTTATATTTGACAATATCCAATATATTGTTGTAAAAGCTGATAGAATGCTCTCGCACAAACTTTGAATGAGGTTTCAACAAAGTGGATAACTTTCTAAAATATAATATATATATATATATATATATATATATATATTAAAAAGTTGGCTACTCTACTTACATAAGCATATGAGAGTATACGCTAATAAGTCTTTTTTTTGTTTTCAAAAAGTCGATATAAACCGTTAAATGCGATCTAAATATTCACTACTAGAATAATCTTTTATTGCGTGACAATGAAAATGGCTTGTTGCATGACCTTTGGCATGCAACAAACCCTGAAATGGCTTTTTGCATGACCTTAGGCATGCAAGTGCAACCATGCAAATACCCTCCATACAAATAATCAGTATTTACAAGGACAACCATGCAATAAATCTGTTATATGAGCCTTGGCATGCAATAACTAGCCATGCAAATACTTCGAGAGTTGATCCAGTGGAGTATTTGCAAGAGAAGAGAGTGTGGGTCCCATTATACTATTTGCAAGGTAAGCAGATGTGGGTCCCACCATTGTATTTGCATGGCAAGAGAACACGAGACCCACTAGACTATTTGCAAGGCTAGTTAACGTGGGTCCCATATGTTTATTTGCATGGTAAAATAATTTTGTTATTACATGACTGACTATTTGCAAGAATATGATTTGCACTTTTTGCATGCACATAAATTACTAATATTTGCATGGAAAATCCGACGTCTAAAATTAGCTACCTAGAGGCAAGAAAGTATAATTCAATTTTACAATCCTCTCCCTGTACCAATCTGGTACCAACCCAGTACTATTTACCAATTCCCAAATTCTCATTCAACAAAATTTACATAAAACACGTAAAAGAGTACATAGAAAGCAACTAATAAACATTGACCAACATAATATAATCATCATACATTTTTCCAATATTATAAAAGCAGTAAAATAACATTGCTAATAGAAGACTAACTTCTAAATACAACCAAAATATACCCACCTTTCAAGTATTAAAAAAAATAAACTGACCCCCAATGACCACCTTTATAAGCTCGTGATAGATATGAAGCACAGACCTTTCAGAGTCCTTCATTGACCATATTGCTGCCCAGAAAAAGATATAAATCAGAAATCATACACTCAGTTTAACAAAATGTAAAATTTGATTCGGAGATCATGTTGAATGGTTCAGATCGATTGTAGCTGGCATATAACCCGTAGTGTTATATATATACATCACCAAGTCAAAACTAGGAAAACCAATACCAAATGAGGGGGTTAAATTTATTTCAACAGAACAGAATCTAGAGAACTTTTTTGCTGCTAGATTGCAACTGATATTGTAGTTGTCTTGCAATATATCCTTCTAGCTTGGACCCACCTACTCCTTTCTGGAATAAAAGAGAAAAACTGCATTAACTGGGTATTTATTTAAGACAAATTGATCTCAGCTTATGTAACTGAGTCCAGCACAGCCATTTATAGAGAAGGAAAAAAAAGCAGACAAATAAGTAAACTACACTATTGTGTTACTAAGTACTATTTAGTTCAATCACCATACCAAAAGGAGAAACAAATTTTTAGGCATTGGACTACAATATTGAACCAAATTTTTAAACACACTTACTTTCAGATAACTACTCACAAGAATTACTACAATTTAATTCCACCACCATACCAAAAGGAGAACCAAATTTTTAGGCATTGGACTACAATATTGAACCAAACTTTTAAACACTTACTTTGAGATAACTACTCACAATAATCACTACAATTGCTAATTAAGTGTTGAACAAATTCTATTTAGAGTGCAAAAAAAAAAGTCAACTCTTAATTCTCATTTTTTCTTATCCTAGTAAAGAAGAAGAACTGAAGCCCAAAAACAATGCTTGATTCTTAAAGATCATTTCTTACTACTAACAGAATGACAGACCTGAATTGACTCAGCAACTGTAGAAGAAATGATCTTCTCAACAACTGGTGCAGTAACTATTGAGCCTCCACCCTCTTGCCTTCCTTCGCTGCTGGGGCAGTAACTATTGAGCTTATTTACTTTTGCAAGTCCTTTTGCACCATCATGAGCTAATACAGAAAAAATTAAAGTTAATTTTAGTAAAGAAAACCAAGAGCAAAAATATCTCCAAGTGACCAGCTTTATATTAAAATTGTGGAACAATAAAACCTGAACCAATACTGTTTCACATTCTAGTTAACATTAAAACATGCAATTTTATAAAAAAGATGCATAAAAGTGTTTTGTCAGGTTCAATTAAGTACTTGACCAATTTTATAGAAAGGGATGGTAATATTAATCCCTACTGACTGATACACGAATAATTTGGTACTGTACCAGTGATGCAAAATGCAATTACTCCTAGCAGTGTCCATCCCTTGGTCTTCTGATCAGCAAAGAAATAGAACATGTAGCAAGGCAATATAGCATGAGTCAATATTATTCAAATTATCAAGACACTTTAAGTTAAACATATCATGTCTAATATAACTTAGAGTCAATATTATTCAAATTATCAAGTCATTTCCTATTTTCTAAAAAATAGTACATAAAGAAATTACCCAATGTCAAGGTAATTTGCTCATGAAAGCCAACTAAGACAAATTGAAATTTCAGATAGTATGAGCATGGGCGTATAAGTACATACCAGCCATTAGCTGCGCTTGCTCTTTGGTTAATTTTGCAGCGAAATCCCTAAAACCTCCTTGATATGTATATATATGAAATGTTTGTGCTTTCTCTAAACTGAATCATAAACAATTCCGATATCACTGATTTATCTACATGGTATATGTGAAAACTTGTTTGAAAATATAAAGTATAAAACAAAATCGAATTGAATCAATATTGCTAAATCGAATTGGATGTTGCTAAGTCGAATCAGCATAAATATTACAATATTCTAACTTTAAAACAAAATATAATATGCCATTACACAACAGAGTCAAAAGATTGCCAACCTAGATTCAAGGTTGTCGGAAGGTTACCACTTGCTAGTATTCAAGGCTGAGCGGCGGCAGCCGTACCCCCTCCTAACTGAGCCACTAGCCCGCCCACCTCCCGTGATCTAGCCTGAGTGCGCACTGACTGAGCCGAATTGTCATCGCTGCTCTTCTCATTTATGAGCGGCACTTCAGATCTAGGGTTTGTGAAACTAGGACTGGAAGGGGGCGTGGAGAGAAGGAGAAAACGTGGACTAATAGTGGGGAATGTGGCCTGGCCAGTGTAGGCGGAGAAGGTACAGAGAAGAGGTGGGAGATAGCGCAAGTGTTGGGTTGGGAGAGAAGAAAAGGCAAGGGGGCGGCTGGGTTGGGGTTTTACAGAGGAAAAGGTGGGACTAAAAATTTCAGGAAAAAATTTAGACGTCTCTGTTTGAAAATTTTGGCAAAATTTTAAGAGGAAAATTTAGACAGTTCTAGAGAAGTGAATTTACCGGAAAAAAAAACTGCTGGGAACCTGAAAATAAAAAAGAGGGAACATAAAAAAAATCATTAGGAGTTAAGCAAGCATTTTCACTTTTTTTGTCTGTTTTGAGAATTAATTAAAAAAAAAATTCATTAAAAAGTAAATTTAAAAATTGGAATTTAAAAAGTAAATTCAAAATCATTAGGAGGAAAGCAAACATTTTCACGTTAATTCATTAAAAAAAATTGGAATTGAAAAATATCAAATTACGCAATTAGTGAACCAATTTTGAGAACTTGGTACTCGGCACAGAGACAATTAAATTTTTTGGCAGAGGGTGAAATGAAAAAAATTTACGAGAGGGAAACAACAAATTTAGCAACAAAACACGTTGATTAGAAACTTACAGTTTTGTAAATTTAATTAAATTGTAGTGTAGACAGGCTGCATGTTAGTCTTCATATGTTTTAAAATTATTTAACAACGTGTTAATTAAAAACTTATTATTTATAAGTCAAGTTTAATTCTTTAAATGATTAAGTCATGTTTACGAGTAATAATTGATGTTGGTTTTTTTATTATGAATTTAAACAATTAATATAATAAACGAGGAATAAATCTGAGATTAAATTTAATAAAATATTTTGAATTGATATACAAACTAGTGAAATTTAAACAATTAATTAAACTAATCCGACATTATTTTTTTAAATGACAATAATTTAAAATGATATTGATAACATTTATATTGAAATATAATGCTACAACATTTTTATTGCATTGTTAAATAATTTTGACAAATTAAATTGTATAGTTGTATATACATGTTGTATCAATGACTTATGTCAAACACATATAACTATAGAACATCAACTCTTGTTAGGTGAGTTAATGAAGGAACAACAACAAACATTGTATGTTGATCAATCGGAACCGTTCAAATCAAAGATTGTTCCACTAATTTCATTGTTGGTGAGTTTGATCTAATTTGATGTTCATTTACATATCCATCCAAGCGACAGAATATAGCGACATCGTAGGGCCATAGATACTACACATTGGATTGAAGCTTATAATTGTTGGAACTCCAATTTTTTTTTGTTTTTAAGGTTTATGGTACTAACTTGATCATTTTAAAAGAAATTAGGTGTCATTTTATTGCAAATCGACTGTTGAATGCTTATACGGAAATCAACGGTCCACAATCTTTGGCTCAGTTTGAAGAGGCTAAAAATAATGAAATTCAACGAAATTGTCAATATTTGTTATGTTTTGTAAATATAAGATGTTGAAAAATAGTTTTTTTAATTTTTTTTAATTTTTTTTCATATTATTTGTTGTACAAGCATTACCTAATTAGTAAATATCACATTCTAAGCCATCCGATAAGCAATGAAAGGTCCTGATGACTTCATTTGGGTGATTTTATTAACAGAGCAGTATTGATTTTATGCAGCACAAGACCTATATAATTTAAAGAGCGTCCAATATTGTAACAAACTTTATGAAGCTAAAAACTTTAGAAAATTTATGTTGGCTATGCTCAATATTTACCCTTGATCATTTCAAAACAAATTTGGAATTATTTAATTGCATATCAACCGTCGATCGCTCGTGTGAAAATGAACGGTTTACAAATATTTACACATGTTGAAGGGACAACTTATAATGAAATTCTACAAAATTAATAATTATAAATATAATTTGACCGTAGAATCTGTAAAAAAATTAAAAATTTATTTTTTTGATTTTTTTGATTTTTTTTCATATTATCTATCATATATACATTAACAAATTTATACATATGTAAATCTAAACCGTCCGATAGATAATGTGTTGTTTTGATTACCAATGGACATCTCCAATTTAATAACACTGTGTGGCAGACAAGAGGAACCTACTTGTCAGATCCAATTTTTTCTTTTTTCCGCCCTCTCTGGAAAATTTGCGGTGCGCACAGAGAGCTGCTTGTAACTCCATCCAACTTACTCTTTAATGGGAAATTTCATCAAACAGTTCCTAAGCAATCCGTTTTTCCGCCTGAAATTTTTCATTCCCTCCAAAATGTGACAACTTCCCTCCTAATTGGATTCCCCGTTGTTTCTAGACAGACCCCTATCTCAATTTCTCTCCTGCTATATCTGCCCACTCTATATCTCCTCCCTCCGCCTTCCCTAAGTCAGTTTCTAAATTAAATTACTCGCTAGTTCTTCCCTTGTCCTTTCTTTCAGAGGAGAGAAAACGAACCTTCAATCTTGGCTATGTAAGTGCTTCTGTGTAAATCTTTTTGTTTACTTTTTATCTATTTCAATCTAGTGCGCTTGAGTGAATAGATTTCATTTATTAAGAACTACTCTTGTTGTACTCGTGCAAGACCATGAATGGGCATACTTTGATTCGAAAACAAGGAAGACAAGGAGACAAGGAAGAAGAAGAAAAGGTAAAAGAATTATTGGGTAGTGATTATTGGTTTCTCGGTGCCTTGCTTATTATTTGAGAAATTATGGCTTAAAATTTTTCTGTCTCTGCTGGAGCACTATTTATGCTCGTCAGGTGTTTGTAGAATTCCCCACTGAAAAATGTCACCATTTCTTTTTGGTCAACCTTCAAAAACCTTTAACATAATATAATTTTAGTTGGTTAATGGAGATGATACAAACCTAAATAGTAGAATTATTCTAATGGAAGCGGATATGATACATTGATTGTAGTTAACTTTAGTACCCTTATCCCTGTAATCTGATGTTTATTTTTGAGGTAATTCCTCTAATTTGATGTTATAAGACCTTAGGTTAAATTCCAATTATCTAATTTTAGTTCATATTTTTTTCATTAACACTTCTACCTGGTCTGGATTAGAGCGTTCTGATTTGTTGGTGTCTCAGATGGTTCTGTAGTTTTTCTTGATACTGTATTTTTTTTTTTTGATTATTAATCTCACTTCCAAGTCTCACAGTGTTTGAGAGAAGTAGTCAGGTCGGTACTGGTTTTTTATACAAGTATGAGAATGTTAAGAAAGGGGCTGAGATGTAAATTTCTCTTAATTAGCTGGATCATGATGGATGTATGTGCAGGTACCTAGTTGTATGTAATTTTAGGTATTTAGAGAAGTTCAAATCAGGCTTGCTGGTATGATAATGGTACAATGAGCAGTAATGGTGAAAGGTACATTGAGCAGTGGTACCGGCGGTGATGTGTTAGTATTGTGTTTACTGGTACAGGTTTTAAGTGCAAAGGCTGGTACAGGTTACTGTTTTGCTGGTCCAGCTTTGTAGGACTGACTAGTTTAATTACATACTGTCGAGTTTATTTGAATTATATCTTGATATTGGTGTGCCAATTGGAATACTCTTTTTTGCAAATCATATTTCGTATGTGGAGTACGGAGAGAACGTAGAACTAATTACATCCTATTTTATTTTAATTTACTGTTAAGTTTTGCTTTTTAATGGAGATACAAGGGACACCTCCATGTAATTTTTAAAGG
Organism: Carex pumila; assembly: GCA_033356055.1. Taxonomy (NCBI): domain Eukaryota; kingdom Viridiplantae; phylum Streptophyta; class Magnoliopsida; order Poales; family Cyperaceae; genus Carex; species Carex pumila. The sequence continues at coordinate 65,078 of JARJHM010000553.1, read as the reverse complement.
GTACATTGGTCATTTCAAATTTTTACACAATTAAATAAAAAGAAAAATAAATAAAAGGGATAGAAGAAATAAAGTTATTTTTTTATAGGGATATTGCGTATTATGGTGATATGATGGGGAAATTGGTTATTTCAAAAGTTTAGATGGGTACATTGGAAATTTTTTCTATTTTTTTTTTGTTGAAATTTTTAACTTGCAATATGACTCTACTTTAGTTGACCATTAAAAAAAGTTACTTAGATTATAGTTTCATATATCATGATACTATAAATTTGATATATTCTTGAATTCAGAGAGCACATGGAAAATCATGCTTGAATGATGTAAGTGACGGGGGTACATGAAGACAAACAACCTTAATAGTCGCCTTAGTTCTTGCAGTGTTAACCCTCCCTTTGTAGGATGAACTAGCTGAGGAGATTGATGTAGGATTAGCGATAAGTTTTTGAGATGGAGTAAACTTTTCATGAATCAAATTATTGGAGAGGGTATTTTTTAGTACAATTGCGTAGTAGAAATTTTGTTTTAAGTAGGTTTTCATATGTATTAGGGCTCAATCAAATTATTTTGGAGCCTAGCTGCACATTTGAGATAATTTAAGTAACTATGTCTTTTTTCAGAGATTTGATTGTGGGCTCATAGATGGATAGATTATGCTATTGATATAAATTTGTATAATTATTTTTCATCTCTAAAAAAATCATTAAACTTCTTGGTGATGTAATTTATAATAAACTTCTAGGAAGGCTTGTTCTAAATACAAGAATTTAAGTTATCAAAGTATTGAATTCTTATATACTGTGAATTTTAATTAAAAACTTCATTGAAAAAGAGATATCAAATAAACAGAAATAAACTATTGCATGGCTAATCTCATGCAATTGTTAGGAACTTTCAGTCCAGACTATTTGCATGAGAATGGTAGTGGACTATTTACATGGATCTTTAATAAAACATAATATAAATATTGGGTTAAGTAGTTGTATGGCCATGGAGTTAAGTAGTTGTATGGACATTTAATAAAATATAATATCTACTAAGTGGTTAAGTAGTTGCATGAGAAGGGAGTTGAATTGTTGCATGGACTTTTAATTAAATATAATATATATTAAGTTTTTTAAGTACTTGCATGGCTATGGAATTGAGTTGTTGCATGGACCTCGAATTAATTATTATATCTGATCTTCAAAACTTATTTGCATGACTGAACATCATACAGTTGCATGGTTGCACTTTACACAATTGCATGCGATACTTGTTACATGGAGATTCGCATGCAACAAGTTTAAAAAGTCAACAAACGTCATTTCTTTTGCATGGACCGTCTCTACCATGCAACAAATTGGTGCTAGATATGCAATAAACTATTATTCTAGTAGTGATTGAAATGTGCTTGGTGACAAAATTTTATATTTTTCTAAATTTTTTTTACTATTTATTAAGCAACTTTAAAAATCGCTGATTCAACGGTGGCTTAACAAAACAGTAAAATCAAAAGCCACCGTTGGATCAACGATTTTCAAAATGGCTTAATAAATAGTAAACAAAATTCAAAAAAATGTAAAATTTGGTCTCCAAGCACATTTCAATATAGAAATCACATCTAACGGTTCAAATCGACTTTTTAGATTTTGAAAATGAAAAAAATGACTTATAAGCATATACTCTCATATGCTTATGTAAATAGAGTATCCAACCTCATATATATATATATATATAGATAGAGAGAGAGAGAGAGAGAGAGTAGAACTAGGATGTTCTTAAGTTCAGTTCACCAAGCCCTTTGGTGAATTCAAATTTAAAACTCGTCAAATCGGCTTTAAATGATGAATCAGAATCATTGAAATCCGCCTACCTTACGAGTGATGCGTCTACATGTGAAATTTTTAAACATTTGAATTAATTTAGTATAAAGTCAATCAGTCAAAATTAGAAGGTTAATAAATTAATTTTAATGCATTCATTTTTTTAACATTTTTTGACCACTTGACTTTGTACTAAATTAATTCAAATATTTAAAATTTTCACATGGATGTAGACACATCACTCATAAGTTAGGCGGGTTTTAACTGTTCGAATTCGTTATTTGAAGCCGATTTGACGTATTTTAGACTTGAGTTCACCAAGAGGCTTGGTGAACTTAAGAACACCCTAGTTCTACTCTCTCTCTCTCTCTCTCTCTCTATATATATATATATATATATAGAGAGAGAGAGAGTTGGGCTATGGTGAGTTGTGAAGAAAGTGTTTTGTTTTACTTCACGTCCATACTTTTTAAATTTTAAATTTTAAAGAGATGATTCAAACCGCTCAACAAGATATCCATATTGAAATGTGCTAGGAAACCAAATTTTAGAAAGTTATCCTCGCAACTCACCATTGCCAATCTTTCTCTCTCTCTCTCTCTCTCTATATATATATATATATGGGTAAGGCTAAGGTGCTATGGGTTGCATAAAGACCTACGGTGCTACGACTCAAATATTCGAGTTTTTAACATCCAAATGGTCGATCCAAACCATTCATCTTGTTCTCCATATTAATATGTGTTTGGAGACCAAATTTTATATTTTTTGAAAAAAATTTACTATTTTTTTCGATAGGTAGAAAATCAGTTGATCTAGAAAATTCTGTACTATCACTAGTACAAAAAACCCCTTCACCGACCCTTAATCACCGACTGTTTTAACCGAAGCATCAGTGTTTCTACGTACGCCTACACTGACCCTTTTATTAAATAATAGTCAGTGTTGTTGTTCAACACTGACACTTGAAAAACAGTTAGTGCTTGTTATCAACACTGACGGTTTTAAAAAAAAAACAGTCAGTGTTGGTTGTCAACACTGACGGCTTGTAAAGCGTCAGTGTTGGTACTCAACACTGACGCTTTAAAAACAGTCAGTGTTGATAACCAACACTGACTGTTTTTTGAAAAAGCGTCAGTGTTGGTGCTCAACACTGACGCTTTCAAAAACAGTCACTGTTGGGTATCAACACTGACGGTTTTTTTAAAACCGTCGGTGTTGAGCACCAACAGTGACTGTTTTTTCAAAACCGTCAATGTTGGGTCTTAATTGTTTTTTTTTTTTCAAATATTATAATTAAAAATATATTATTTTGGTTTGAACATTTCATTGAACACATGTAATATATTAATTTATTTAATAAAATCAAGTTAAAACTTAAAATCTTTCAAGTTTTTACAGATATGAATTTAATAATTACAAGAAAATGCAAGAAGACAGAGAATCCTAAAGAAAATCACAAGTTATATGAAATGTGATTTCAACCGGGATTTTACGTCTGTTGACAAATTTTATAAGGAAATCCAATTAAGTAATTTGTGGATATTTTACAATACAATTATGTCTTCGAAAATTTATAATATATTTTAAACTTTGATTAGTTGTTAAGGAAGTACATACATAAATAAATAATATGATAATTTAATTTATGTTAAACAAAATAAAAATATGTTAATTAGAAACTTATAATTTTGTAAATTTAAATTATAGATAGATTTCATGTTAGTCTTGAGAGGAAAAATGAAATTAATTTCACTTGTATATTTAAAAATAAATTGTTAGCAATGTATAACTATTTGAGAATAAAAATTTATTTGTCTCTTGAAATTGAGCCAATAATTTCATGGTTAATTTTTATGTAATCAATCAAGAGGATGAAATATTGAAAAAACAGTAATTTTTCTTTTATATGCCGCTGAAATTTTGAAAAAACAGTGACTTCATTTTAGTGTAGTTCTCATGTTCTATGTAAATAAAGTGCACTGAAACAATTGTTTAAAAATATTTTGAGAACTTACAAGTGATTATAAATGTCTTTATAATTAACACAATCACAGTAATTGTATATGCTAACATGCTTGCTTTGGACATCTTTTCCTAGAGCTTGAAATCAAGAGGAATTCAATTCCCGGGAAGAGACAATGAGGGTCTGGCTCCAGTATTTATAATTTATTAGGGTTGAATTTTATTTTAAAATAATAATTTACGTGTATTAGGTGAATTTTATTTAACAATTATATTTATTATTCATTTTTTTTGTTTCATTTTTCATTTCATTTTACATTTTTTCCTTAAATTTTTTTCAAATATCATAATTAAAAATATATTATTTTGGTTTGCGCCCGCATGGGCTATGTATATATTATATATGTATAATATATGCATAATATATGTATATATAATACATGTATATTTTAATGAACATATTCTATTTAATAAGTATGATTAGTAATTTACATGATTAGTGAAATTTAGACAATTAACATGAAATTTTGACTTTAATTTTAGAAAATATTTTGTAATGAAAATTATATTAGTAATATTTATACAATAATTAATGTTATAACATGTTTATTGCTTAATTAAATGATTTTAACACATTATATTATATAACATTACATGCATATTGCATATATGACTCACATCTTCTATCATGAATATGAAACATAAACTAGAAAATGATGAAGTTTCTGTAGAGGAATTATTTTTTATTTTGTAGATGAATGATTTTTTTATTTCTGTAGAAAATTATTAAGCTTTTTTTATCGTATACAATATGGTTTTTATTTTACATAATAAATTTGTATTTTTAAATCTGTCTAAATTTGTAAGATATTTAACAATTATGTATATTTTTCATATTTTTGTTTGTTTCATTTTCCATTCTAATTTATATTTTTTCCTTAATTTTTTTTTTCAAATATAATAATTAAAAATATACTATTTTGGCTTGAACATTTCATTGAACACATGTAATACATTAATTTATTTAATAAAATCAAGTTAACACTTCAAATATTTCAAGTTTTTAGAAATACGAATTTAATAATTACAAGAAAATGCAAGAAGATGGAGAATCCTAAAGAAAATGACAGGTTATATGAAATGTGATTTCAACCGGGATTTTGTGTCCGTTGACAAATTTTAGAAGGGAATCCAATTAAGTAATTTGTGGATATTTTATAATACAATTAAGTCTTCCAAAATTTATAATATATTTTTAAACTTTGATTAGTTGTTAAGAAAGTATGTACAAAAATAAATAATATGATAATTTAATTTATGTTGAAGAAAATAAAAATAAAAATATGTTAATTAGAAACTTAGAATTGTGTAACACATGTTCATGCAAACTTGGATCCGTTAATTAAGGGCTTAATATCCAACAACAAATATTCATGCATAAAAAAAATTCACTGACTGTTTTTATAAAAAACAGTCGGTGTAGACTGTTTTTATAAAAAACAGTCAGTGTAGACTGCTAACACTGACGGTTTTAAAAAACAGTCAGTGTTGAACACCAACACTGACTGTTTTTTAAAACCGTCAGTGTTAGCAGTCTACACCGACTGTTTTTGTAAAAACAGTGAGTGATTTTTCTTTTTCATACCGCTGAAATTTTGGAAAAAACGCGCGGCTAGAAAAAATGAAGCGCTATATCCCTCTCCGCCAAAACCCTCTCCACCAAAAATCGAAAGTCTCCGCCAAAAATTGAAACCCTGATGGGAAAAAGGGATCGCTGCCAAGATCCCCCACCCCTGCCTCATGCCAACCATCCCTCCATCCCCGATCCCCCACAGTACATCTCCAATTCACATCAAGCGGCGTAGCTTCCCGCAATCTCAGCCTCTGCGCCACCTCAGACTTGAAATCGACGGTTCTGATCGCTGAGAAACTCGGTGAATCTGGACTCGAGAACCTACGCGACGCTACCTCTGACTTGAAACCGACGGTTCTGATCGCTGAAAAACTCAGTGAATCTGGGCTCCAGCTCCTCGTGCGATGCTCTCATCGTGCGAAGCAGCACTAAGGTCAGATCTTGACATGAAATTTTTCTGGTAGCCATGTTGATTTTTCTTTATCTTGGTTGTTTAATCAATTAAGTGATCAATTACATTTTTTTTTCTTTCTTGGTTTCTTTAATCAAAAGGTGTCAAGAGAGGTATTTGAAGTGGCAAAGGGGCGGCTCAGAGTGGTCGGCCGGGCCGGAGTGGGAATAGACAATGTGGATTTGCAAGCGGCGACTGAGTTCGGTTTTTTGGATTGGAATTCTAACAAGACTAGTTATTTTCTTTGGATTTTCATCTCCATGGTCTGGTCATGTTCCTTTGTTTTTTTTTTCTGTAAATCTACATGCCATTAAGAAGTTTAATTTCTTCTGAATTTGTGCTATTTCTTTGTTTGTCTCATGCTGTATGAGCCCAACTTTTACTCTTGATGGAAGCAAAAGCTTGAAAATGTTTGATGCTTTGTCAGCCTGCACAAGTACATTAATTAATTCTTATTCACTGTTCTGTTGTTTTTTTGGAAAATGTTCAAAATTAGGAAAGGAAAATTTATCCTGGGATGGTTAATGGGGGAGAGACTAATCGAAATGATAAAAGAGGCAGTGCAATACCATCTTCTCAGTGGATGCCTTTTGCGATGCTTTTTGCATCTATTTCTCCGAAGGCGTCTCCTCATGCCATGGACTGCATCAACGCTCACTATGAAGACTATAAGGTACGTGCGCTTTTCTTGTTTTGTTTCTCTAAAATTATAATTTCTCCACATCTGTGCACTAGCATGAAAGATGGCACCACCTTACAATAAAATTGTAAAGTTGGCTGGTGACTTGAATTCCATCTGGCATGTACTGGTTTTGGACTCAACTACTGTCGGACTTCCATGTCAAAATACTTTGCCAATTTTGTTGTTGTGCAAATTGAAATCAAGAAAACAATGACAGGAGGAGGAAAATGAAAGCATTTGTTGAGACTGGTACCCAACTACTTAATACAATTATTTTTTTCATATTGCATTTGTTGAGACATAATTTGTATTAAATATAATTTCTGTTTTTTATTCATTTATATATAAGTTTAAATTAAAACAGAGAAAGAAGATAAGCCGGGTGGAGCTGGTCAGATGGCTCAGGCACACCAGCACAAGGTTTCTTCTATTGTTTTTTTTTTTCCGTTTTACTTTTTGCTTATCTCTGTCAGATCCCAACTTTGATGCTTTAATATCCGCCCTATATCCTGATATTGACAGATTTGAGAAAGAGGTATTACATCTTTTAACGCATATATTTTTTTTTATAAACTACTTGGCATGTTATATTTTCTTTTGAAATGAGGCTATGATACTATGCATAGCGCATAATGGTCTGTACTATGGATCAAGATCAGCTCATAGAAGTTCAAACTCTTAATTTCTCTTATTTAGAATGGCTGAGAAAACAAATTACCTTCTGTTCATGATAAATGCTTTTCAGAGTCTAGAGGATGAGATCGTCAATGAAACTGAAATGCAGTTAGTAAGACATTCCCTCTCTTTCGGCCGATTTCAGGTACTTTGTTTAAATTAGTGAGGTAATTGTCTGTTTTCTAGATGATAATTGTCTATTTCATTTGGTCAGTTGCTGCTAGATGATAATTGTCTGTTTCATTTTCTGAGAAACAAGTCTTATATTTTGAACAGTTCAGATCCACAGTAATTGATGAAATGCTGTGCAACAATGGTCTGTTGAATCTTCCATTTTAATCTTACTGTTTTCTGTTCTTTTGCATGCATAATTAGGTCTTTGTATCTAGAAATAATGCATTAATCCTATTAAAAGTTTATTAAAATATGTGAAATTGTCATTTCTTCTCTCTTCCTACTTTCTAAATATGAAATTGTCAGGCTGGAAAACCAGACCTGACTCGAGAAATCGTGAAATCAGACCAGACAGGAAATACCCATTTTTTATTAATGACCTAAAATATAATGAAATTAACAAATATACCCTCGAATTTTTTTATTTTTTTTCAAATCTGCCCCGCCCGCCAAATGTGGGGTGCCCAGGTTTTTCTACCAAACCGCCTCGCGTTGGGGCAGTCAACTTCTTTATTTATTTATTTATACTTTTTGACCAAACCGCCTAGGGGCGGGGCAGTCAGCTACAGTAGTTTTTTGTTTTTTTTAAAAGAGATCTTAATATTTTCTCTAAAAATGAGAAATGAAAATGAAAGATTATTTGTTAACTTTTAAATTGGAGATTATATCAACTTTTAATGAAGATGATTCGTGAAATTGCAGTCATGACTTGCAATTATACTACACGCGCTATGAAATTGACATATGTTGCAAAGGGGGTACCATACGACAGTACATATTCGACTGAGTTGTGATTTATAGGAAGAAGTTATTAATTTGGGGAAAGGTGTGTCAAAATTAATTAGACATTTTTTGATGCCTTACCAACCTTATTGGATTAATGGTCCAAATATGTTTCTATTAGAAATTAATTTAAGTCCGAATATCTTATAGATTTTGCAATTGGCTTTTTATGTCCTTTTAAATTTTAGGTTCCAATCCCAGTAGATTATGTCACTACATAAATCAAGCTTTAGCTTTAGGCATATATATATAGGCACGAGGAATCTTGTCATTTGTGCGATGCCTTCGTATTTATCGAAAACTATCCCAACATATTCATGAAAAGAAAAAACTTAAGAACTAATATTATAGAAATTCCCAGTGAATATTAGAAAGAAATGTCAAGATAAGCAATTTTATTAGTATAAATTTATAATCGGCTTATATTATAATTTATAAATATAGAAATTCCAAAGACAAGGGTTTTTGTTAGTTGTAAGTGCAGTGTGTTGGACACTTTGGAAACACCGAAATGAGCGATGCTTTGATCACTGTCATGTGAAAACAGCTAGATCCATTATCTTTCTAATAAAATCTTTCCTTTGTTATTGGGCAGGAAACACTTCCGTGGCAGTGCAAATGGAGGTGAGTACTTGGATGCCTATTCTGGAGGATGCAATCCCTTTAAACCAATACATGCCTTTGGAGATGGTGGTGTATCAATCACTTGAGTCTACTCTGCAGTTATGAAACCGCAGTGCCACCCAATTTTGAATCTAACCCTCGTTAGCCCCTTAAAGTGCGGCTTAGTAATAGCAACTTTAGAATACTTTTGGTCATTAGACTCTTCTTTAGTTTGATATATGTGTTGCTTATTATGTCTCTTATATTGCACTTGGACAGTAGCAATGCTGCTGTTGCTGATTTTGTTTTGTTTTGTTTTGCTGGTATGTTACCAGGGTTGGCGTACCGATGTGGGTACGTTGGTTTTGAATGGGTTCTGTAATATATTTCCTATTCAATGGAATGGGCCTTTGGCCTTTTTTAAAAATAAAAAATAAAAAATAAATATAGAAATTGGATATGGTGCAAGATGTGTATAGCGATCTCTGGAGCAAGTTTAGTGTGTACGCATAAGTCATAAAGCATCATTTGAATTTGGGAACATAATTAAATTAGCATGATGACTTTATTCGTCTTTTGTTATGTGGACATATTCTAATCTCTTCGTGGTCCAATTTGTGCCAAAATAATAAAGAGCTTTATTGAGAGAGACAAAAGTAATAGGTAAATTAAATCAAAATACCAATATTCAAGTTTATAAGTTCCAGTTTCATGATCGGGGGATTCCAATTAATTTAGTTTATAATTTTGTAAATTTCATTTTTCCTGTTTCAATTTCACTCAATAAAATAAACCTGATGCTAGATGCTTAACCAATATTCAATCAGTCAAATATATATAGAATCATCCATAACATCATAAACTTTTAAATTTGACCCTATAATATATTTTAAATTTTTAGTGTTGCCCTTTTCCAAAATTCACAATGTTACATAAGATCTCTAAAAAAAAAAAAAAAAAAAAACTGATCACCCTACTCCTAGTCGGTTTGGTAAAAAAAAAAAAAATAGTTCACCACCCCAACGTGGGGCAGTTTGGTAGAAAATTTGGTTGCCCCACGTTTGGGCAGTAATGGCAGATTTGAAAAAGAAAAATTGAGGGCATATTTATTTGATATGTTATTTTTATTTTTTAGGGTATTAATAAAAAAATTGGCAGGAAATATCATGGAATGTCAAATATAATATTGAACAGATGCAAACCCTCTCTATGAGAAACCACAAGCAGCAACAAAACCTGAAATGACACTATATAACCTGTCATTAACCCAAAGCTCAACTTAATCGAAATAAAATATCACAGATCTTCCCTATTGCTGCATCTCAATTTTTATTTTTTTTTATTTTTTTTACTTTTAACACTGTATAGTAGCATAAATTGTTTTGTAAATATTTCACACCTTTTTCAGTGCAAGGAGACTTGTTCTATTTGGATAGGAAACAAGATTTCTGAACAGATAATAGGAAAAGCTTGTGCATATCAATTGGACTTGAGAACTAGCTTTTGGTCAAGTGTCAAAGACACATGATATCTATATGAGAGATCCTAAGTTCGGAACCCAGATGAGGAAAATTCTTCGTTGTATTACAAAGATATTAAATAGTTGAGTGCTTGACCTCCAACCTTTACTCAAAAAAAAAAAAAAATCCATTAATTGGACTTAATTTATCATTCAGTTAATATTGTCAAGTAAGTAACTGAAGAGTACCTTTGATGGACTTAATTTATCATTTTAAGCTAGCTAGGTCTTCATCTCTGTGGTTGACTCAAGTCAAGTAGTCCACACAATGTTCACAATTTAAGGGAGCTTTATCTCCATGGTGTACATATCTCGGAGAATGGAACCGAGTGGTGCAGAGCTCAGTCTGAGTCGGACAACACACGCTATCTTTGCTATATGAAATTTGCTATAGGTGATTATTAAAGACTAAGAAAACCTAATAGACAACTCAAACAATTATAAAATGCAATTAAAGACTAAGGAAACATTTTCATATTAAAAGTGACATCACATTACAATTATTATGAAACTTATTCTGAAGAAAACAACAGACTTGATTGTGAGAATTCTTTCTAAAAAATTTGAATGGAAATTTGCTAAAGACCGAGTGAGTCTTCACATGCATTCATATTACAAGTGGGTGTCAATGTTCATTGTAACGCACCTTTCAACATTGATCTTTTACATTACAAGTGGGTTGGCACAGATTGTGATTTGTGAGACTCACTAAGAAGGTAATTAATGCACTAATAAAGCCGAGCAAAGCTAATAAGAACGTAACGCGCGCACTAAGAAAATTCTCCCAACATTAAATCAAAACCATTCTAACAGAATTAATTCAAACAATTATAAAATGAAATTAAAGACTAAGGAAACATTTTCATATTAGAAGTGACATCACAACAGACTTGATTGTGAGAATTCTTTCTAAAACTTGTGCCCTGCGGGACTACCACTACACTAGTTCTCTTGTGTTTAGAGCATGTATCAACGATATTTAAATTCCATATGGGTTGGACTAACCTAGAAATTGTATTTTATTATATAAATAATTTTTTTGTGTGTAATATTTTGTTTCAATATAATATTTTTAACATATTATTAGTTTAGAAACCTTTTTACAATTTTTCGGTACAAAATAAGATTTTGTCAAAAAGATATGAGTTTTCGATACAATTCAACTGATTATGGCCGATTCATCCAATTCCAATTTCACGATCAAGTAACCGATTTCGATTTCACGATCAACTAACTGATCCTGATTCCGATTCTAATTTTTCCTTCTATCTTAAATACTTGGCTGCATTTTCTTTGGAATCGTCAAAAAGAAAAAAAAAAGGCTGGATTGACCCAAGTCAACTGTTTACATCTGGGTTTCTATATATACAAATTAATTTCATAATCCACAATTCACTATTCTCCTGTTGTTTCTACTGAAAAGTAGTCAAGCTCTCTACGAGATACAAATGGATTTCGCTAATTCTTGGCCAAACTCTCTACATTTGTGTTTCTACACTCTACTCATCATCCTCTCATCTCTTTTACTTCCCTCTGCTTTTGCGACAACCCCTGTCTCATGCCTTCCTGACCAGAGCTATTCCCTTCTCCAACTGAAAAGAGGCTTCTTCCACTCTAATCTCACCTCTTGGCAACCCGGAACAGACTGTTGTAGTGACTGGGAGGGAGTGTCTTGCAACGAAGCAACCGGCCATGTCACTGCTCTTGACATCAGCAACCGTAACATTCAAGGTAACCTCAGTGCCACAATCTTTAATCTCACCTCGCTCCAACACCTCAACCTTGCAAACAACGACTTTTCACAAAACCAGATTCCAGCTCATGGGTTTGAGAAGTTAACTATGCTTACCCATCTCAACTTGGCCAACACAGATTTTACCGGCCAAATCCCAATAGCCATAGCCAACCTCACAAACTTGATCTCACTTGACCTTTCAAATAATGATTTGAAACTGCACCAACCAAATCTGCGGATACTGGTTACCCAGCTTAGCAATTTAAGAGAGCTCTATCTCGATTATGTTGATATCTCTGAGAATGGAACCGAGTGGTGCAGAGCTCTATCTGAGTCGGTCCCCCACTTGCAAGTTCTCAGTATGGTTCAATGTAATCTGTCAGGCCCCATTGAATCTTCTCTTTCCCAACTTGGTTCCTTAACTGTCATTCACCTCAGTGACAACTGGTTGAGTACCCAGATTCCTGAGTACTTCGCTAAATTTCCATTAAAAGATCTCCTATTGGATGGTTGTGGCCTTAAAGGGATGTTTCCAGATGAGATTTTTCACATTCCAACATTGACCATGCTTGATCTATCAGAAAACTTAGAGCTATTGGGGACTTTACCTAATTTTCCCATCGTGAGTTCTTTGGAGAGCTTGGTTCTCGACGAAACCAACTTTTTTGGTAGCATACCAGATTCAATTGGCAACCTCAGAAATTTATCTGAACTCAATCTTTCAAATTGCAACTTTTCAGGACAAATACCTTCTTCAATCGAAAAACTCGATAAATTAACAATATTCCGACTTCCTGATAATTCACTCTCTGGCTCAATCCCCCCAAGTTTGTTTTCTCTTCCAAATTTAGAAGATCTATTTCTTTCCAACAACAAGCTCTCAGGCCAGTTCAGACTAAAAGAGTCTTCTTTTCAATTTTCTCCATTGATTTGGAGGCTTGACCTTTCTGAAAATCAACTGGATGGACCAATTCCCTGGCAAATATTTAAGTTCTCAAATCTGCAAACACTTGATCTAAGTTGGAACCAATTTAGTGGACCAATTCCAAATTCAATAGTTTGGCTCTCTAATCTATCTGAACTTGAGCTGAGGTCAAACAATTTTAATGGAACATTTGACATTAACTTACTTGGGAACCTCAGCAGCCTGACCGATTTGTCCCTATCAGATAATCAACTATCTTTCGAAGAAGTATCAGATGAGCAGCTTCCATTAGCATTTGCACAAATCAGATATTTTTATTTAGCATCGTGCAACCTCAGTCAAATACCTCGATTACTGAGAAATGCAGGTCAATTGGTTTATGTTGATCTCTCAAAAAACCAGTTGCACGGAGCTATACCAAGGTGGATATGGAAGAGGTATACCAAGGGGGTTCCTGAGGCAACGCTTAACCTTTCGCGCAACATGTTTACTAGTGTAGAAGATGTTCCTCCATGTTCTTCCCATTCTTGCATGTGGTTTAACACCATTGATTTTAGTTTTAACAATATAAAAGGGGCTGTCCCACTTGTGGGTGCCTATTATTTGGACTATTCCAACAATGAATTCTCAGAAATCCCATCCAACTATACACTCCATTTGGAGCAAACTGAATTTCTCAGTTTATCCAGAAATATGCTAACCGGAGAAATCCCATCTTCAATTTGTGAAGACAGTCTTTATGTGCTGGATCTATCATACAACAACTTGAGTGGATCAATTCCTTCATGCATCACAGGCAGTCGATATATGAAGGGCCTGAGTTTAAGAGGAAACAAACTTTCAGGAATACTATCTCCTCACATAAGCAGGTCTTGTGCACTCGTCTTTTTGGATTTGAACAGCAACAATCTTGAAGGCAATTTGCCAAGATCGTTAACAAATTGTAAAGATTTGGTATTCCTTGACATAGGGAACAACAACATAAGTGGCACTTTCCCGTTTTCACTAGGCAAGCTCCCGAATCTCCAAGTCATTATTCTAAGGTCCAATAGATTCCATGGTACACTAGACCTTCCATCAAATTTTGGAAAAATGAATTCTTCTTTCCCATTGTTAAGAATAATTGATCTAGCTTCAAATAACTTCAATGGAAGTTTACCAGCACTTTGGTTCAGCAATTTCAAGTCCATGCATAATTTATCCTCGAATGCAGATGTTGGTGAACCCGTTGTTCAGGAAGCTGAAAGGTTCAAAATTTACGATCATCCAATAAAGGAGATCTCTGTTACTATCAAGGATAAAGGGGCACAAATGACACTAGAGAATAACTTACCTAATTTGATGGTGTCTATTGATTTATCAACAAATAGATTCACTGGTGATATTCCTGAGGCGATTGGCGAGCTCAAAGGAATAACAGCGTTAAACCTGTCACATAATGCTTTTACTGGATCCATCCCGCATCGACTTGGACAATTGACGCAAATCGAGTCACTGGACCTTTCTTGGAACCAACTCTCTGGAGAGATTCCGCAGGAGCTAATCTCCCTGAATTTTCTATCCTATTTGAATCTCTCATGTAACCAACTGGTTGGGGAAATCCCGCAATCTGGCCAGTTCTTGGCATTCGAGAATTCATCGTTTGAAGGGAACCCAGGATTATGTGGTGTGCCATTATCTAAGCTGTGCAATGTTCAAATCCCTGGAAACAATTCAACCTCTCCTTCGACAAAGCCTGCCAAGAAAATGACTGCAATTGTTATCTTGTGCCTTTTCATTGGATTGGGTTTTGGTACCGGATTTGCGATAGCAATTGTTATCCCGGTAATCAAAAAAGCAAGAAATGCACATGCAACTCGTTAGGGATTACTACAACTATTCTCCTATTTGATGTTATATATATTAATATCTTTTTTCTTGGTTTTCAATCTATCGTTGTCTCCTTTTTTTTTGTTTTTTTTCTCTTTTTATTCATGTTTGCTTGTAAGAGGCCCTAACAGGCGTGTATTACTCTTACCATTTTATGTGTTTGCTTGTAAAAAGTCGTAATTGGCTTGTATGATTCTTACATCTATATTATGTGTTTGCTTGTAACAAATGAATTATTCGGATTCGGTTCGGCATGATCAAAAATTCGTGATTCGGGTATAATTCAGAATAATTCGATATTATGCATTGATTTCGGAATCAAAATACCTTAAGTGTAAAATCTCAGAAATAAAAGGTTATCCATGCAAAATTATATATTAATTTTTATTAAAGGACTCTTCAAAAAAGCATTCTACTCACACATGAAATTTTATATTAATTTATTCCTAAACCCTAAAATAATCAAAATTTCTATTGTACTTTGACTGATAGAGCTTGCTTTTTCGAAAAAGGAGATGCAAAAGTTGAAAACGCGTCTCACTTTTTCTCGTGCCAAGCCAAAACAAGCGGCTAATCTTTCCTTATAAAACGCATTTAATACGTGAAATTCGTAAAATTCGAAAATAATTTGTTTAGTTCACGAATTAACATTTTATTCGTTGATTAATTCATAGAGCGGTCAAATCCGAATTATTCACAAATTATTCGCAAACAATTCACGAATCTTGTTACTGTGCTTGTAACCAACAAATTGTATTCAAGTTGTGTGTTTGTATGTAAATAGGCACAATTGGTATCTTATAATGAAGTCAAGCAAAAATTCATGGTAAAAATAATATAATACATATATTTTACATGCAACAACAATGCAAATTATTATATAACTACGTGCGTCGTTGCGGCTCCGCCGCAACTATTTTTGTGTGTATGCTGGCATAAGTGGCTGACATTTATTTTCCTTATTTTTGGTTTATATTGCAGCACATATTACATTCGGAAATTCGGTGTCAGAATGCAGAAGAAGTACAGCTAGTACAAGTTACTCGAGATGTAACTCTTGCAATAATTTTCAAAAAAATCTCTAGTAAAAATAACTTGAATTATTTGGACATACTTTTATAGTAACATCACAAATGCATGTACTAGGCCCACACCAGTAATAAATCTATGTCTACTATCTCAATACATTTTTTAAGGGGAGGGGGGATGTTGCAAAAGAATTAATTATATCCTTGTTGTTTCATTGTTCAAGGACAATAAGGTCATAACTATATCCACCTCTGTTGCAAATTCATACATATTCTCTGGTGTGCCCGTTTTGTCACTCAGGCTTAGTCTGCGTTTCTACTAAGTTTCAAAATATTTAAAAATGAAGGCTACTTTCGAAATTAATACTCAAAACGGATGTTATTAGAAAAAAAAATGTCAAGATAAGCAATTTTATTAGTATAAATTTATAATCGGCCTATATTATAAATATAAAAATTTGGATATGGTGCAAGATGTGTAGCAATCTTTGAAGCAAGTTTAGTGCGTACGCATAAGTCATAAAGCATCATTTGAATTTGGGAACATAAATTAAGCCACATGACTTTATTCGCCTTTAATTAGTTATGTGGACATATTCTAATCTCTTCGTGGTCCAATTTGTGCCAAAATAATAAAGAGCCTTTCTTGAGAGAGACAAAAGTAATAGGTAAATTAAATCAAAATTATACCAATATTCAAGTTTATAAGTTCCAGTTTCATGATTCGGGGAATCCATTTAATTTAGTTTATAATTTTGTAAATTTCATTATTCCTATTTAAATTTGATGATTCGGGGATTCCATTTAACCAATCAGTCAGTCAAATATAGAATCGTCCATAACATGATAAATTTTTAAATTTGAGCCTATAATATATTTTAAATCTTTATTGTTGTCCTTTTTCAAAATTCACAATGTTACATAAGATCTATAAAAAAAAAATTACTGCAGTTGACCGCCTCAGTTGTTTAAAATAACCGATCCTAATGGTTATTTGAGCGTATTTTTTCATACAACAAAAAATCTGGATCGGTTAATTCGTTAAACCGATCCTAAATGTTTGTATCTAGATCGGTTTTTTCAAATAACTGATCCTGATATTTTATTAAATCTAAAAAAAATATTTTCATTTATTTGGCCAACTTTTAATATATATTTTGCTGGCAAACATCTTAAATTATTTTATTTTACATAGTAAGAAGCAATAATTAAATATCAAACACATCCTAAATTAAATATCATACAGTTTATATTGTCAAGTAAATTAATGACGAGTACGGAGTACCTTTGATGGTCTTCTTCGCGATCCAGCTGATTAATACTTATTAGAATTAGTTGTTTAAAATAACCGATCCCAATGGTTATTTGAACGTATTTTTTTAATACAATAAAAAATATGGATCGGTTAATTGGTTAAACCGATCCTAAATATTTGTATCTAGATCGGTTTTTTCAAATAACCGATCCTGATGTTTTATTAAATCTAAAAAAAATATTTTCATTTATTTGGCAAACTTTCAATATATATTTTGCTGGCTAACATCTTAAATTATTTTGTTTTACACAGTAAGAAGCAATAATTAAATATCAAACACATCCTAAATTAAATATCATACAGTTTATATTGTCAAGTAAATTAATGACGAGTACGGAGTACCTTTGATGGTCTTCTTCGCGATCCAGCTGATTAATACTTATTAGAATTAGTTGTTTAAAATAACCGATCCCAATGGTTATTTGAACGTATTTTTTTAATACAATAAAAAATATGGATCGGTTAATTGGTTAAACCGATCCTAAATATTTGTATCTAGATCGGTTTTTTCAAATAACCGATCCTGATGTTTTATTAAATCTAAAAAAAATATTTTCATTTATTTGGCAAACTTTCAATATATATTTTGCTGGCTAACATCTTAAATTATTTTGTTTTACACAGTAAGAAGCAATAATTAAATATCAAACACATCCTAAATTAAATATCATACAGTTTATATTGTCAAGTAAATTACTGACGAGTACGGAGTACCTTTGATGGTCTTCTTGAGTAGGAATGACCCAATAAAGTCAATTGAAGTGTACCTTTCACGGTCTTCATCACTGGGGTTGGCTCAAGTCAAATAGTCCAGACAATGTTCACATTTTAAGCTAGCTAGGTCTTCATCACTGTGGTTAATTGACTCAAGTCAAGTAGTCCACACGATGTTCACAATTTAAGGGAGCTTTATCTCCATGGTGTACATATATATCTCGGAGAATGGAACCTAGCTAATTAAAGACTAAGGAAACATTTTCATATTAAGAGTGACATTACATTACAATTATTATGAAACTAAATTATATATTCTAAAGAAAACAACAGACCTTGATTGTGAGAATTCTTTCTAAAAAAATTGAATAGAAATTTGCTAAAGACCGAGTGATCTAGTCTTCGCATGCATTTCTCTTTCTTGTAACGCACCTTTCAACATATATCTTTCACATGCATTTCTCTTAATTTGCTAAAGACCGAGTTAATCTTAAAAATTTTGAAAGTCTAATTATTTTAAAAATATAAAATTGGGACTGCAAGTACGTATTCATATGATGGAGATTAAGTTGAATGGTTCGGATGGACCGTTAAAATTTTGAAATAAAAAATATTAATCTGCATTATGGACTAATCCATGATATGGATAGTACCATAGACTCACTCACATATAGATATATGGCAACATACAAAATATCACGAATATTATAAGAAAAACAACATACAAAATATGGCGCACTATGTATAATTTCCAATAAATGATGATGTCATATGAAGGAATTTTTTTGGAAAATTTATGGTTTTTAATGTTAAATGCCATAGAAGGTAAAAGCAGCCATTTCGGACCGGATTCAGATTGTTCTGATCCACTTTCTGACCGAGTTACACGGTAAGCAATTTTCTCATATGATTTCAGCTGAAACGCCTCTATTCCAGTCACATTTCAGCTGAAACGGGCCTATTCAAGTCAAGTTTCGGCCAGAACGGACCTATTTCAGTCAAGTTTCGGATGGAACGGATCTATTCCAGTCATTTCGGCAGAAAATACAAACTGTACAAAAATTCTTCTAAAACACTTGTGCCCTGGCGGGAATAGAACCCATGATATTTAAATTCTATATGAGTTGGACTAACCCAGAAATTGTATTTTATTATATAAATAATTTTTTTGTGTGAAATATTTTGTTTCAATATAATATTTTTAACATATTATTATTTTAGAAACTTTTTTACAATTTTGATCGATTCAACAGATTTTGATCGATTTATCCGATTCCAATTTCATGATCAAGTGATTGATCCTGATTCTCATTTCAATTTTTCCTTCAATGTTAAATACTTGGTTGCATTTTCTTTGGAGTGAACATTAAGGCTCGTCAAAAAGAAAAAAAGGCTGGATTGACCCAAGTCAACTGAAAAGTAGTCAAGCTGATGCTCTAAATGACTTTGTCAGTCAACGTGTATGAACAAATTACATGTACTGTTTACATCTCAGTTTCTATATATACAAATTAATTTCATAATTAATCCACCATTCACTACTCTCCTGCTGTTTCTACAGGATACAAATGGATTTCGCTAATTCTTGGCCAAACTCTCTACATTTGTATTTCTACACTCTACTCATCATCCTCTCATCTCTTGTACTTCCCTCTGCTTGTGCGACAACCCCTGTCTCATGCCTTCCTGACCAGAGCTATTCCCTTCTCCAACTGAAAGGAGGCTTCTTCCACTCTGATCTCACCTCTTGGCAACCCGGAACAGACTGTTGCCATGGCTGGGAGGGAGTGTCTTGCGACAAAGCAACTGGCCATGTCACTGCTCTTGACATCAGCAACCGTAAGATTGAAGGTAACCTCAATGCCGCAATCTTTAATCTAACCTCACTGCAACACCTCAACCTCGCATGCAACTACTTTTACGGAAACCAGATTCCAACTAATGGGTTTGAGAAGCTAACTATGCTTACCCATCTCAACTTGTCCAACACAGAATTCTTTGGTCAAATCCCAATTGCCATAGCCAACCTCACAAACTTGATCTCACTTGACCTTTCGTGCAACAATGAACTATATGTTTGTGATTTGAAACTGCAAGAACCAAATCTGCGGATTTTGGTTAGCCAATTTGGCAATTTAAGAGAGCTCTATCTTGATAGTGTTGATATCTCTGAGAATGGAACCGAGTGGTGCAGAGCTCTGTCTGAGTTGGTCCCCCACTTACAAGTTCTCAGTATGGCTTATTGTAATCTATCAGGCCCCCTTGAATCTTCTCTTTCCCAACTTGGTTCCTTAACTGTCATTCGCCTCAGTGGCAACAATTTGAAAATCCAGATTCCTGACTACTTTACTGAATTTCCATTAAAAGATCTCCAATTGGGCTATACTGACCTTGAAGGGTTTTTTCCACATGAGATTTTTCAAATCCCAACATTGACCAAGCTTGATTTATCATATAATAGAGAGCTATTTGGGACATTACCTAATTTTCCAATCGTGAATTCTTTGGAGAGCTTGGTTCTCGATTACACCAACTTTTTTGGTAGCATACCAGATTCAATTGGCAACCTGAGAAATTTATCTGAACTCAGTCTTTCAAATTGCAACTTTTCAGGTCAAATTCCCTGGAAAATATATAAATTCTCACATCTCAAAAGACTTAATTTAAGTATGAACCAATTTAGTGGACCAATTCTAAATTTAATAGTTTGGTTCCCAAGTCTAATTATTCTTGACCTGAGCTCAAACAATTTTAATGGAACATTTGACATTACCTTACTTGGGAACCTCCGCAACCTCACCTATTTGTCCCTATCAGATAATCAACTATCTTTGGAAGTATCAGATGAGCAGCTGCCATTAGCATTTGCACAAATCACAGATTTTTATTTAGCATCGTGCAACCTCAGACAAATGCCTCGATTACTGAGAAATGCACGTCAATTGATAAATGTTGATCTCTCAAAAAACCAGTTGCATGGAGCTATACCAAGGTGGATATGGAAGAGATTCAGAAATGACGTCTCTACTACGCTTAACCTTTCTCACAACATGTTTACTAGTGTAGAAGATGCTCCTCCAGCTCTAAAGTTTTACACCGTTGATTGTAGTTTTAATAAGCTAAAAGGGGCAGTCCCACTTGTGGGTGCTGACTTTTTGGACTATTCAAACAATGAGATCTCAGAAATAGCATCCAACTATACACTCCAGTTTTTGCAAACTGCATTTCTCAGTTTATCCAGAAATATGCTAACCGGAGAAATCCCATCTTCAATTTGTGAACTAAATCTTATGGCGCTGGATCTATCATACAACAACTTGAGTGGATCGATTCCTTCATGCTTCATAAACATAGGCATGGAATTCCTGAGTTTAAGAGGAAACAAATTTTCGGGAACACTATCTCATCACATAAACAGGTCTTGTTCACTCATCATATTGGATTTGAACAACAACAATCTTGAAGGCAATTTGCCTAGATCTTTAACAAACTGTTATGATTTGGCACTCCTTGACATAGGGAACAACCACATAGGTGGCACTTTCCCGTTTTCACTAGGGAACCTTCCAAATCTCCAAGTCATTGTTCTAAGGTCCAATAGATTCTATGGTACACTAGAATTTCCTTCAAATTTTGGAAAAATGAATCCTTCTTTCCCATCGTTAAGAATAATTGATCTAGCTTCAAACAACTTCAATGGAAGTTTGCCACCACACTGGTTCAATATTTTCAAGTCCATACAGAATTTATCCTCGGATGCATTTCTTGGCAAAGACCTTTATGGTATTAAATATGTTGAACGACTTTATGGGATCTCTGTTACTATCACGGATAAAGGGGCACAAATGACACTAGAGAATAACTTAACTAATTTAATGGTGTCTATTGATTTATCAACAAATAGATTCACTGGTGATATTCCTGAGGCGATTGGTGAGCTCAAAGGAATAAAAGCGTTAAACCTGTCACATAATGCTTTTACTGGATCCATCCCGCATCGACTTGGACAATTGACACAAATCGAGTCACTGGACCTTTCTTGGAACCAACTCTCTGGAGAGATTCCACAGGAACTAATCTCCCTGAATTTTCTATCCTATTTGAATCTCTCATGTAACCATCTGGTTGGGGAAATCCCGCAATCTGGTCAGTTCTTGGCATTCGAGAATTCATCGTTTGAAGGGAACCCAGGATTATGTGGTGTGCCATTATCTAAGCTGTGCAACGTTCAAACCCCTGGAAACAATTCAACCTCTCCTCCCACAAAACCTGCTAAGAGAATGACTGCAATTGTTCTCTTGTGCCTTTTCATTGGATTGGGTTTTGGTACCGGATTTGCAATAGCAATTGTTATCCCGGTAATCAAAAGAGCAAGAAATGCACCTGCAACTCGTTAGGGATTACTACAACTATTCTCCTATTTGATGTTATATATATTAATATCTTTTTTCTTGGTTTTCAATCTATCTCTCCTTTTTTTTCTTCTCTTTTTTCTCTTTTTATTCATGTTTGCTTGTAAGAGGCCCTAACAGGCGTGTATTACTCTTACCATTTTAGTGTTTGGTTGTAAAAAGTGTTAATTGGCTTGTATGATTCTTGCATCTATATTATGTGTTTGCTTGTAACCATAGGGACAAATGAAAATAATTCGGTATTATACATTGATTTCAGAATACAAAATACCGTCAGTGTAAAATCTCAAAAATAAAAGGTTATCCATGCAAATTATATATTAATTTTTATTAAAGGACTCTTCAGAAAAGCATTCTAAAAAGGAGAAGACAAAACTTGAAAACGCGTCTCAATTCTCTGCGTCTTACTTTTTATCGCTGCCAGGCCAAACCAAGCAGCGAATCTTTCCGTATAAATCGCGTTTAATACGTGAAACTCGTAAAATTCACGAATAATATGCGAATAATTCATTTAATTCGCAAATTAATGTTTTATTCATTGAGCGGTCAAATCCGAATTATTAGCGAAGCTTGTTACTGTGCTTGTAACCAACAAATTTTATTCAAGTTGTATGTGTTTGTATGTAAATAGGTACAATTGGTACCTTATAATGAAGTCAAAAGCAAAAATTCATGGTAAAAATAATACCATGCATATATTTTACATGCAACAACAATGCAAATTATTATATAATTTCTACAGAAAATTCTACTTTTATCTAAAATTTAATGGAAACATTCGAAACAATACAACAAGACAAGTACTATGTGCAACAACTCTGCTGTAGATGATTAAAAAACATAATTTGAACACAAATAATGAGCAGGACCCCTCACTCCAAATTAAAAATAGCCACAATTGATGAATCTCCAGATTAAACACAAGCTCTCAAACAATAATATATACACAAAAAATGGAGTCTGGTAAACATTACTAATTTTTAAACTCAATTTTAAAATCATAAATGACAGACTGAGAGGTAAATGATAAAGTAGGTAAAAGATAATTAAATAAAATTACACAACCATGCATTTCAGGTACAAAAAGGAATGAAAAAGAAAATGACTACTGTGAGATCGATGAAAAACACAAACAGCAAATTAATCATAGCTAGCATTGAGAAATTTCAAAAGTTCATTTCGCTTGTTCTCTGCCTCTTTGTCCTCCTTCGTTTTATCCACCTTCAGCAAAATCTATAACCATAACAAATTTAACAGAAACAGATAAATTATGACTCCAACAAATGGTCAATAGTCAGGTCCAAAATAATCCATGTATTATTTTCATTTTTAAGGATTTTTTATGAATTTAAAAGTTTGGGGGTACAATTAGGCTTTTGCTGGGGACATAAAACTATTTTTAAATTTCTATTTCCAAATGATTTCCTGTACCCTTAAATAAACAATTAGAAAACATGAGGATATAAGAAGAATTGCAGAGGAGATCAATAAAAGACCATACCTTTTTACCAGAAATAGCACTTCGCCGCACGCCTTCGTCTTTGTCATGTCCCAGGAACTGTACGGAAAAAATAGCACATTTTTTAAGTTAACAACGCAAATGAGTTGATTAACTTGAACAATATTATATTTTAAAAGTTTCTATTTTATAATTTGAACGATAGAGATAGGCATCATTTGTCATTTGTTAAACTTAGAGTGCCCAGAAGAGGGTAACTTGAGACTGACTTAGAAGTAATTAAGAAAACCTACTGCTTGTTTCCACAATTGAGAGTGCATAAAGGCCTATACTGGTAAGATTGAGGCTAAATTACACTATATAGGCTAACTGAGTTTGAGTTGTATGCTTGACCTCAGAATAGAACAAATAAAAATTAAGACTAATTGTAGAACAGAAACATTTTTTTCTTAATTATAACACATAGTGGTGCAGAGAGAGAGGGAGAGAAAGAACCTTGGAAAGTTGAACTGGACTGCTCTCTTTTCTCTGTGTAAAGCTCAAAATCGCCCAAATAGCAACAAAGAAACAACACATCGACCAGGTTACCCGTTTAACAACCCCAGCTCCAATTTTCAAGAGCCACCCCAAAAAAGGAGCACCAAAAAAATATATAAGTACCACTATTTAAAAGAAACTACAGAAATATCATTACTATTCTGTACTTAGTACAATTAAAATAAATTTTAATTCATTTATGCATGACAAAAAAAGGCAAAATTAGAGCAAGAACTAAGAAGGTCAATATTTACGCAACAAGAACATCTTTAACTACCGCAACTTAGTGGTTAGATGTCAATTGCAAACATATTTGAGGAAATTTGGTGGTGAATATAAAACTGAGTATTGTTTTCAAATGGTCCCTCAGCTTTCATATATTGCGTGTGAGGTAGATTTCTTCTTTGTATGCATCAAGTATGCATTTATTTATGTAACAAAACAATTTCCTAGTTATTTTTGGGGGTACATATTCTTCTTTAATATACTATATTGAACAACAGAGCTTCTTGGTATGAAATCCATGTACTTATTGCAGAGAAAATGTGCATTTTTTTTTAAAACTTCAATCCTACAGAGTTCTCTCAGCATGGTATAAATACAAATCATGGGGCAGCAAGACAGAAAGAAATCAAATTATAATTTACAGTAATATGATAGTTCACCTCTTTCTCTCTCTTGTGCCGTTTATGGTGACTTGACTTTGTTTTCTCTCTCTCCTTTTCCTGACATGAAAAAGAAATCAACAACAGGGTTATAAAATGGATTAGAGTATATATTACTACAGCAGTTACCTGCCAGGATCAATACCAGCAAAGTACTGGTATAGATCTCTGATGTATGACTACAGCAGTTCCTGCCAGGATCAATACCAGCACAGTACTGGTATTGATCTCTCAGTATGACTACAGCAGTTCCTGTCAGAATAAATACCAGTACAGTACAGTACTGGTATTGATCTCTGATGTAAAAACCATAGGAAGTATATCTACCTTCTTGGATCTCTGAAGCCTTTTACGCTTCTTTCCACGACTCGAAGATTCATGCTCACTATCAGATGAACTGGCACTAAAGAGATTTCAGCACAATTTATTTCTAGACACAAGTCAATCAACTAACAAGACAAAAACCATGGAAAAGAGAACGAACCTGCGGCTATCAGAAAAGGAAGAGGAAGAATCGACTGGAGATCTACGGCGGCGGTGGCGGTGGCGGCGCTTCTTACCTGAGCGCTGATCCTTGCGCGCCTTGAGGGAGGATTCCTTGTGGCGGCGCCTCCTCCGAGTTGATTCGCCAGAGGAGGAGCTGGAGGAGGAGGAGGAATCGCTGGAGGAAGCTGTCGAAGAAGCAGCCATGGCGGCCACAAAGAGAGAGAGAGAGAGACGCGAAACAGAGACGATCTTGAAGGGTTCGATCGATCTCCAATCAGAAATAATAAATTCATTATGGGTCTTGATTTGATTTGGACTGGGCCTTCTAGAAGGGTTCGATCTCTGGTCAGAAATAATGTATTCTATTATGGGCCTTGATTTGGTTTGAGCTGGGCCTTTTTTGCTGTATATTGAAGGGTGAATTGTTGTGGTGTCTTGTACCAGACACAGTAAATAAAGCGTGGGTTGGGCTTAGAATTCGGATCAGCCCAGGTACCTGACTCAAGCAAATTTGAAATGAACGGTTCCGAATTGTTATTTTAACTTGGCACGAATCTCAAAGCACAAATAATACTGTTCCCGCATGCCATCTCCGAATAGGTACCGTTTTGAGTTAATCTGAACCGTTTGTTTCAATTTGCTTGAGTTAGATAACCTGGGAGGATTCAGATTCTTGGGCTTAAAGAGTATCTCACGTGAAATCCAGATAGAGATATTAAGAGAATTAGTTTGACTTAAAAGAACACATTACTAAATATTGACAAAATTTAAAAAAAAAATTTGTAGTGTACCCAACAAATTTTTTACATATTCAGCATACCATAGAAATTTAACATAATTTTTCCATCCATTTCATTCATTAAATATTTTATTTAATTATTTTAAAAGTTAAATTAAAAAATAGACCTTGTGGAGCCATTGCTAATTCGCTGATGAAGCTTCGAGGCAGCTAATCAAATCTCTCTTCCTCTCTCTATACTCAATTTTGTTAGACAATTAATTAATCTGTATTTATACTGTCTATTCAAAGGATTTCGAGTTCAAGAGAGATGACTTCTCAGGAGCATAGTGATAACTTAATGATTCAGGAAAGATTTAGTGGAGTAAAAAAACTTATAATTCAGAAATAATTCAGGTATAATTCATAATTATACATTGATTCTGGGCCGAAAATCATAGTTCCACAAGAGCAAAAAAAAAAAAATTGCAGATAATTAGTAAAATTCAGAAAAACATTATAAAATTCACAAATAACTCAGAAAAATTTCAGAGAGCCGAATAATATGCGAATTGATTTTCCAACACTACAAATCCGAACAATTTGCGAATCTTACTATTATGCTCGGAAGAGCTATAACAATGGCAGAGTGAGCTCAAATCAAAGTGTAAATAACAACAAGACCGGTGCTGATTTGGCCATCTATGTACAAGTTCGGTGACATTCCTTTAGCTTCCTTTACTCCTTATTCCACTCTAATTCCGTCGAACAAACTTGGTCCTTAGTCAGGATTAACATATCTCCTAAAGAGTCTCCTTAGTTGTTTTCTTAAGCCCGCATCTCATGTGCCTTAAGAAACAGTCGGCTTTAGCGTCTCCTTAGAGCACTTTTTGATAACTTTTGGACCTAAATGCCCCTACTCCTTAAGGAGCACCTGATTCTTTTCAATATTTTAATATTGTCTTTCTCTCTCTCTCCCACCCAAAAACTCAAGAGCAAAATAAAGCTCTCTTCTCTCCGGCTAAATCAATAGTTCTCAAGCGATCGATGATCCCGTCAATCTAACACCACATGCAGATTCGCACAGCAAAGAGCTCTCTTTTGAGATCCCATTTGATGGGTGTTCTTTCATTCAATCTCTTCGTTGTGAGTAGCTATTTTCTGATGTGAATAGTTTGTATTGCTTGCTTGTGTTTTTTTT
Source organism: Carex pumila (assembly GCA_033356055.1). Classification (NCBI taxonomy): domain Eukaryota; kingdom Viridiplantae; phylum Streptophyta; class Magnoliopsida; order Poales; family Cyperaceae; genus Carex; species Carex pumila. The sequence continues at coordinate 37,724 of JARJHM010000553.1, read as the reverse complement.
TTTTTTTTTTCCTTGGTATTTCACTCCATTTCAAAATCCAGTAGGATATCCAATTTTACCTTTGATTTTGATTTGTCATTTCCTTGGTTTGTTCTCGTACTTAAATTTCAATATAATATTTGAAAGTTGAACTTATGCACAAAATCATAAAAAATAAAAAAAATAAATAAAAAAATAAAAAAAATAAAATCTTGCATAGATTTCAATTGATTTTTCTGTCCATCAATAGTCATAGCGGGGACTCAGATTCCGGATTAAAAAGTGATTCATCTAATTTGTATACAATTTTATAAGAACTCAGAATCTTGAGAGTATTATTGTTGTTTCTTACAATAACCCACGACTTAGAATTCTAATACTCTGAGACTGGTACCAATTGTATATTTGTTTCTTAGATTAGTATATAATTGAATTTCAAGTTGTACCAGTAGTATATTTTAGTTGTACCAATTGTATAACGTGAGACTGATACTCAGAATCTGGATTAAAAAGTGATTCATCTAATTTGAGACCACTTGTACAGTTGTACCAGTTGGTACAAACTGAAAATGTGGGCTGGAACACTATGATGGAAAATCAAAGAACTTGGTGTATTTTTGAATTTTGTAATCAATATACTACGTTGTTATTTAACTAAATTATTGTAAGCTTGCTCTCAGTTTTTAATATCCATAATTAATCAATCTAAGCTCTAAATATCCATAATCAAGTAAATTAACTAAGTAACAAACGAACAAATATGAAATGATACTTATCATTGTAAAAGAAGTCACTACTGAGTTCTGCATATCTGACAAGAAAAAAATAAATGAGGGTATTTTGGTCGGTCTTTGCATCTATAACACATATTTTGATCTTTATTCTTAATCCTACTTTCAAAAGAACAAGTGTTCCTTAACAAAGATTAAAATTTTAATCCTTCACCTCTAAGGAGGTCATGCCGAACATGGCCATGTGATTTTTGTTTCTGATGCAAAATTTTATTTTCATAATTAGTTTTCTTTCTTAACTCTATGTACAAACTTGGTATTAAGTCTGCACAATCCATTAGTGCTAATTCATCAGATAGTGAGCATGAAGCATAAAAAGCATCAGAGATCAAAGAAGGTATACATCCTATGTTTTTTAGTCATGTTTACCAGAATATGTTTGAGTTTAAGAACAAGTCATGTTTACCAGACTTCACTTTATGTATATTTGAATTCAAATTATGTTTCTAATTATCTATAGCAGATTTGTTGTACATTGTTCGAATGCTTCCATTGAAATTTAAATATGATAGTAGAATTTGATGTGGAAATTATTTATAATTACTTAGCATTATTGCTGCATGTAAAATATATGTATTGTATTATATTCATTGCCATGAATTTTTGCTTGACTGCGTTCTAAATTACCAATTTTGCCTACTTACAATCTGGCAAGGACATATAACTTCGAATAAATTTTGTTTGGTACAAGCAAACATATATATTTTACAAACTCTTACAAGCAAACAGATATATACCCAAACCCTCTGAAAACTTGTACTCATTATTAAAAACAAAAATAAAGATGTTAATATATGAAAAACATCAAATAAAAAAAAAACTTGTACTAAGTATATACCCAAAGCCTCTGAAAAGCAAGCACTCTCATTGTTGATGCACGAACAAATCCCTAACGAGTAGTGCGTGATTTTTTTGCTCTTTTTATTACCGTGCTAGTAATTGCTATGGCAAATCCAGTACCAAACCCCAATCCAATGAAGAGAAACAAGAGAACAGTTGTAGTCATTTTCTTAACAGACCTTGTAGAAGGAGAGGCTGAATTGTTTCCAGGGCTTGTGACATTGCACAGCTTAGATAATGGAACACCGCATAATCCAGGGTTCCCTTCGAACGATGAATTGTCAAATGCTGGGAACTGGCCAGATTGTGGGATTCTCCCGACCAGATAGTTAAATGAGAGATTCAAGTAGGATAGAAAAGTCAGTGAGACTAGTTCCTGTGGAATCTCTCCAGAGAGTTGGTTCCAAGAAAGGTCCAGTGACTCGATTTGCGTCAAGCGTGCAAATTGATGCGGAATGGATCCAGTGAAAGCATTATGTGACAGGTTTAGTGCATTTATTTCTTTGAGCTCTCCAATCGCCTCAGGAATATCACCAGTAAATTTATTTGTTGATAAATCAATCGAAATCATAAAATAAGGTAAGTAATTCTCTAGTATCCTTTCTTCCCCTTTATCCATGATAGTAACCGAGACCACGTAATTTTCAAAATAAGGCAGTGTACCAAGGTGATTACCAAGAAAATAGTTATTTGCATTCAAGGTTAAATTTCGCATGGACTTCAAATTACTGAACCAGAGTGGTAAACTTCCATTGAAGTTGTTTGATGCTAGATCAATCATTCTTAACATTTGGAAAGGAGAATTCATTTTTTCAAAATTTGAAGGAGGGTCTAGTGTACCATAGAATCTATTGGACCTTAGAATAATGACTTGGAGATTTGGAAGGTTCCCAAGTGAAAATGGGAAAGTACCTCCTATATGGTTGTTCCCTATGTCAAGGAGTGCCAAATCTTTACACCTTTTTAAAGATCCAGGCAAATTGCCTTCAAGATTGTTGCTGTTCAGATCCAATATGATGAGTGCACAAGACCTGCTTATGTGATGTGATATTATCCCAGATAATTTGTTTCCTTTTAAACTCAGGATTATCATGCCAGGACTGCCTACGATGCATGAAGGAATCGATCCACTGAAGTTGTTGTACGATAGATCCAATATGTTAAGACTTGGTTGACACATTGAAGATGGGATTTCTCCGGTTAGCATATTTGTGGATAAACTGAGGAAAAATGTTTCCTCCAAATAGAGTGTATAGTTGGATGGGATTTCTGTGAATTCATTGTTGGAATAGTCCAAATGATAGGCACCCACAAGTGGGACCGCACCTTTTAGCTTGTTAAAACTAAAATCAATTTTGTCGAACCACACGCAAGGATGGAAAGAACATGGGGGAACAACTTCTACACTAGTAAACATGTTGTGTGAAAGGTCAAGCATTGCTACCTCAGGAGCCATGAATCTCTTCCATATCCAGCTTGGTATAACTCCTTGCAACTGGTTTTTTGAGAGATCAACATTGACCAGATCACCTACATATCTCAGTAATCGAGGTATTTGACTGAGGTTGCACGATGCTAAATCAAGTTCTCTCATTTGTGGGAATAGTATTGGCAATTGTTCATGTGATACTTCTTCCACAGATAGCTGATTATCAGATAGAGACAAATAGGTGAGGTTGCTGAGGTGGCCAAGCAAGTTAAGGTCAAATGTTCCATTAAAATTGTTTGAGGTCAAGGTAAGAGTAGATAGACTAGAGAGCCAAACTATTGAATTTGGAATTGGTCCGCTAAACTGGTTCATACTTAGATCAAGTGTTTCAAGATTTGGGAACTTAAATATTTTTGAGGGAATTGGTCCATTCAATTGATTTTCAGAAAGGTCAAGCTCAATCAATGGAGAAAATGGAAAAGAAGACTCTTTTAGTCTGAACTGGCCAGAGAGCTTGTTGTTAGAAAGCTTTAGTATTTCCAAACTTGGAAGAGAAAACAAAATTTCTGGTATTGAGCCAAAGTATGAATTATCAGAAAGGTCCAATATTGCTAATTTACTGAGTTTTTCCATTGAAGAAGGTATTTGTCCTGAAAAGTTGCAAGCTGAAAGAACTAATTCAGATAAATTTCTGAGGTTGCCAATTGAATCTGGTATGCTACCAGAAAAGCTTGTCCAATTGAGAACCAAGCTCTCCAAAGAACTCATGATTGTAAAATTTGGTAAACATCCAGACAGCTCAAAATTTTGTGATAGATCAAGCTTGGTCAATGTTGGAATGTGAAAAATCTCATGTGGAAACAACCCTTGAAGGTCAGAATTCTGCAATTCGAGATCTTTTAGAGGAAATTCAGAAAAGTAGTCAGGAATCTGGGTTTTCAAACTGTTGTAACTGAGGCGAAGGACAGTTAATGAACCAAGTTGGGAAAGAGAAGATTCAATGGGGCCTGACAGATTACAAAAAACCATACTGAGGACTTGTAAGTGGGGGACCGACTTAGACAGAGCTCTGCACCACTCGGTTCCATTCTCAGAGATATCAACACCATCGAGATAGAGTTCCCTTAAATTGCTTAGTTGGCTAACCAACATCCGCAGATTTGGTTCATGCAGTTTCAATTCCCAAATAAATTTCCAATAGTTGCATGAAAGGTCAAGTGAGATCAAGTTTGTGAGATTGGCTATGGCAATTGGGATTTGACCGAAGAAATATGTGTTAGATAAGTTGAGATGGGTAAGCATAGTTAGCTTCTCAAACCCATTAGCTGGAATCTGGTTTTGCGAAAAATCATTGTTTGCAAGGTTGAGGTTTTGGAGTGAGGTTAGATTAAAGATTGCGGCACTGAGGTTACCTCGAATGTTGCGGTTGCTGATGTCAAGAGCAGTGACATGGCCAGTTGCTTTGTCGCAAGACACTCCCTCCCAGCCATGACAACAGTCTGTTCCGGGTTGCCAAGAGGTAAGGTCAGCGTAGAAGAAGCCTCTTTTGAGTTGGAGAAGTGAAGAGCTCTGGTGAGGAAGGCATGAGACATGTGTTGCCAAAGCAAAGGGAAGGGAAAGAGATGAGAGGAGGATGAGTAGAGCGTAGAGACACAAGTGCAGAGAATGTGGCCAAGAATTAGCAAAATCCATTTGTTGGATCTGGTAGAAAGAGCAGGAGAGTAGTGAATGGTAGATTATGAAATGAACTTGTATATATAAAAACCCAGCTGTAAACAGTATATGTAAGTTGTTCATGCACCTTGACTGGGAAAGTCATTTAGACTATCTCAGTCATTTAGACTACTACTTACCTACTCTTCAGTTGACTTGGGTCAACCTGTTTTTATTGTATTTTAAAACTTGGTGTTTTGTTGACCAGCAATGTTTTGAAAGCAATTTTTGTTCTTTTTGATTAAATTGCATATACTGTTCCTTTTGGAATGCATTTTTTTGAAGAGAAAAGGTAATTTTCTCCGGACTATAGTTTTTCAAAAATTTCCGTGTATAAAAGCATTTTCTTTTTAGCTTGGTTCTGACGCGTTTTTAATTGCCACAACTGCTATAATTTTAAATACACTATATATGTTTATAGAATTATATGTGTATGTTTATAGAATAATATGTGTATGTTTACAAGATAATGTGTGTATATTTACATAATATTTCAACTGCTATAATTTTAAGTACACTATGTATGTTTACAGAATTATATGTGTATGTTTACAGGATAATATGTGTATGTTTACATGATATTATGTGTATGTTCACATAAGGTGGTCCCCAACAGCTGTCGCGCATTTTCAACAGCTTTCGCATGTTTTTATGTTTACAGGATTTGTTGAATTAGTTTACAGGATTTAGTATTGATATTTACAGAACACTACAACAAATGCAACTATCAGCGACCGGTGAAACCGGTCTCTGATAGTCATGGCGCCGGTCGCTGATTCTCAATCCGGTCGCTGATAGTCAAAAACGGTCGCTGATGCCCCGGTCGCTGAAGGCATTGTCGCTGATGCTTGCCCGATGACGCTACCGGTCGCTGAATGACGTCACCCCGGTCACTGATAACTTATCAGCGACCAATTCTTTTTTGTCGCTGTTGGTTTTTGCTGACGTCATGTAAAGGCATCAGCGATTGTTGAACCGGTCGCTAATACCCAAAAACCTGTCGCTGATACTTTTCTGTCAGTTTTTTTGAATTTTTGTTAGATATTTACTTTTTCCCCATTTAATTGGTACCACACGTACCAAACTTTCGCAAATATTAAAAAATAATATCAAATAATAGCTCGATTTGAATATAATATCAAATAATCATAACATACATAATAGCTCGATTCAAATTTAATATGAAATATCGTACAACATGATCTCATATAACATAAATAAAAAAACCATCACATATATATACACACATTGATATTTTTCTACAAAGTTACAAACTCTATTAGTTACAAATTTACTTAATTTCAAAAGATGTTTCTTACATTTGTAGTGAAACATAAATTTCAACGAGTTCTCTCCGAGCATGATGATCGGCCATGAATCTAACAAATGCAAATGATAGTAATACTAATTAATAAAAGGTACCAAGCAAAAAGGACTTATTGTGAGAAATTTCAGCTTCAAACAATAAGCCGATAGGGAGAAATTCAAATCATATATGCTGTTTTTACATTTTTGAAAACTCTAACTTTGAAAATAGCTAGAAAATAGTAGAAAAATCCATATGAAGAAAACTTCGGCTCTAAACCACTTGTTTTTCTGTCCTCTATCTAACTGTGTAAGTGGATTTTGGATTTGGACTTTTGATCAGCCTGCACTGGCTGATCTGTCACAGGAGGTCAAGAAGGGATCGTAGCCAACTTTATAAATTCATTCCAAGAGTTTTACTAAGCCAAATTTCATGTTCTTTATATGAAAATTCTCAAGACATGGTGTTCTATATGCTGGTAAAGTTTCATAAATTTTGGGGCTTCCTAGCTATATCAAACAGTAGCCTAAACATAGGGGTAAACTAGGAACAGTTCTGTCATTTTTGCTGTTTTTTTTCCATTTCAAAGACTGAACTTCAAAAATTCATTAAAAATAGCCAAAAAATCCAAATTGATCAAAATTTGAGCCTAAACTGCATGAAATTAAATCCTCTATCTGGTTGTCCTATTTATTTTACCAGAATCAGAGTTTATGTTCTCTGATTTTCCAGTTTTCAACAGAAGGGTATTTTTGACCCTTTTTGATGACAATTGAGTTAATTAATAGGCTTCATCAGTGATACTTTCAAGCTGAAATAAGTGGACAGACTCAAACTCATATTCACTAAACAAAGAAGTACATGTACATGATAAATTCAATACCTTTGTGCCGATTTGCATAGCCAACCTCCGTACCTGAAAAAAACATCTGAATTTAGATCACAGAAAATATTACCAGTAACCAAAATTTCTAAGAACATAAGCTAGATACAATGAAAAGTATCAGAGAGTGGGACCCACATAACAATTCTACGGTTTCCTATGGCTGAAGCTACAGCAAACTCGCATGGTGACGGTAAATCTCCAAAGCTTGTAAGTTCAGACCATTGCCATATCTCTTCGAAAGACAACATTAAAAGCAATAAGTAAATGTCAGAGCTAATCAAACAGAAATTAAGAAGAAAGGGAGAGAGAGAACAAGAAATTTTAATTAGCAAATCAGAGAACAAATCAAATAGAAATTAAGAAGACAGCATCACCTTTCCAGATCCAGCCATGGCGACGACATCTCGGGAGGCCCTGCGACTCTGGTCAAGTCGGAAGTGAACCAGCCGCATGCGAAAACGGCTCGGTCTTGGCTAGTCCGGCAAGAGAGCAAGAGAAAGATGGTGCGTCGAGAGAGGCGAGAGAGCCAGAGAGAGATGCTGAGGCGAGAGAGCCGATCGATTTTGGAAAAGGGTTTCGGGTTCCAATCAAAATTTGAAGGGTTTCTAATGGGTTCTGGCGCGCGGAGGAGAAGGTTCTGGCACCCACATGTTTTACCCAAAAATTTTAGCGTTAAAAAAAAAAAAAACTTTCAGCGACCGGTGATGGCGCCGGTCGCTGATACCGGTCGTGGATACAATTGGTCGCCGAAATTTGAGTGAAATTTTTTATATTTGATGAAAAATTTAACATTAGTGACCGGCGTCACTACCGGTCGCTGATACCGGTAGCTGAAGTTCTGTTTTGCTGTAGTGGAATTAATTGAAAATCTCCAGAGATTTTTGAGGGACTGAAGTTGGGAGACTGTTAGCTGCTTTCTTTTTTGAAAGCTTGGTATTAATTTTCTACCAATTTAATTATTTGTGGTGCGAAATGAAATAATTAAATTGCAGCTTTGGTCGGCTTTATGAGTGCGTTTTATCTTTAGTGGGCCTCACCACCTGCATGCGCCAACCCACTTGTGGACCGATCTGCTATGTCAATTTTGGTTGCTGAAAATTGATTTCTCATTTCTTAGTGTTCTTTCAATTTTGGTCTTTGAAAGATAAATGTTTAAAGGTGCGTACGACTAAACATTGATACACTAATTATGAAAGAGAAATGCATGCGAAGACTCACTCAGTCTTTAGCAAATTTCTATTCAAATTTTAGAAAGAATTCTTAGAAACAACTCTTTTTTTTTTTTTTTCTTCAGAATAAGTTTCGTAATAATTGTAATTTGATATATATCACTCTTAATAAGTAAATTTTCCTTAGTCCTTAATTGTATTTAAAATATTTTCAGTTGTTTATTTAGACTTTCTTACCGAAATTTTTATAAATAACCTAAAAAAATCAAAATTTAAAAAATAACGTCATTTTCTTGGAAAATTCCAAGACTTACATTTGCACTGAATTAGCTAATTTGGAATTGAAAAGTGATGTCCGATATCAAGGTTAGCAATTTTAGACTGAGTCTATTTAAAGAAGTTTTTAATTCATTTAGCAATCTTAGTTATCATATTACTAAGCTCCATTGCCTTGCATCTAAACCCAACAGGAGAAGTCTGACATTTATTTTTAATTTTGTTTCAAACTTTATTCTTGTGTTTTGTTGAGCATGTGACATGAAGCTTAGAACCAGTGTACTTATTCTTTATTTGGACAAGTAACTATTCATTTTCTAAAAGAAACCTTACTTTTTATATTTGTAGTATATTTATTCTTTATATATCAAAAAATGATTCTTTTTTCTATATCGTTAGTTAGGTTCTTTTTAATGATACTTATCTTTCTGGCATCAATTCCTGTAGATGGTAAAGAAGGCCCCACTGATATCTATTTACTTTGGTGCTGAATTGGATGCAGAGGTAAAAGAAAATGTTAACTGTTGAAAGAGTGTTGCAAATACCCTTATAAAATTTTAAACATAAAAAATCTCATTTGTGCCCATGAAATTTTTAAAAAAAATCTGCTTATCTTTTTTTATAAAATAAGCAAAATATCTAATGTTGCTAATCATCTTTACTTTGTTTCAGGGAATAAATCCATGGATTGAAGAAATTGATGGTGGTGTGGGGCTTACGAATGCATACAAGGGTAATTCAACAAACTGATAGTTTTTGTATTTGATGTTCATACTATAACATTTATCAAGCTTATTTTTTCCTATTGATATTGTTTACAACTTGCAGCTACATCAGAGGCCAATTTTTGCATGAAATTATATAACAATAGTGCTATATGAGCAAATATGAGCAATATGAGCATTAGGTGCTATATTTGCAACTACCTATATTTTTTTTTCTATTTTTTCTATTTCATATCCTTGGATCTTGTTTTGGCATATGTCATCAGGAAGTACTAGAAGGCGACTGAAGCGTACATGGTCAGGTTGGAGGATACAGATCTCTGTGTGATTCATGCAAAGAGGGTTGCTTGCTAGGAGCCTAGGAGGATCAAAGGTGAGAGAGCTTGATCGTGTAGATTGTTTGTCTAAGTAGATAGATATGTTTGATAGTGGGCTAGATTTGTGCAAGATTTGTTCTTGGGTGTAGAGTACTTAATTTCAGCTTACTTGGGTTAGATTTGTGCAAGATCTGTTCTTGGGTTGGATTTGTGCAAGATCTATGTTTGTCTAAGTAGATAGATATGTCTGGTAATGGGTTGGATATAGGTTAGTGACACAAATAATTAATGCATGTTTTTGTTTCTTTCTTGTGATATATTATATTTATTTGGCTAAGAATGAAATGGATCTAGTCTTTTCTTTTTTAATTATTTGAATTGAAGTGGCGTTTGAAATATATTTTAATTTGCAATCAGCATTTCGCAAACATTTAATATATATATATATAAACACCAATGGTTCAAAAACAGATGGTAAAGTGTAATTTTAATCGATAGTGGAAGTTTTTATTTATAGTAAGGATTAGGTCTATGGTTCGAATCACGCTAGGAGTAAACTTTTGAAGAAATTTACTTGTGCGCTTCAGCCAATGATATGATTGGAATACAAATATTTCGGCCGAAATGGGATGAAAAATTCACATCCTACATAACTCGGCCTGAAATCGAATCAGTACAGCCTAATTCCAGTCTCTTGAAGTAACTTCAAAGTAGTCACGAGCCTAACAATGTTTTTCCTTCTACGATGACAACACTGATGTTGTCAGTCTCTTGAAGTAACTTCATAGTAGTCACGAGCCATATACCGTCGCACAAAGTAGACACTTTTTGCAAGGAAAAAACACATTTACGCAGCTGTCTATTGCAAAAAGAAAAAGTTGAAGTATGAAAGTAGTCCGTTACAAAAACTCACTTTTTTATCCTTGCGAAAAGTGTTTCATTCTTATTGTTCATATATAATGGCTTGGATTCCTCACTGTGGTTGCATTCAACTACAAAATTAGAGAGTCAGTGCAATTACTTGCAATATTGAAAAATATATCGAGAGTACAGATTGGGTGAGCTAAACCAAAAATTGTGTTCAATTGAGACTAGTTATTACTAATCAATTAATTATTTATTAATTAATCTGTGACATATAGATTTCCTCTGGACAGGCTGTACAACACAGTCACGGGAAGTTGTACCGTTGCATGGTGCACAAGATAATAATAATAATAATAATAATAATGTAAGCTATGTAACTCCAATTGTAGCCGCTAGGAGGGAATTGACTACCCACCTACTTTGGAGCCCATACGCTGGAGGATTTTTGTCCATCGAATCTCTTCTTTTAAGCACAAGATAATAATAATGTAAGCCATGTAACTCCAATTGTAGCCCCTAGGAGGGAATTGACTACCCAGTACCTACTTTGAAGCCCATACGCTTGAGCCCATATGTAACTCCAAAATTCTCCGTTACATCTTCTTTCTCATGGGGTCCTTGTTCTTAACTCATCAACTGATATGATTACTTAGAATCTCAATTCCAACGAATTATTTACTTCTAATTCTCTTTACAATACCATTCAGGAAGGAGTTTAACTATGTACAGAGATTAAAAAAAAATATTTGGAAAGTGAGAATCATAGTAGGAATTATCAGTATCGGGATCGGAATTGGTCCCGGCCAATACTGATACAAGATCGGTGTATCAGTCGGTATTGGCCGATTTGGATCGGAAAATCAAACTTTTTGGCCAGAAGCTTGTTTTACACTAAAAAATAGAAAAAAATTGATAAAAAATAATTTGTCAATAATTTATATTTAGAATTACAATCAAATAATCCACTAATACAACACAATACAAGCATTAAAACTATAAACACACTCTTTCACTGTCAGAATCTATGTCGTGCCGACTGGGTCACTTCATCGTTATTTTTATTATAATAAAAATGACGATATTGTTGTCCGGAACAAAAAAAAAAAGGCATTGTAGAATCAAATAAAAGATTATAACATCTTTAATCACGGGTTCATATTTTTCTATTTCAGCATAGTTGATACAATTGATACTTTATTTAATCAATGAATGTGACGAGTTTTCAGCATGTGCATAGTTTATACTCTATTTAATCAATCACAGGTTCAAGTTTTCAGACGAATAATGACCATATTCGAACCAAAATGGTAGAAATTTGACTAAAAATAGAAAATCCGTGAGTATCAGCTCTGTATTGGATCAGTGTCGGCTGATACTGATACGTATCGGCTGATCCGGATCAGTATCAGCCGATAATTCCTACTATGATGAGAATACCACCTAGGATGCAAATCTTTGCTTGGCTGGCAATTCAAAATAAAATTCTAACAATCGACAACTTGATGAAACGAGGTCCCTTCTAAGCATCTGCTACCTTTGCAAACAAAATGTAGAGATGACAACATGTTGATTTCCTTAATTGATTATTTGCTATCATGTGGCTGCTCTCGAACAACTCGATTATGAATAGTGAGTTGACTTCGAGCCTTGTTGTGCTCAATGTTAAAATGTGCGGATTTCGAGTTATTCCTAGCTCCTTCCAACTAATTTTCTTAATTGTTGATTGCTTGATTATAATTGTTGATTTGGTTGCTTAATTTTTATTGCTTCCTTACAATTGTTGATTTAGACTGCTCGATTGTTATAGAGTAAGTAATATTGATCAATTATTGGATAATGGTTTATGTTTACAAGGCTTGCATAATTAACATAGCATATGGGTATTGACCAAATATAAAGTGATTGCACTAGAATTAGTAGATGTTTTAATAACAATCTCGTTAATTTGTTAGTTAAACCAGTTGGTATATATGGTGACAAACTATAGACATAGAACTTAAGTCCGGTATTTTATGGTTCCCGTATAAATTCTTGAGACTAGAGCATGTCATGATTTTAATTATTTGATTTAACACTATTTGAAAAATAATTTGGTTTGTTTGATTGCTATTTTCATTATTATTGATGGTTGACCTCATGTTCGTTTATCAGAAATATTATGAATGCTTGAAATGTTGTGAATACTTATTATGGTTTTCAAATTGCATGCTACGAATGCTTGAAATGTTAATCAGAAATATTTGAAGAACATGATTTTGTATGTGGATGTCGAATTTACTTGGTATTTGTTTTTATGTTAATTATTGTTTTTGTTAAACACTTGAGTGTGCCCTGTTATTGTCTGTTCAGTCTTTTTAAGCTGAGTTGTTTGACTGTTTAGTAAAAAACATAAGAGAATATTTGACAAAAAATAAAAGTTGAATGGCATCACAAAGCAATGGCGGAGCCAGACTTTCAAACCATGGAGGTCAAACGTGAATGGGGGTCAAGCATATAAATTTTTTTACTATAAATGAAAGTCAATTTCACACTATCTATAATATTAAACTTTAAATTATATTAAAAATAAAGTGTATATATATATATACAAGTTGAAATTGAATGGGTCATTCAAGGTAGATTCGCCTCTGCCACAAAGCATAAGGACATATTTGGCAAAAAAATAAAAAGTAAAACCCTCCTTCAAGTATATGAATGTTCAGCCTTTTAATAGGTGGGTACATCTTAACTAATATATTTCCGTTTTCTTAAGATATGTTTTGGTGGTGCACTACAAAATACCATATGAAATTAGAACTTCATTGGTTACTGGTATAATGTGGAGAAAACCGGTACACAGACTTTAATTAAGCACAAAAATTATATTAGCAAAAGAAATACTGAATGATCAACAGCATCTTCTGTGTACAGGACTATGATTGGCGGAGAAAAGATTAAAGTGCACCACAAAGCAATTTGGAAGTCTCCGGTACCGCCAGCTGTTTGAATTTTTGGATAACTTTTGCTCAAGGAAAAAATTCTCACTCAAGATGTCATGCAACATGCCAAAACTGTCCCTCCGAGACGGCACTACACCTGATTTTTCTATGTCCAAACTCAGTGGAGGTTTGGCACAAAATTGCCATCAGTTTAGGGTACAGACTCATGATACCAGCATCGACGATTGAGGAGATATGGCTCAAATCTTTCAATTATGCAAGAAGAATGGGTAGACAGCGCCTTAGAGAATGGAATCTTTATTCATCTGTGCTTGCTGAGACATATGGAAGAGGAGAAATGACAGGGTTTTCTCAAGAAGGATCAGTGGTTGGCGACTTCTTTTTGACAGAATAGGCAGACTGATTGTAGTTTTTTTTTTTCATTTTTTCCTTGATGTTTATTCTCTTCTGTATTATTAGTGTATTATCTCGCTGGTATGGAGAGCAGCAGTCTAGTATGTAGTCTGTTTTGTTCTCAGTAGCCTGTACCAGTTTTTGGATACATTCTAAAAACTTTTAATTTCAATTTTTCATACATTCCTTTGGCAGCTGCTGCTAATATTTAAAAAAAAAACACTTAAGCAAGAGCAAGGATAAAAGTGTCATTTTCATTTAAAATGAAATCATTTCCTCTTATTATATAGACTAGAAATGAATTCAATTTGTTTCTATTTTTATTCCGATCAACAAAATTCAATTGGAAATCATTTCTATTGAATACTATTGAATTGAAATCAATTGAACTCTACCAGAGTTTGTGTTCTGATCACACTGTTAATTGCGCTCCCGTCTCGTATCTATTATGCTATGAATCAAACAAGGACCCTAAAGCAAGCAACTACGTCAACGTTTTTTGTTTTTTTTTTATTTATTTATTTTTTTCTTTGAAGATTGAAGAATAGCGAAAATACCAAATTTCTTCCTACGACACCTAAAAGCAAACATAGTTTTATTTAATTTCAAAAAAATACTTTGGGTAACCAAAACTAAAAAGGAGAAATTTCACATGGAATATTTGAAATTTCATTGAAAAAGCATGGATTTTATTGAAGCCACATTATATTTACCAAAAGTACAATGAGACTTTTAAAGAAAATTAACTTTTCCCTTTAAAATTACAAAAATGGTTTAGTTACACAAAATTTCAATGAATTTATTAATAAATGTGACCATAAAAATTTTAAAAATAAAATAAAGGAAAAAAAATGCAATGACATTAGTACTACTTAACAAGCTGCATCAACACTTTCAGTAGTATTTTTTGCAACAAAAAGCAATCCCAATATATCAAACCAAATTTGTCCCATATAAAAAATCAACTAGCAGCCTTACTATGCATATGTCCATAAATAAATTGGCAATACACACCGTATAACATGACTAGTACAAGCTGATAAACTCAAAACAATTAAAACAACTCTTAGACATACAACACACAAAAAGTACAAGATACAAATAAATAGGACAGAGACAAAATATTGTATCACTCAAGCTTAAATTAATGTACATACAACCAGTTTTCCAAGAACATTTAAAGCATCAAATAAGTTCGACAGTTCCACAAAAATATTACAATCTCCCGACAATAATTGTACTGGATAATGAAGACTTAGGAAGATGGATACAACAAAAAATGGGCAAGTTAACACATGTAATATTAATTTAAATTAGGAGAAAATTAGGAAGTACCACCTGTTTAATTAATAAGGATCAGCCATCGTACTTCTCCACTCGATTTAATTTTGTTGCCTCATTCCATTTACAACTCATTCATCTCGAGTGGTAATAAGTATCACGGTAATAACTATCTCGAGTGGTAACAAGTAATCTAATCCCGTTATACTTATTACCACTCGAGATGAATGAGTTGCGAATGGAATGAGGGCAACAAAATTACATCAAGTGAAGAAATTATCTGATGAGAATGGCTGGTCCTTATTAATTAATTAGGTATCAATGAAAACTATTATGGTTCTTCATAATTTTCTCCTAATTTAATTTAATATTACATGCATTAACTTGCCTAAGTATTATCTATTTTTGTTCTTGACTTCAAATTAAGGGCTCCACAACGTTCCACATGTCAGTTTTGTAACAGAATGTCGTTTCTAAAAATCTCAATTCCACAACTGAAGGTGGAAGGATGCAAAATGGTTCAGTTTTTCTAACGGAATATGCTTTCTAAAAACCTCAAGGGTTCGTGGATGCAAAACTGGTTCAGTTTTTCTAACGGAATGTGCTTTCTAAAAATCTCAAGGGTTCGTGGTAGCAACAATCTCACAGGCATGATGAATCAAATCTGCTCGGAGAGGATAGAGATCCAATCTTTAAACATAACCAGGCTCTTTCAAGTCTTCAATCCTAGAGCAAAAGCACACAGCACAGGCCAGACTCAAGCACCCGCAATGTTCCACGTAACAGTGTTATAACAGAAATCATTTCCTGTCATGTGGGTCAAGTTAAGTCAGTTAGAGCACCTATATCTACAAATTGTATCAGTGGACCAAGTTCATTTTTCTTTTTCTTTTTCTTTACCTGTGGTAAATTTGAGGCCTAATTATGTCAATTTCTAAAAATCTCAATTTCACGACTGAAGGTGGAAGGTGCAAAACTAGTTCATGTTGAGGCTTCTTCGCTCAACCGCACCGAGGTAAACCCACATAAGTCAATCAACTAAGAAGACAAAAAACCATGCAAAAGAGGACGAACCTGTGGCTATCAGTGAAGGAAGAGGAAGAATCGACAGGAGATCTACGGCGACGGTGCCCTGATCGTTGATCCTTGCTCGCCTTGAGGGAGGATTCCTTGTGGCGGCGCCTCCTCCGATATGATTCGCCAGAGGAATCGCTGGAAGAGGAGGAATCGCTGGAGGAAGCTGTCGAAGAAGCAGCCATGGCGGCCGCAAAGAGAGGCGATCCAGAAGGTTCGATCTCTTCTTAGAGATAAATAAACTTATTATGGGCCTTGATTTGATTTGGGCTGGGCCTTCGAGAAGGGTTCGATCTCTGCTATGATATAATAAATTTATTATGGGCATTGATTTGATTTGGGCCGGGCCTTTTTTGTTGTAGCTTAAAGGATGAATTGTTCTCGTCTGTTGCACCAGTCACAGTAAATTAGGCCTGGGTTGGACTTGAAGTATATCTCTGATTAAATCCAGGGAGAGATATTAACAGAATTATTTTGACTTTAAATAAACATTACTTATGTAGACAAAATTAAAATGGAAAATTTATAATGTATTCACAAAAACTTTTAAAATAGCTGATTTTGTCATGAAACTAATTTAATATTATTTTTCTATCCTTTTTATTCATTAAATATGTTATTTAATTATTTTACAAGTTAAATTAAAAAATAAACCCTGTGGAGTCATTGCTAATTCGCTGGAGCTTCGAGGGCAGCTAATCAAATCTCTCTTCCTCTCTCTATACTCAATTTTGTCAGACAATTAGTTAATATGTATTTATATTGTCTGTTCAAAGGATTTCGAGTTCAAATATGACGTAAACTTTGGGATTAAGAGAGCGGCAAATAAGAGGATCAAGAGAGAATGACTTCTTAGGAGCATAGTGACAATTTAATGATTCGGAAATGTTCCGATATAATTCAAAATTATACATTGAGTTTGAATTGGAGATCTTAGTTCCACTAGAGAGCAAAAAAAAAAAAAAAAAATCACGGATAATTCTTAAAATTCGGAAAAAAATCATAAAATTTGAGCAAAAATTGAGAAAAATTCAGGAAACTGAATAAGACAAGAATTTATTCACCAACAGCTCAAATCTAAATAATTCACAAATCTTGTTAGTATGCTTAGCAGAGCTATAAAAAAATGGCAGAGTGGTCAGCTCTAATCGAAGTGTAAATAACAACAAGACCGGTGCTGATTTGGTCATATATGAAAGTTTGAGCAAAAGATTAATTGAGAACCATATGTGATTTGTCTTTCTGATGCTAGTTTTTTTTTTTTTTTTTTTTTTTTTGGCAATTAGTTTTCTATTTTAACTCTTTGTACGAATTTGGTATTAAGTCTGTGCAATTGGAGAGAATTTTTATTTATTTATTTTTAAAACAATTAAATGATTAGGTCACTTTCCAAATTATTTACAAAAGCTCCATTGGAAAGGAAAATGTGTATTTGTTTTTAACTTTCAATATAACTAAATAATAAATTTAAAGAACAACATGGATAAAAGAATAATGTTAATTTTTTATGTGTATATTTAATATTAAGATTTTTCTATAGAGAAATTGACTATTTGAAAGTTTGGATGAATACACTAAGAAATTTACCAATAAAAAAATATATAACAAATGTGTTGTATGAAGTCAAAGTAATTCTGTCAATATCTTCTTTCAGTCCTGTCCTAACAAAATTAACACACTGCTCAAATTACATAAGATACTAGGATATACTATCTACAGGGAAAAAAATTAATATGGTGCCTATAAATCTATTAGATATAGGAGTTCTCGTTTTGAGATTCATGCCAGATTAAAACTGACGACTCAGATTTCATTATACACGGTCAGGTAATATTGCCCTCAATCTGAATTCATACATAAATAGTATCTACCTAATTAACCCAATCCAACAGATTATCATTAATAAATCATGGCAGCTAGCTATGATATAACAATAACTGCTCTATCTGATTCTATAAATCATGGATGAAATCCATTAGTCCTAGTTCATCAGATAGTCATCAATATGAAGCTTCGAGTCGTGCGAAAAGAAGCATAAAAAGCATCAGAGATCAAAGAAGGTACACTTCCTATGTTTTTTAGTCTGTCATTTACTAATTTAAAATTTGAGTTTAAGAAAATTAGTCATGTTTACCAGACTGCACTTTATGTATATATTTTTGTTTCAGATTCATGTGTTTATTTTGGAGATTCATCAATTGTTGTCACTGGAGATTAAGAAAGTAATGTGTGTGTCTATTTTTCATTTGGAACGAGGGGTTCTGCTCATTGAATTTGATGTGGAAATTTTTTAAATAATTAGCTTTGTAATTGCATGTAAAATACCCGTAAGGTACACATGAAATTATTTACATGAAATTTTTGCTTGACTGCGTTTTAAGGTACACATTGTGCCTACTTACAAGCAAGCACATATAACTTGAATAAACTTTGTTGGTACAAGCAAACACATATTTTACAACCTCTTACACGCCTGTTACGCCCTCTTACAAGCAAACACATATTTTACAACCTCTTACACGCCTGTTACAACCTCTTACAAGCAAACACATATATACCCAAACCCTCTGAAAACATGTACTAATTATTAAAAACAAAAATAAAGATGTTAATATATGAAAAACATCAAATAGAAGAAAGCTTGTACTAATTATATACCCAAACCCTCTGAAAAGCAAGCACTCTCATTGTTGATGCACGAACAAATCTCTAATGAGTAGCATGTGCATTTCTTGCTCTTTTGATTACCGGGCTAATAATTGCTATGCCAAATCCAGTACCAAATCCCAATCCAATGAAAAGGCACAAGAGAAAAATTGCAGTCATTTTCTTAGCAAGTTTTGTGGGATGAGAGGTTGAATTATTTCTGGGACTTGTCACATTGCACAGCTTAGATAATGGCAAACCGCATAATCCTGGGTTCCCTTCAAACGTTGAATTCTGGAATGTTGAAAACTGGTTAGATTGCGGGATTCTCCCGACCAGATGGTTAAATGAGAGATTTAAGATGGATAGAGAAGTTAGGGAGATTAGTTCCTGTGGAATCTCTCCAGAGAGTTGGTTCCAAGAAAGATCCATTGATTCGATTTGCGTCAAGCATCCAAGTCGATTCGGAATGGATCCAGTAAAAGAATTGTGTGACAGGTTTAGTGCTTTTATTCCTTTGAGCTCTCCAATCGTCTCAGGAATATCGCCAGTGAATTTATTTGAGGATAAATCAATCGAAATCATTAAATTAGCTATATTATTCTCTAGTGTCATTTGTGCCCCTTTATCCGTGATAGTAACAGAGATCCCATAATTGAAAAGTGTAGGGTTGTGATAATACCCTCCACCACCAAGGTATTTATTAAGAACTGAATCTGAGGATAAATTGTGCATGGACTTGAAATTACTGAACCAGAGTGGTGGTAAACTTCCATTGAGGCTGTTTGAAGCTAGATCAATCACTCTTAACAATTGGAAAGAAGAATTTATTTTTCCAAAATTTGAAGGAAGGTCCAGTGTACCATGTAATCTATTGGACCTTAGAACAATGACTTGGAGAGTTCGAAGGTTCCCTAGTGAAAAAGGGAAAGTGCCACCTATGTGATTGTTTCCTATGTCAAGGAGTTCCAAATCCTTACACCTTGTTAAAGATCTAGGCAAATTACCTTCAAGATTATTGTTGTTCAAATCCAATATGACGAGTGCACAAGACCTGCTTATGTTATGAGACAGTTTACCAGATAATTTGTTTCCTCTTAAACTCAACACCTTCATGCCTGGTCTTCCTATGGCGCATGAAGGAATCGTTCCTCTCAAGTTGTTGTGTGATAGATCCAGCACAGTAAGACTTAGGTCACAAATTGAATACGGGATTTCTCCAGTTAGCATATTTCTAGATAATCTGAGAAATATTGTTTGCTTCAAATAAGGTGTATAGTTGGATCGGATTTTTGAGAATTCATTGTTGGAATACTTCAAATAAAGTGTATAGTTGGATGGGATTTTTGAGAATTCATTGTTGGAATAGTCCAAAAGATAAGCACCCACAAGTGGGACAGTCCCTTTTATATTGTTAAAACTAAAATCAATGGCGCTAAAAAAAGAAGAACATGGAGGAACATCTTCTACACTAGTAAACATGTTGTGCGAAAGGTTAAGCCTTGCACCAGAAGCAAACCTCTTCCATATCCACCCTGGTATAACTCCATGCAACTGGTTTTTTGAGAGATCAACATGGACCATATCATCTACATATCTCAGTAATCGAGGTAATTGGCTGAGGTTGCACGATGCTAAACCAAAATAACTGATTTGTGAAAATGCTAATGGCAGCTGTTCATCTGATATATCTTCTACATATAGTTGATTATCTGATAGGGACAAATAGGTGAGGTTCCTGAGGGGCCCAAGTAAGTTAAGGTCAAATGTTCCATTAAAATTGTTTGAGTCCAGGTAAAGAATATGCAGACTAGAGAGCCAAACTATTGAATTTGGAATTGGTCCATTAAACTGGTTCCTACTTAGACTAAGTATTTTGAGATTTGAGAACTTAAATATTTTCCACGGAATTGGTCCATTCAGTTCATTGCCATCAAGGTAAAGTTCAATCAATGGAGAAAATACAAGAGAAGACTCTTTTAGTCTGAACTGGCCTGAGAGCTTGTTGTAATAAAGATATAATAATTCCAAGTTTGGAAGAGAAAACAAACTTTGTGGGATTGAGCCAGAGTGTGAATTATAGGAAAGGTCCAATATTGCTAATTTACCGAGTTCTCCAATTGAAGAGGGTATTTGTCCTGAAAAGTTGCAGTCTGAAAGACTTAATTTAGATAAATTTCTAAGGTTGCCAATTGAATCTGGTATGCTACCAGAAAAGTTGGTTTCATACAGAACCAAGCTCTCTAAAGAACTCGAGACTGAAAAATTAGGTAAATGCCCAAATAGCTCAAAATTTAATGATAGATCAAGATTGGTCAATGTTGGAATGTGAAAAATCTCTCGTGGAAACAGCCCTTCAAGGTGACAACCCATTAATAGGAGTTCTTTTAATGGAAATTTAGCAAAGTACTCAGGAATCTGGGTTTTCAACCTCCAGTTGTTACTGAGGCGAATGACAGTTAAGGAACTAAGTTGGGAAAGAGAAGATTCAATGGGACCTGACAAATTACAATAAGGCATACTGAGGACTTGTAAGTGGGGGACCGACTCAGACAGAGCTCTGCACCATTCGGTTCCATCCTCAGAGATATCAACACGATTGAGATAAAGCTCCCTCAAATTGCTAAGCTGGCTAACCAATATCCGTAGATTTGGTTCATGCAGTTTCAAATGAAAACTAAATCTGCTTGAAAGGTCAAGGGAGATCAAGTTTGTGAGGTTGGCTATGCCAATTGGTATTTGACCGAAGAAATATGTGTTGGATAAATTGAGATAGGTAAGCATAGTTAGCTTCTCGAACCCATAAGGTGGAATCTGGTTTTGTGAAAAGTTGTTGTATGCCAGGTTGAGGTGTTCGAGCGAGGTGAGATTAAAAATTGCGGCACTGAGGTTACCTTGAATGTTACGGTTGCTGATGTCAAGAGCTGTGACATGGCCGGTTGCTTTGTCGCAAGAAACTCCCTCCCAGCCATGGCAACAGTCTGTTCCGAGTTGCCAAGAGGTAAGATCAGAGTGGAAGAAGCCTCTTTTGAGTTGGAGAAGGGAAGAGCTCTGGTCAGGAAGGCATGAGACATGGGTTGCCACAGTAGCAGAGGGAAGCAAAAGAGATGAGAGGATGATGAGTAGAGTGTAGAGACACAAGTGCAGAGATTTTGGCCAAAAATTAGCAAAATCCATTTGTTGGATCTGGTAGGATCAGGAGAGTAGAGAATGATTGGTTATGTAAGTAACGTGTATATATATATATAAGAAACACAGCTGTAAACAGTGCATGTAATTTGTTCTTGTATGTTGACTGAGAAATGTTGAAAATTAATTCAAAATTATATTTAGAAAACCTCTGCATATGTTTAGTTTAGTTAGAAGCAGTTTTTAGACGCATAAAAACTGCATGAATTATTTTAGGCATTGGTTATTTTAAGCATAGTTATTTTAGGACTTGTTAGAGTAGTGGTTAGTTATTTTCAGCATGTTGTGTAGTGGGTGCTTAATTTAGGAAAGTTGTGGGTGGTTATTTTAGAAACATTGTATTGCTTTAAATACAGCAGAATTCTATGTAATTGAGTAAGAGAGAAAGGAAATAAAGCGTTCTTTCTATTTAGAAAAATATTCTTCTCTCTTCAATCCTTTGCATACTGGCACAAAGCAGTGCGGTATTGCTGAGTTTATCCCAACAAGAAAACCATTTAGAGCGACCATTCAACATGACCATTGGTTGGTAAGCCTCACATCAGCAATAATGTACGTAGAATTTGAATAAGCCAAAAAGACCATGAAAGGCACTCTTCGTTGACTAGTTGACTGAATGATGAATCAAGTCCATTCAAATGATGATGTGCATCTCCATAGTACACGTCTTCATTTCAATCCACTCCACAGAAGCTCAGACAGACAGAAGATGTAATTAATATTGGATCTACAACTACAACCATACATGGATCAAATGGCTGTAATATTAGCTGTGATTCCAAAGGATCGCAGGTCCCTGCAATTCTAATCTTAACCGTTCATTAATTGAAATGCAAGAATCTCAAAGGAAATTAGTTTATGTGCACAAATCTCGGAACAAATAAATGGTTGGGATTGGAATCGTAGAGACCCCAAAATCCTTTGGAATTGCAGTAGATTTATTTCCGGTCAAGAGTAGGTATCAATATGATTCTTCTAAATGTGAAATATGAAATACATAGATAATCCACTATTATTGTCCCAAATAATATCCAGTGACACAAATACCAATAATAAGAAACTAAAATATGTTAATAATACCCAGTGACACAAATACCAATAATAAGAAACTAAATATGTCGACCTACACTGCCTTAAAAAAAAAAAAAAAATGTTTCATCATAAATATGGCAAGGCTATGGGCTGGGCTTTTCAAGGTTTATTTTTTTGTGTATGGTACAACAAAAAACACCAGATACAAAAAGAATATGACATAGAAATGTTATCTTGCATGAAGGATATGTATGACATAGAGATATGGTAGGACATGTAGGACCCAGACTTCAATTATTGCACAATTTGCCAAGAACATTATTAGCATCAAATTAATTCGACAGTTACACAAATTTAATTATACAATTCCAGCAATAATTGAGCAATAATTGTACTGGAGAGTTAAGACTAAAAAAGATGGATATATACAACAATTTCTTTAATAGATAATTAATGAAGGTTATTTTTTATCTTTTGTTCTTGTTGTTAATTGTTGCTGCTGCTGTTTTGATTTTTCTATATTTTTTGTTGTGGTTTTATTTGTAATTCTTGAGATGAGGTTGGAGTTGGTGGGGGCAATTAGACATATGGAGAGACAACAAAGAAGAAAATGAAGAAGAATAAGGGAACAAGTCCATTTCATATTTTGCTAGAGAAATATAGCATAGAAGAAAAGATTAGCATCTTATAGCATATGACAGATCAGAGAAAAATTATGGCTTTTAGGGCAAACATGTGAAAGTGTATCAGCACGCAATATATAGTTGGGAAACTTCTTGAGGATATTTAGGTTAGAAGGTTTAATCTCATCTTTGTCTACAAAAGATAAATAAAATTATCATTGTCGGATAATTCCACCTCTAAAAAAATATGCATGTAGAAATTTACATGCCGCATCATAAAACAGTAAAAAAAAAATTATTCTAAAATATAATCGTCTCTCTCTTTCTTACCTCGAATAGTAATGTAATTATGCGCCAACATGCTTGCAATTTTGCTAGCTTTTAATTTTTTTAATAAAAAAATTATAAAATCCGATAACAAAATAAAACTATTAGATGTGATTGTAACATTCTAGTATTTGAACAATTGAAAATTTATCTAACTAGAAGTGAAATGCATATAATAATTAATAATATGAAAATTTTAAAGTATTTATAAACCTTTGTACTTTGAAATTAGTACTTATACACTACATTTTCCCTTTGAATAAGTAAAAGTAAATATAAAAAGGTTATGTTTAGCATCTTGTTAATTAATAACTTTGTTAGTATTGAGAACTAGCCTTTGGTCTAGTGGCTAAGGCACATGGTCTCTATGTGAGAGGTCATGGGTTCGAAACCCGGATGGGGGAAATCCTTTGTTGTAATAACAATGGTATTAAATAGTTGGATGGCTTGACCTCCAACCTTTACTCAAAAAATAACTTTGTTAGTATTTTAAAATTAAGGTTTCATTTCTAAAGTATAAAAGGTTTTGACTGGCACCTTTTCGCAAGGGTTAAAAGTGACTTTTCGCAATGGAGTACTGTCATAAATGTGCTTTTTCTATTTACGACGATACTTTTTGCGACGGAGTACTGTCATAAATGCATTTTTTCTCTCGCGAAAAATACCTACTTTGTTGTTGCAAAAAGCAGGAGAGTAAAGAATGATTGAGTATGCAAGTAACGTATATAAGGAACACAGTTGTAAACAGTACATGTAATTTGTTCATGTAAATATGTAGACCAAGAAAACCATTTAGAACGACCATTCAACATCACCATTGGTTGGTTAGTCTAACATCAGCAATAAATGTAGATTTTGGATAAGCATGAAAGACCATGAAATTAAGGTAATCTTCAGTTGACTAGTTGACTAGCTTAAATGAATGACAAATCAAGTCCGTTCAATTGATGAGCATCTCCATAGTACACGTCTTGTTTTGAGTCCACTCCATAGATCAAATGGCCATAACTACAACCATACATGCCTGGATCAAATGGTTATAATATCAGCAGGGGTAATGTTAATTATGAAATACATAATAATAATAAATATTATTGTCCCAAATAATTAATACCGATGACACAAATGCAAATAAAGAACAAAGTAAAGATACTGCTGGTACGTACACTGCCTTAACAAAAATATATTTCATCATAAATATGCCAAGGCTATGGGCTGGGCTTTTCAGGGGTATTTCTTTGTGTTGTGATACAACACAAAAAAGACCAGATACAAAAATAATAGGACAGAATAATATTGTATAACCCGGACTAAAATAACTGCACAATTTGTTTGCCAAGAATATTATTATAAGCATCAACTAAGTTCGACAGCTACACAAAATTAATTATACAATCTCCCAGTAATAATTGATGTGCATCTCCATAGTAGACTCTTAGACTAGCAAGAGGTGTAATTAATAGTGCGTCTACAACTATGGATCCAATGTGAAATATGAAATACATAAATAATTAATTATGGAGATACCCAGGTGCACAAATGCCAATAAATATCAAAGTAATGATAATTCACTATACTACTATCCAAATTAAACTACGTACTGAAACGCTGCCTTAAAAAACACTATGTCATCACAAATATGGCAACACTAAATAATTCATTATACAACATTTGATCTTTCAAAAATTATAATACCAGACTGTAACAACCTCAACTCCTCTTCACCGACTATCTTTCATGTGCTATCAATAAGCAACAAACCTTTCATGGGATGTTTCATTTCCAGTAACTCGACTTCCGGGCAATCCAATGATTGTGTCTAGGTTTTTTTAAACAACCTCCCGTACTCCACGGTCTCATCAGATATGTCATTACTGGTTAAATTGTAATCCTATCTGAAGTTGGAATTAAAATTGCAAAGAAGAGTGAGGCTATGGTAATATGCATATTACAGATCAATCCGTGCTTTGTCTCTATTTTTAAAGTTCAAACAACCAATCTAAACTTTAGACATAATCATTGTATCAAAATGTACTTGTAGACCAAATTTTATATTTTTTATAATTCTTGTTACTATTTTTTTAGATATATGGAAAATAGTGCCTTTGGATGGTCCAGATTTTTCAAATCAATTGATTTTCTACTTATGTAAAATAATAACAAAAGGTATCTAAAAAATATTAAATTTTTCTTCAACTACATTTTCATATGAAGATCATGTTAAACAATTTATATTGACTATTTGAATATTGAAACAAAAATAGCTTCACTCTGTAAACAATGCCAGGTAAAAAAGAAAGAAAGTAAAGTTGTTCTTTTTATTAGTTAAAAAGAAAATGGTTATCATTTTTCAATGATATCCTAAAAATTCAACACGGAAGTCGTTGTTTATGTTGACAAAGAAAACCTTTGAGAGGGGCAATTCAACACGACCATTGGTTTGTTAGCCTCACATCAGCAATAAATGTAGATTTTGGATAAGCATGAAAGACCATGAAATTAAGATAGTCTTCAGTACTTGACTAGTTGACTAGCTTAAATGAATGACAAATCAAGTCCATTCAATTGATGAGCATCTCCAGAGTACACGTCTTCTTTTGAGTCTACTCCATAGATCAAATGGCTATAACTACAACCATGCATACATGGATCAAATGGCTATAATATTAGTAGGTCAAGAGGAAGTATGATTTTTCTAATGTTAAATATAAAATGCATAAGTAATAAATTATTATTGTCCCTAATAATACCGAGTTACACAAATGCGAATAAAGTACAAAGTAAAGATAATCAACTAAGTCTATGCAAAACTGCAAGGCTATGGGCTGGGCTTTTCAGGGGTATCTTTTAATCACGGTCGCCGGCTGATCAAGACTTCTACATGCTTAATAAGAGGGAAGAGATAATATAGATCGATCATACTTATCATTTTGTTTAATATTTAAGTTTTTTATTTTTTATTTATTGAAGTTATAAAAATAAAGGTGTAGTGGAGACTTCAAAAGTAAAGCCATCTAAAGACTTATAAAATGTCACAATGTAATTTGGAATTTAGTACAAACAGTTTGTTTGTTTTGAAGTCATAATAAAAAGTGTGTTAGTTATATAACTGATAACAAACATGCAATTTATGAAATGACAAACTATATATACCGAAAAAGGTCAACCTAGTAGTAATCTACTGCCAATTTCCCAATTAAAAAACTGTGATTCTAACCATCAAAGCTCATGAAATTCAGTTATTATGACCTAAAATCAATTATAAATATAGTGAAATGTCGTATTGATTTGGTTGGAAATCTCCAATTCTAATGAACTCAAATTAATTTTGTGCTTATCTAATGAAATTCAGTTATTACAAACAATTTGATGCAAGTACTTCTAATGAACTCAAATTAATTTTGTGTGCTTATCTTTTCATCTTAATCTTGCATCAAATGAACTAAAAAAATTATTATTTTTTGGGAATAAGCACGTTTGTACCAAAAAAAAATATCAAAGGTTCGAATTCACATTTTGAATTATTAATGAAAAAATAATTAAAGTCCTTGTGATGTGTCGTAAATATAGTGATCCTTTTATCTAACAAAACTATGATATTTGCTAAAATAGAACAAGGAAGTGAGGAACCGATCGATCTTGTGAAGAGAAATAATAGGGCTGTTTGAAGTATAGCACTTCCTATATCCAGAGTGCAAGAGAAATAATTTCAATCTTCATTACATAAAATAAATAAATAAATATCAGTCTTTAATTGAATAGTTACAAATTATATTTTTATGAAGTTGCACATATAAAATTATGATAAAAAACAATTATTAATATTTTAAAAAATAGTTGAGTGTCTATACATGAATGTCTCTCTCATCTGTATAATAATAATTTAACCTTCCACTTTCTAACAATTTTTTTAAATAAATACAAAAAATGAGAATAAATAAATAAAAAGAATGCTCTTGTTGTAAAGCAAGCATTTGGCCGAACTATTGGACATCACCAAAGAGAACATGATTGTTAGACCAACAAAAATAATATACCTCACTAATGGTATATTTCGTTTTCTTATTATAGGTTCAATATTAAATCACTATATCGATCTCATAACTTCTAAGAGAAAAAAACATGTTTGTTATCTGAAACAAGTGACCGATAATTAAAGCTTTAATATTATGTGTGAAATTGCTAAATTTAAGAGTCATAAAGTTCCTAATCAAATGCTAAACACTTGGATCTTAGCGTTGTATTCTTTTTTTGTGTTAAAATAATCAAATTACAAATAGTTAAGTAAAGAACCAATCATCATTTAATCAAAATATCTGCCATAATTATAGCATCTCCTTACTCCTATTTATGTTTTTTGCAAGAAGTGCCACATGAATTTTGATACTTATTATTTTTATTACATTCCTTGTGAAAAAAAATCTCAATTTGTGTAACATTCAGAAGAAAAAAAAATTACATTAGCAGGCCAGCAACGTAATCAATCCAAGTTAATAATTAATAAAATGAAAACAAATATATCTAAATGTATTTTTGTTTTCTGCTAAATATGAAAATGAATAATAAAACAATAAATAGAAGTTTTTTGTTGCACTAGTCTCAATGGGCCCATCAATTGCCTTTATCCTTGGTTCCCAGCGGGTGCTGCCAGTAGGAGTTCAGAGACTGGGTCAGAGTTGCTACCTGAATTCCTATGAAACACCATTCAATAAAACATTTTTTGTTAGAACACAAGTAATAACAGGGGTATGTCAGTACATGCGAACTACGAACAAAAATAAGTACATGTTTGGCTGAAGCAAGTTGGTGCCCTGGTTCATCAGATCGTTGCCATTAAGTGGTGCTGAATGTTGAACAGCACTGGCACTGGCA
This sequence comes from Carex pumila, assembly GCA_033356055.1. Taxonomy (NCBI): domain Eukaryota; kingdom Viridiplantae; phylum Streptophyta; class Magnoliopsida; order Poales; family Cyperaceae; genus Carex; species Carex pumila. The sequence goes on along the minus strand of JARJHM010000553.1, from coordinate 9,050 downwards.
CTGGCTCTGACAGTCAATATCTCAGCCTGATTGTCCAAAAGAAGAACAAAGAATCAATCTCCAGTGTATCTTAGTAGCTCCAATTATAGAAATAAATTAAAAATCATTTGTGTAATTTCAAAATGTATGCACCTCATATTTGATCAGCTCAATTGAATATTTGATGTCAATTTGCACGATCTTCAATTGTTCTATGCTTCTGTACAAACAGATAATTCACAAAAACATGTTCAAGTTTTTCCTTAACCGCAGATTATTCCATTGAAATGTAACTCAGTCGTAATGAAATCTAATTAGGCCCTATTTTGCTCCAGTTTAGAAACTAATGCCTTAAAAAAATTCCATTTTTCAAAACTTGAACCTAACTTTCTCAACTGAACCTCAATTAAGATGATTTATCTTAGCCCTAGTTTGTTATTAGGCTATACTAATGCACACACAGAAGAAGAAAAGAAACAATTAGTCAAGGTATTACAAATGTTATACCAACTTCTTACTAAAAAGTGCACTTCATTGCTGTCAAAAAATAATAATAATAGGGATTACAATGTTATACCAACTCTCCTTAACCCTAATTTGTTAAGCCATAATTCAATCCTATGTTCAATGAACGAACCCTAATTTCTTCAACTGAACCTCAATTAAGATGATTTGTCTTAGCTTGAGTTTGTAATTAGGCTACACTAATACACACACAACAGGGAAAAAATAATTAGTTAACCTGCTTATCAAAAAGTGCATTCCATTGCTGTCAAAAGAAAAAAGAAAAAAGAAAATGAAACGATAAGTTTAACTAATAGGGGTTTGGTGAAATTATTACCCAAGCTCGGAAAATGTTTTTTGCTGGCCCTGTAAAGAAAGATTATAGTCAATAAATAGTAATAATAATAATAATAAAAATGTTATCTTTTAACATGTATTGATTATTAATAGGGATTTTTTATATGAAACACAATAAATTATACAAAACATCATGGGATCAATGCGGCAGCTTAAGGATTGAACCAAAAATCCGGTCCCTTCTATAAGAAAAAACAGTTGATCATAGTACCTGCAGGACAACATCAAAAATTCCATATTCCCTGAAAAAGACCATCAAAGAAAATATGTATAAGATCTGATATACGTCATTTTGGTTAACAACTGGTAGAGTAAGATGTAAAATGAAATGAAGAAAAATAATTCTCAATTTGGCTAGCACATACGACTTGCATTGGTATTGACCAGACCAAACTGGTACCAAATATGGGGCATTGGTTGTCAGCTAAAAAAAATAAAGGATATAAATAATTACCCAAGGTTCAACAGAGAAAGGTTCGTCAGATCATCCCAAATTAGTTCAGGCAGCAGGTTACCAGTATTTGTAGGGCAATTTATCACGGTTGGTACAGTTGGTATGCTACAATATTGCACATCATATGAATGTTGAACAGCACCAGTACTGGCACTGGCTCTGTCTCTGAGAATAGACTTCATCTGATTTTTTTCCTTTTTCTTTCTGTCCAGCTCAATTGAAATTTTGTTGGCAGCTTCCATTAATTGTTGTATGTTCCTTCTGTACATACAGAGAATTCGCAAAAAAATGTTCAACTTAGTCTTTCCTTAACCACATATTATTCTTTCTTTAATAAAATCTCATTAAGTCCTACTTTACTTCATGCAGCGCATGCATCATATAAAGCACTGCTTTTGCTCAAATGTCTGTGCACTGCATGAAACAAAAACTGGTCTGTCAAAATATCTGTACCCCTAAATTACACACATATCTATAAAATAACAACAAAAACTAAACACAACTAATTTAAACTTATACAAATTTGTCATTTCATACCTTTGAACATCAATTTCTTCATGATCACTGTACCATCTGAAAGCTGTTTTTAAAACCTATTTATGTACAGTAAGAATGTTTACATCAGATTAAAGACTTGTTATTAGTTAAAGCCAAACTTATTGGAAGAAATTAAAAATAAATAAAATATTGAAACAAGTAGAGTTTATTATGTCTACCTGAATTACTTCGAGCTTACTGCTCATATACCTGAATTAACACATATTACTCTTTCACCAAATAATGTAAACAAGGACTAAACATATACAAAATCAATGATAACAAATAAGGAATTAGAGGTTACGTGTTCGGTTCAAAGACAAGATCGGCCTTCTCCCTGGTATCAATCGAGAGGATAATGCAAATAATGGACATTTCTTTCGCCATCACAATTTTTTTCTTCTTTCGATCCATCCTATTAAATTTTCTTTTTTTAAAAAAAAAGAGAGTTGTTATTTGTCAAAGCAACCTAATTTTTTTTGAAGAAAATCCAACCTAATTCTAAGAACAAATATAAGTTTTTCATTTTTCTCTTCTGACAGAATAAGTTATTTCCCGGAAATAACCCAGAAAAAGGGTTAAATAAATTCAGCAGTTATATCATTATTAAAGAAAAAAAAGAGAGTTGTTATTTGTCAAAGCAACCTAATGATTTTTAAAGAAAACTAAAATACAAACCGACTAACTAGTAAAACAACCTCACCATAAGTTATCCATTTGTTATAACATAAGAAAATTGAAATATAAAAAAAAAAAAAACTAAACACGAACAAGAAATAAAGTGAGGTAGAGTAGAGTAGAGTAGAAAAAAACCTCGGACAAGAGAAGAAGGGAAACACTCGCCTCCAGTTTCTCCAGAGGATACCATACAAAATGGACAGTTCTTTTGGCTTCTTTGCAATGTCACTTATCCTCCTTTGTTGGCAGGGTTCCTTATTTCCGTCCATTTTCTTCTTGTTTTCATCCATCCTATTAATTTTTTTTTTTAAAAAAGTGTTGTTATTTGTCAAAGAAACCTAATTCTCAAAATAAATAGATGATTTTTCATTTTTTTTCCTGTTCTGACAAAATGAGTTCTTTCTTGGAAATAACCTGGAAGAACGATTAATTAAATCCAGCTGTTAAACTTGCAAACCATTGAAGCAAACCAAATGATTAAAGATCAAATCTTTAGAACAGTACAACAACACCAAAGTGAATAAAAGGATAAACTATGTATTAAGAAAAGGGTTTATCCATGCGAGGGTTTAAAATTGAATATATTTATTTCTGTTTTATGCAACTAATTAAGCAAATGAAAGATCAAATACAACTCTTAGATCCAATCTAGTTTATTGAAAAAAAAAAACAAGATTGCAAGGTTTAATGAAATAGAAATAGGGAGCTATTTTGAAAGAATGCTTGTAGGAATTATATGACTATACAAAACAATCCAGCAATACTTTGAAACCAATAAATCTGAACAGGAGCAACGGATGATTCACTAAAACCATAAATGCATCTATAAACTAACCTAATTGATACCAAGTCAGTACTTCTACACATCAGTAAGTACAAATTGCAACCTATAGGTTATTACTGGCAAAAACAAGAATGTGTCAAGAAATCTAAAGTACAAGAATGTGTCAAGAAATCTAAAGTACAAATCAACTAACTAGTAAAACAACCTATAGGTTATCTGTGGAATCACAATTCACTATAGATTATTACTGGCAACAAATTGCAAAAAAAAAGGAACTAAACACAAACCTCACTAGCTAGCCCTTTTCCAGGGGAGGGAGAGAGGAGACAAATTTCTAGCGCCTTGGCAAATTACCTTCAATTGCTAGCTAGTGCTTTTCCAGAGTAGTACAAAAAACAGAGGAGGTGAGAGAAGAGGGAGCAAGAGGAAGTAAAAGGTGAGAGTGGAGTTTAAGTGATAAAGTGGAGAGCAGAGGCGGTTTCAGGTTTCACAGTTTCGGATTTAAAATTTTAATTGGGCTGAGATAACTATTATTAGTTTGGGCCCGTTAAGAGAAGAGAGGTAATATTAGTTTGGGCCTACATTATATGAAAGTAGTCTTTCCCTTTTTTCAAAAAATATTATATTTAAATCCATCACTACTTCATAATTTAAACATTTGCCCAATAAAATTTTCAAATTATTTATCTTCCCATGTTGACTTACTTTAATAATATGTCTGCTTTTTCATCTCATCAATTCAAAAAACATATTATTATTAATAAAAATAAAAATAAAATAAAATGATCATTATGCCCTTATCTTGACAAATGCCTTAAATACTTTGTTCTGTTTCCGAAATTAAAATGTAGAGTAGAACTAAGGTGTTCTATGTTTACCAAATTTCTATGTAAATTTAACTCTAAAATCTATCATATTGACTTTAATTGAAGAATTTCTTTGTAAATTCTTCTACCTTACAAGTGATGTGTCTACATATGAAAATTTTAAAATCTTAAATTAATTTTGTTTAGAGTCAAGTAGTCAAAAGACGTCCAAAAAATAAATACAATAAAATTAATTTATGAACCTTCTAATTTTGACCACTTGAATTTCTAATTTTGAAACTTTAAAATTTTCACATGTAGATGCATCACTCATAAGATAGAAGAATTTCAAAGATTTAGATTCATCATTTGAAACAAATTCGATAGATTTTAAAGTTAAGTTCACAAAAGGACTTGTTAAACTTAATAACACCCTAGTTTTACTCTTAAAATGTATGGTGTTGTTTAGTACCTGAACGTGAGAGCTCTAAAAAATTTCATTAAGTTTTTAATGAATATCTTCTGAGAGTCTCATTGATATTGTCGGCATTTTCTCTGGCAATGGTCTCGTCAAGACCCTCAGTTCAAAATTTCACCTTTCAAAATAAAAAGAAATTGGTTTTAATAACAACAATGATGGACCCTTTTGCATTTTGCATAAAAAAATGAACAAGAACTTTTAAATAAATTGGTTCAGATTGTACCACTAGTACAAAAAACGCTAAAAACCATGGTAAAATAAGGACTTTTATACAGTTTTCGAACCATGTCTACGGGAGGGAATTGTGTACAATAGGTTTGCTAATTTTACATGATTTTCAAACCGTGTACAAAAACACTAATCCAATATGGATTTCTTATTAAAAATTAACCGTGTATAATCCAAATTATTTTTGCCTAAAGTTATCATACACAGTTTTTAATATAAAACCGTGTATAAAAACACATATCCTATACAGTTTTTAACAAAAAAGGTGTAAAATTCATTTTTTTTTTAAAAGTCACATGAAAACCTAGATTTGAATTCAAATCAAACACTTGACCGGAAATCAAATTAAACCTTAAATCTGAAGAGCAAAGACATTAAACTATTTTTCAAATATAAGCACTACAATTATAATTTCATCACATATTATTATTTACATGAATAACATTTTAAATAAAAAAATAAAAATAGAAAAACATTCTAAACCTGAGACTACATACATTTACATGAACAATGCCTAAGAAAAATTATAATAAATAATAGAAAAATTAAAAAATTGAAATGAATAACTTAATCAGAAACATCAAGCCAAGTTTCAAATAGGAAATATCAGCCGATACCGATCTGGATCGACTGGTGCATATCGATATCGGCTGAGGCCAATCCAATACCTTGCCGATATTGGAGGATTTTGTGTTTTTATTTCCAATTTCTGCCATTCTGGTCCGATTATGATCATTATTCATCTGAAAACTTGAACCCGTAATTGATTAAATAGAGTATAAACTATGCACATGCTGAAACCTCGTCACATTCATTGATTAATGTCTTTTTTTTATTCCGGACAACAATATCCCCATCTTTATCATAATACAAATGACGATGAGGTGATCCAGCCAGCACGACATAGTTTCTGGCAGTGAAAGAGTGTGTTTATAGTTTTAATGCTTGTATTATATTGTATTAGTGGATTATTTGATTCTAATCATTTATCTAAACATAAATTATTGACAAATTAATTTTTTATCAATTTTGTTTTCCTTTTTTTAGTGTAAAACAAGCTTCTGGCCAAAAAATATGATTTTCCGATTTGAGTCGGCTGATACCAGCCGATACCCCGATCCCGATACCGATATTTCCTACTATGGTTTCAAAGCTCTTCCCTTGTGATTGTCCATGTATTTAGCTTTTACTGGAAAATTAGATGACATTCGAGTTGTACGATTCTGATACAAAATTAATTTATGAGGCCAAAACAACATCTTTAGACGTTATATAATACCACATGATCTGAAAATATTATTAAAATTTTCTAATAATATCCTTACACTACCATAGAAAACGCGACTATACAAATTGTATGAAAAGTTCGATACATTATACAGAGTTGTAGAAACGTGTCTGTATAGAACATACTAAATTAATTTATACTTATTTTTTCTTTCATATTTTACATAGTAGTGGTATTAGTATTTGAGTTCACAATTCCACTTAAATGTTTTGTTTCACATGTAATTACACATGTAATTTGTTAGGAGAAAGTTTCTTTGAAGCAGAAATGGATTCATATTATCTACTGCAGCTAAACCGGTCGAGGTATATATACCAAAATTGTGTTGTGTGATCGTCATATTCTAAGTGAATATGAGATGCCAATATATTTAGTTATGCATTGGTCTTTTTTCATTATGAATATAGGAATTAAATTGCAAAGATGCCGTACTGTTTTTACATGATTGATCTAAAAACACGTGTTGTGCGGTGCCAACGCCAGAAAATAACATATAAACCACATCTACGGACAAGACACACTGTGTTTAGAAGTGCCAACACGAACATAACTAAATTGGTTATCATGTGGAACTGAATTCTGATGTTACTAAAAGAGAGAGAGCAGCTTACAATAAAAATAAAATACTATAATTAAGAACAGACTGTTTGAATATTGCTGCTACAGAATTGTACCAAGGGTTCTAGCTAGACAATGCATTAAGCCAAGTAGCAACCTTGTAGTGTTGTCTAATAAATGAAGTCTTTATTATCAATGGTCAGTCAAGATTATACCAGACAACAAAGACAAATCATAGAAATTATTCAATGAGAAATCGTACTAAACTTTTACTCACATTTTGAATTTTAATTTGACCTTGGTGCATAAAAGATTAAAAATAACAAATATCGTGAACAAGCTGGATATACATACCTCTTTGTTTTCCAACCTTTCAACTAACGCATTTATTATCTACATTTAAGCACAAGAATAGTTTGATTAACTATTCATTTCAGTATACCCATCACTTCAACTTCCGTATTCACTCTTCTCCGGTAAAATCAAATGATATACTCTCTGTGTAACGATTCTCGAGTAACACTGCTTTGCTTTTCTTTACTTTATGTTCTGATCTGCTTTCAGCTCCATGTCCTCTAATTACCTTCTGTAGAAAGTTACGAATAGAAGGCATAAAATGTTATGGAGTTCAGAGTCTATAATAAAAGACATAAAGAAGGAATTTATGATGTGATTAAAGGAATAAAATGTCATGGACTTGGAATAATTTTTGCTCTCTCTATATATAAAAGAGGGTAATTTTTTTTAGATCACTGAACAATATAATTAATACGGTTTTTGGTTGGGAACTTTAATTATCTAACTTTCATTAATCAAATTTTATGTTTGTTTAAAGAAGTCCCTTTTTTTGAAATACAATATAAACCATATAAATGACTAGTGCTAATGTCGCTAATTTTTATTACTTCATAATTCTTTGGTCAGATATTCAAATTTTCTGCATTTTTAAATATGAATGGTAACAATACTTGGTGCATTTGCAAAATATTATAATGAAAATACTTTGTGGATATATTTAATCTAGTAGGTGCCTACAGCCAAATAATATTATAAATTTATAATATCTGCTAATTTATTGTATGGAAATTTATATATTGAGCACATACATAATAACATTTTTTAGCACAATATTTTGCTTTCATTAATTTAGTAACAACCATAAAAGAACAAGTTCTTTTCTCTTTTTTTTTTTTGTTGCGCTAGTTTAATTGTTTGACCAAACGATTTGAAATTTATATTTGTACAAATAATCAATTTTCAATGAAATATTAAATGAAATTTACATTGTTTTGTATTGTCTATCTCGAATTTGTGTCAAATTTTTTTCAATAACAAAATCTGGAAGATAGTACAGCAGAATATTTAGAATTTAGGGTTCAATACATTAACATATTGCTGAATATTTAGAGGTTTCTTTCTGCTCACACATTAAAATTAGCAAGTTCGACTGTGTCCAAATTCCAATATATAAATGAATTAAACCAGCCATTAATATCCAAAACCGTTTGACTGATTGATTGAAGTTCAATCTTGATTTTTCAACAGAATCTTCCATTAACTCAAAAGTGGGTAACCAACGTATATAAATATTTGATGAGAAAAACAAGATATCGCACTGTTCTAAATCCATCATAAAGAAAAAATGAAATCATGTAACTATTACGATGACAGTTTAAAGACTCACCCTCAAATTCTAATAAAACATAAAATAAACAAAACTCATCGACACTGTAAAAACTAACATATCAAGTGAATAACATCCATAGCGATAAAATTTAGCCATTTTAGTAATTCATTTCTAAATTACTACAATGAACCCTTTCAATCCATTGTAAATAAGTAGTATTTCCAAATCACTACAACAGTCTAAGATGTTGCAAATTTGTAATAATTAAATAGGTTATAACTTGAACATAACTTAAGCAGGGTTTCAGTACATATATACTAACGATCATTCAGCATTTATCACACTGCAAGAACAGATATTGGTCATACTCCTGAAAAGAGGAAATGAAAAAACAGAACTAAAAATTAAATAAAATACAAAATATCATTTAAATTTTAGTTTTAGGTGGCAAAAGACAGTTGAAGTGCAAATATCACAATATAAAAATAGTTGGTGATTTGAAAATTATAGGCACTTTATTATGATCTCAAAGTATTAAACAAAACAAGTGTATTCAATGTGTGTAGATAAGCAAAGAGATAATATGTTCGGTACCTCTTCCAGCTCACAAAGGACAGATAGTGATCATACCTCTGCCTTATTCTTCCCTTTCATGTTCTCAGATTCAGAGAAGGTAAAGACCTTCAGTTCTGGTGTAGTGTTGCTAGTGTCATTTAGCATGTCTGGGTTGGTTATGGAGGTCTGGTATGGGGATTCCTGTATAGGTTCA
>JARJHM010000552.1:0-219606 GCA_033356055.1 Carex pumila | reverse complement strand
TATAGCGCACTCCACGGATCAAGACACACACACACTCTTTTTATTTCATAATTTCTTATTACAACTCACACAATTCTGAATAATAATTTCAGATTAGATAGCCGAACCTATATACACTCACACACGCATATAATCAGGAAAGAGATCACATGCATACAGGAAAGAAATCATATGCATATAATTAGGAAATAAATCTTCAGCTAGCTATATTTGGTAAATCCTTGTAAGGCAGCATAATATCTTGAATTATCTTCAAGAAATCCTTGGCTGGATCCACCTTCTTGATTTCGTCCTCTAGATTAAATGTGGCACCAACTACACGTGTCAACTTGTCATTCCAACATCCCCCCTCAAGTTGGCACGTAGATATCAACCATGCCTAGCTTGATAAGGGACTCATTAAACACCTTGCTTGATACAGCTTTCGTTAGCATGTCTGCCAACTGCTCACCTGATCTTACAAATGGAATTTTAATAATCTTTGAGTCTATTTTCTCTCGGATAAAGTGCCTATCTATTTCAATGTGCTTTGTTCTATCATGCTGTACTGGGTTATGGGAGATGTCTATTGCAGCCTGGTTGTCACAAAACAATTGCATTTCACTGGTTGGTTCAAAACCGAGTTCGGTTAGAAGTCTTCGTAACCACAATAACTCACAAATACCTTTAACCATTCCCCTAAACTCTGCTTCGGCACTAGACAAAGTTACCACATTTTGTTTCTTACTCCTCCAAGTAACTAGGTTTCCTCCTACGAATGTGAAGTAACCTGCCGTTGACTTGCGATCGCTCACACTTCCTGCCCAGTCAGCATCAGTATAGCCAGCTATGTCGAGATGTCCATGTCTCTCAAACATTATCCCTCTTCCTGGAGCACCTTTTAGGTACCTAAGAATTCTCATTACTGCCTCCATGTGTTCTTCACTCGGAGAGTGCATGAATTGACTAACAACACTCACTGCATATGCTATGTCAGGTCTGGTATGAGATAAATAAATCAATTTTCCAACTAACCTTTGATATCTTTCTTTGTTTGCTGGACTCTGATTCAGGTCCAACCCCAACTTGTGATTTTGGATCATGGGTGTGTCAGCTGGTTTGCATTCTAGCATCCCAACCTCAGCAAGTAAGTCAAGAATGTAATTCCTTTGAGAGAGAAAAATACCTTTGCTACTTCGAGCTACCTCAATTCCGAGGAAGTATTTCAAACCACCCAAATTTTTCATTTCAAATTCTTTAGACAATTTTGTTTCTAGTAGTTCAATCTCCTCATGATCATTACCTGTAATAATCATATCATCCACATATATAATTAGTACAGTTAGTTTACCTTGATTCCTTTTGAAGAACAAAGTGTGATCGGAGTTGCTTTGGTCGTACTCATACCCCTTCATCGCGTTACAAAACCTGCCAAACCAAGCTCTTGGAGATTGTTTCAGGCCATACAAAGATCTCTCTAATTTACACACCTTTCGCTTTGTTTCAGAACATTGGTACCCAGGTGGAAGATCCATGTAAATTTCTTCTTTTAGATCACCATGTAGAAAGGCGTTCTTCACATCAAATTGGTGTAGTGGCCAATCAAAATTCGCTGCAAGAGATAAGAGAACTCGCACAGTATTTAGTTTTGCAACAGGTGAGAAAGTTTCTTGGAAATCAATTCCATAAGTCTGGGTATACCCTTTGGCAACAAGTCGTGCTTTATATCTCTCAACTTTTCCTTCCACATTGTACTTTATAGAATAAACCCATTTACACCCCACAGTCTTCTTCCCCTCGGGTAAATCCACTACCTTCCAAGTTTGGTTCTTCTCTAGTGCATCCATTTCATTTCCATTGCTTTTACCCATTTTGGATCTTTAATAGCTTCCTCTACCCTTTCTGGTACAACTTCGGATGAGACTTGATGTGCAAAACTTCTCAAGGGTTCAGCTAATTGGTCAATTGTTGTATAATTTGCAATAGAGTAGTTTATTTCTTTGCTTGTTCCATCTTCAGGAATGTACCGTTTTGGTGGTTTACCTCGATTGGTTCTTGTTGGTAATATAGTTTGTATACTAGAAGTTGGGTTTTGTGAACTTACCTCATGGATACCCCTGGGAGACTCTGAGCCATGTGGTTGCGGTTCGGATTGTATTACTCCTCCATTACTCACATCCAATTCTATCCAGAAGTTGATCCCTGATTTTTTAGCATCTTCAGGCCCTTCTCTGATTGGACCCGATTCTAGGGTCGGGTTTATTGAGTTTGGATCGGCTGAATTCGGATCAGCTATGGCAGTCGGGTTTGCTGAATTTGGATCAGCTGAGTTCGGGTTTTCAAAACACGGGTCAGGGTTTTCTGTTGCAAAATTCGGGTTAGGGTTTTCAGTGTCAAAATTTGGTCCAGCTGTTTCAAGATTCGGTGGTTTACCTTGATTCGGGCCAGGATTTTCTGTTTCAAAATTCGGGCCAGCTAGGCTACTAAACAGCAGTTCGGGTTCACTCTCCATCTCCCCCTGAACAGGAACTTGGTGTTTATTAAAATAAGGTTCATTTTCAATAAAGGTTACATCCATTGTTGTGTAAAATTTCCGGGTTGACGGGTTGTAACACTTATACCCTTTCTGGTGTGACCCAAAACCCAAGAATACACACTTTTCTGCACAGGGTTCTACTTTGGAACGAAATTTTTTTTGAACATGAACATACACCACACACCCGAATATTTTTGGAGGCATGTTTAGAATGGAAGGAATGTTTACATGATCAGCTAGCCTTTGTAACGGAGTTTTGAATTCGTTGGTTTTTGTAGGGGCACGATTGATCAAATACACAGCAGTGGACACAGCATTATCCCAAAAAATTTGTGGTACATGGTTTTCAAACAGAAGTGATCTAGCGGTTTCAAGGATATGTCTATTTTTCCGTTCTGCAATTCCATTTTGTTGTGGTGTTCCTACACACGAGGTTTCATGCACTATTCCTTTTTCTTTAAAAAAATCTTGGAGATTTCGGTTAATGTATTCCCTACCATTATCACTTCTAACCACTTTTATTTCTTTCTCAAATTGTGTTTTTACCATCTTGTAAAAAATTTGGAAAACTTTGGGTACTTCATCTTTGGATTTAAGAAGGTAAAGCCATGTCATACGGGTACAATCATCAGTAAAAAGAATGAACCATCGATAACCAGATTTGGATACAACTGGAGAAGGACCCCAAACATCAGTATGAACTAAATCAAAAGGGAAAAGACTTTTATTCAAACTAGCATGATAAGTTGCACGATGGCTCTTGGCCTTAATACAAGTTTCACAAACAAATTCTTCATTATTCAAACCCGAAAATAAAGTAGGGGATAGCTTTCTCATATACCCAAAAGAAGGATGACCTAGTCTCCTATGCCATAACCACACTTTTTCCTTCAACCTCTCAGATTCACTCCTTGCAAGGCATGTATGACCAATCTTCAAGTTGTCTAAGTAATACAATCCTTCCCGCTTAGTACCACGCCCAATAGTCTCCCTCGTCAGGATATCCTGAAAGATACAAAAATCAGGAAACATTAGGACTGCACAGTTCAATTCTTCTGTAATTTGACCAACCGATATCAGTCTAGTTGATAAAGATGGAACAAAGAGGGTATTTTTAAGAGTTAATGATGAAGAAATAGGTGCATCGCCCATTCCTTTTACCGGGTAAGATATACCATTTGCATTCAGAATTCCATTCTTCTTTGGTTCAGTAATGTTTACAAGGTCTTTTTCTGAGAAGGTCATGTGATCGGTTGCTCCCGAGTCAATCACCCAATTTTGTAACTTTTGGACATCACAGTTATTTTCAGAAATTGAAATATTACCTTGAGCAACTTGTTTACCTGCTGTCCTAGAATTAGAACTCAAGACTAACCGGTCCGAAGGCACCGTAGTTGTGGCATGTGCTGCTCCATTGATTTGACCCGAGTCATTGGCCAGACCCGAGTTGATTTGGGTCAGTTTGCACTACTAGAATTCACAATATTTCTTTGGGTAGAAAATCGGCTTTTCCATAGGCATACCGTTGAAAAAAGCCCTAAAATTGTCATTTCCATCGGATACCGTTGGAAATACTACCGTGGCAACAACCCTCGAAGGAAATATGATTATTTCTGACGACACCGTGGGAAATACTCATTTTTTATATTTTCCATGGGCACACCGATGGAAAAAAGACCGTTGGAAATACTTTCACGCCTGGGAACTGTCTGGAGTATTTCCAAGGGTCGTGAGTGGGACCCACCTAAGTATTTCCTAGAGCAGCGAATGTGGGACCTACCCTTGTATTTCCAAGGCAAACGGGTGTGGGACCACATGTTTATTTCCAACGGCACGTGCGTGGGACCCATCCCTGTATTTCCAAGAGTATTATTTATTCCCTGGACATACCCACGAAAATAACTTGAATAACATTGTACAGATAAGCTCTCATCTACAATCCTCCCTGTACCAATCAGGTACAATCCATTACATTCCCCACTAATTCCCATTGAAACACAATAAACAATACAAACAACTATATATAAATATTATATGAAATAGCATTTATAAACATTTAAAGCATAACACATAAAATTTTCATACGTTGTCACCAAAATGTGCAAGAAACCACATTACCAAAATACAGAAACTATATTTGCACTGTAAATATACCAACAACTATACATCCAAATTTCCACTTCTAACAACACCTAAAATATTACCCACCAGTAGTTAACCAAAATGTACAATATAAACTTACACCCAAGAAAGTTCATTTGTTAGAACTCGTCTAAAACATCTATTAAGTCTTAAAACTGTGCAATTTTCTGCTTTAGAAGGGATGGTTCCCATTGTAGACAAGAATGCTCCGCCACCATTGGCCCATTGCACGCTCTCATTTGTGTGTATGTCATCTATTTCAACATTAGCTTGATTTAAGAGTGGTTGGAATCCCTGATTTGGCAGTCTAGAAGAAGTATTACCCTATATATATCACATGAAAAAGAAACAATACGTTATTGTTATGGATGTCAATTTTGCATATCCACCCTCAAATTCTTAATTTTGAACTATAAGCATTGGAATCAATCTAATCACTCTAAATAAAGAGATTTATGTAAAACTTATGTAGAACTCCTTACCTGGGAATTGCTCATCTGCATATGTGAAACTACTTCCCGAGTTGGTTGAGGAGTGGGACCTTGACCCTAAATATTGAATATGCAAACATAAGTGTTATAATTTGGAGATGACAACATAAGGCTGATTTGTAACATTAGGATTTTCTTAAGTTAAAAGTGGCACCTAAAAATTAGGTAAATTCCCACTTAAACCTTTTGATTGAATATGCATGAGCTTGATTTAATATCTACAGCTCATATTTTGGCACATATTAGAAATCTGAAGCACACCAAGAAATATAAATAGTTAAGTTAAAGAAATCCTATATCTTATCATGGTTCCAGCAAATATTAACATGCTATCAAGTAAAAGAGCATACGCTTTAACAAAATGGCTCCGTGAATATAGCCGGTAATTGTCAGCAAATTTAATGTGCTCCACCACAACCTCTGCCTGTTGCCTTGTACTGTAAACATTTAATCAAAACAAAACAAAAATAAGAACTGTATAAATTAGAGGGTGAACTACTTGATAAATTGTAAAATTTAGTCCTGTACAGGAACAACATAGAAAGGTTTTATGTCTAGAACTGTCAAAAAGTGCCAACCTTGATATGTACCACCAACAAAAAGTGCCCTAGATGAAATAGACTTCTTCCCTGAATATTTAATTACCTTTGACCAGGAAGAACAGTGGAATAAAAAAAAAAACTAACCCCTGCACCTCCATGAAGAATAGTTCTACCAAAGTAATGAGTCCGAGTACCCAAAGAGAGTAAATAAAACTGAACACAACTGTAGTTGCATGATCACAAAGCTAGACACAGCCTGAAAAAGAAATATAGAAAAGCTCAAAAATAATACATAGTTAAAGAAAAATGAAGTAATGAACATAGAGTCAAATGGTGCCTATTAATGATATAAAAGAGGATCTTTTGAATCACTCCTATTATTTGGAAACTTTCCAGCAGCTGGAGGATTGAAGGAACATCATTTAATGTACAAAAAGGTATGCAAGGATACTAGTTCCATTAGAAGCCAAAAACATCAACTGCAATGTTAACCATGGCACTATCTACTTTGTGTCAAGTACCATACCCACTGAACTTGGTGCTATAATCCTTAGAGATACCTATTGTCTAAAACCATACACCAATCAGACATGACTTTTCCCACTTCAACAACAAAACCAAAAGCATACTGTGAAATAAACAAAAAGAGTTGCATTCTTATCAAGACACCAATTTCATTATACTGTGAAATAGACAAAAAGAGCTGCATTTTTATCAAGACACCAATTTCACAATTTACAATTCAGCAAAAAAAATTACTATTTAAACTCGCTTTGTACCCAGAGATGAGCAAAATCAGACCTGAAAAGAGATGAGTTGAAAGTAAATTTAGAGCACTGTGTTAGAGGTTTCTCATTTTCCAGTGGTACACAGGACATTGAACATATATTTAAAAAAAATCAGTGGTGTGCAGGAAATTGTTCATTCTTTATATTTGCAAATAACTATGATGCCTAAATTTGGTAATGTGCTACTCAATATGAGATGAAATATACTGGCCAGTGTGTACCAGTACCACATCAACCACATTTTTACCCTTTGTTTCTATTGCCTTTTATTTCTTGGCTCTTTTGGGGTCATTTTCTCTATTGAGAGTGCTCTTGCGAAAGACTATAGAGGTATTATTTGACCTGGATATACACAAACATACAGGAGATTTTAGGTATTGAGTACCAAACTACAATTGTCAAATAATTTATATTTCCTCTCATCATTTATGTCTTACTAAAGTGATTCTGATGTCTAATGACTTCAACTAAAATAATGTCAACAAAGATGCATATATAGTGTCCATCCAAAATAGAAGAAAGGATTGAACCTGGCTCCTTGTAAATTTCCTGTTTGTACCAGATTAGTCCAACTTGCTCCCAGTTATGCAAAAGAAAGAAGCACAGATTAAAAAATCAGAAAAATTAGGGTTACCCAAAATTTAACACAAATACAATGAGGCACCTGTAGTCCAGTCGTCGTTGCCGCTGCTCATTTGCCATTGCTCAGCTTCGTACAGTAGCAAAGGTGTTAATTGCCGGACCTCTCCAGCCCAGTCGGCGATGCTTCAAAGGAGAAAGGGGGGACGGGACGGGGATGATAGCCTTGAAGCCCTTCCTTTCGATTTTGAGGCGCAGTTCTAGATCGGAAAGGGGAGAAGTGGGGAGGACGGTAAGAAGAAGAAAGAGAGAAACTAAGTCGGATTTTAAATGATTTTGAAAACCCTCGGAGACAGAAAGAGAGGGATACAGAGGGAAATGAAATGAGTTAAGGGAGATGGCGGCTCCCTAAATCCTCTCTGGATGCGATGTGGAATAAAAAAGTTTCTAAGTACAGATATTAATAGAGCAGTTTAAGCTTCAATGCAGTATGTTAAATATATTGGATACTCTTTTTATATAGGTCGTGCATTGCATAAAATCAAAACTACTCTGTTAATAAAATTACTCCAAATTTCAAAGCTGCGAGGGGAAATTGAGAGGGAAGTGAAAATGAAACAAAATAAAATTAAGTAATGCATACATGCATAACAGATAACAAAAAAATTCTAAAAAAAATATATTTTTAAATTTTTTACAGTTTCCATGGCCAAATTAATATTATAATTGATGGTACATATATGTTTAAATATTTATGAATAATAATTGATGTTGGTTTTATTTTTTATAAATTCAACTATTTCAATATTTTTACTATCGGATTGATAAAATAACAATTATTAAAATGATATTAATAAAATTTATACCAAAATACAATGCTAGAACATTTTAATTGCATTATTAAATAATTTTGACAAATTAAATTGTATAGTTGTATATGCATGTTGCATCGATGACTTGTGTCAAACATACTATACTATAGAACATCAACTCTTGTTGGGTGAGTTAATGAAGGAATAAAGACAAACGTCACCCATTGGTCAATCGGAACCGTTCAAATCAAAGATTGTTCCATTAATTTCATTGTTGGTAAGTTTGATCTAATTTGATGTTCATTTACACATCCATCTGATCGACGGAATATAACAATATCGTAGGGCTATAGATAATACACATTGGATCGAAGCTTATAATTGTTGGAACTCCAAAAAAATTTTGTTTTTAATGTTTATGAAACTAACTTGATCATTTTAAAAGAAATTAGGCGTTATTTCATTGCAAATCGACTGTTGATTACTCATACGAAAATGAACGGTCCACAATTATTAGCTCAATTTTAATGGACAAATATTGATGAAATTATATGAAATTGACAATTACAAACATTATATGGTCACATGGGCTGTATAAATATAGAAAATATTTTTTTAGGAATTTATTCATATCATTTGTTGTACAAAAATCACTATTTTCGTCATCTGTTGATATGAGTCGTTTGATGGATGATGAAGGGTCATGATTACCAATGGATGTCTCCATTGAAGGGGCTATGGGCAGGAGGTCCATTTCACTGAGGTAACATACTATTTCTGTTTAGATCTGCCTTATATGAAATCACTTGGATCCTTTAATAACCGTGCTTATTTTGATCATACAGTCCTGATCTGAATATAAATACTATGTTACCTCAGGTTATATAAAATTGTGGGTATGTGTATCCATGGTAAATGCTCTCTGGAACTCAAGTCCTCTCTTCTCTTGGCTGCCGCCAAATATTTTGGACTCTCTTCTTAGATCCCCGCCTAATATTGGACTCCCGCTAATTTTTTTGCAACTTGCCTCCACAGTTTTTGGCTGCCGCCAAATCTTATTTCTACTATTATTCCATCATCTCTCTCTTTTTCTTTACTGCGTGTCCCTCTTTCTCAAGCCAGTCCAAGGCTTAATTCCAATTTTTGTTCGACTATGTTGCGTGTGCTCGTGAACACGAGGTCGGCCAGGATAAACAAGGTCGGTGGATGCTACCGTAGATCCAGATTTGCAATCTTTGGTAGTCTATTGTTTTACCTTTATGCGTTTTCATCAATTTAGGAACTAACAATGTGTTGCATAGAAGGTATTTGTGGAAATGCCTAAATGGGAAGAAGTGTTTTGTATGCATTTAAAAATAAATACAAGTCGAATAGAACTACATCAAACAAATCGAAGCTGACATTTTTGCTTAGTATTGCTCAATATTGAGAGTTCCTTGTTGTACATTATTATTATTTTTTTGGTTGTATACCGATGTTTGATTATGTGCACACAAGGTGTTTGATGAAATGGCATAAGTGCACAAATCAAGCCTTTTAGGTATGTGCCTTAGAGACACCCTACAAATGTGAACAAGCTGATATCATATTTACTAGCTGATGAAATGGCATATCTGCTTTGTTAATTAGAGACACTGCCAAGTAACAAGTTGATATCATACTTACTACTTACCAGTTACTACTTAGCAATTGAGAATCCTGTCTTTATTAGAAAGGATGATCGAAAGTGTAGTCATATTAAAAAAATCTGGAATAGCTATAAAAAAATTCACCTGCACCCTACAAATGTAAAATCAAATGAAGACACGAAGTACATCCCGTGTACTTCTATACTGTGTCAATGATGAGCAAAAAAACATGATAGTTTGCAAGTTTTGGACAGTCCTCTTATAAATGGAATGTTAAAATCATTTCAGTTAGTAAAGAAAATGGAAAGTTAAAATCCTAAAACAGTCTTTATGTTTGAACCAAGTCATGCCCCATGTTCAAACAGTGTCTAAACATCAACACATCATATTAGGCATGAGTGACCAGCAAATAAAAGAAAGGAAATGGATGTGAGGCATGACTGGTACAAACATACTCCCAAATGCCCCTGAAGACAAATCAGAAAATCTGAAATAGTTAGGGACAGAACTAGTCCATGCCAATTTGCAGTGTTATAGAACACATCATGCCAAGTATTTTGATATTAAACTTTGCATTTTTAGGATTTGTCTACTATTTTCTAGCTATTTTTGAATCTCAGTTTTAAAATTTTTTTTTTTCTGTTATGTCCTGCAAGTAGAAAGCTGGTACCTCAATTTTCACTTTAGAAATCATTCTACCAGTCAGATTTTTGTATCTTCAAAAATCCCACAATAAATCATGCATGTAGATCAGGTTCTCACACACATTTTCATAAAAAGAACAAAAATATTGGTGTAGTAGTTTGTCTGGTATGAAAATAACAAATCAGGTTGCCAAAAAAATCATGAACTGTTGGGTTGTTGTTGCAAAATTGAATATAAACCATATGAATAAATTTCTTAATAATGTGAGAAAAATGTGAGAACTACCTAACATCATTTAGAAAGACCTTGTAAAATGAAGTTTCTCCAAATAAAACTCCTTTTTGCAATCTTGTTTTACTTTATGAGGCTCATTTTACTTGAATTGTTGAAGAAATTAAGGGTTGAGGCCTTTGTGTTTTAGATACATCTTACGAATCGATGATTTAGAATCAATTCAACCCAATGTAATTTTAGACACTATATCATGCTTTAGGTGCTAACAACAGTTACTGATATGCAGGGAAGCCACCTAAGCCTATACTTGCTCATGGGAAGAGAACACAAAGGTCTCGACTAGAATTGCGTGGTAATGCCTCTTAATTAATAATGAATTTTACCTTCAATAGATTCTTAATTATTATCCCTAAATTATCTTGAAGTTGTAGATTAAACACAAGAATCTGTTTGTTAATTATCACTATTTACTAATTGGAACTAATTTTACTCATTTACTAACACTCGTGTGTTTAAAAACATATATTGTAGGAGGACACAAGAGTCTTTCAAAGGAAGATCTTATGTATTGCTTGTATTTATGAAAATGTTTTGTATCTAAATTAAATAAATCAGTTTAATTCAAATACCAAAATTTATATTTTTAATTTGTAGTGTTTCATTTTATATATCACAATTAAATACTGCTTGTTGTATGCTGTGATTTATTTTTATTGCTACAAAGGGAGATATCAAATAAACTTAAATGTTTCTGTCTCCATGAAATAAGCTTTTCCAACAGAAGTCTCATGGAAATAATAAGTCTAACATAAAATAATGTAAACTGGATGAATAAAATATTTCCTAGGGTATAGTATCTGGTATTTCCTTGAACTATCAATAAAATATAATATCTGATCTGTTTGGCGGGTCATGGGTCAGGCATTAGTATTTCCAACAGTATGGGGAGAGGTATTTCCATGAACTATCAATAAAATATAATTTTTTGGTCTATTTGGTGGGTCATGGGTCAGGTATTAGTATTTCCAACGGTATGGAGAGATGCATTTCCATGAACTTGCAATAAAATATAATATCTGGTTTGTTTGGCGGATCATGGGTCAGGCATTAGTATTTCCAACGGCAAATAGAAAGCATTTCCATCAGCAGACATGAGAGATTTCCATGTGCTACTTTTTCCATAGGTCTACCGTTGGAAATAATAGAGTGTGTCAGAAATCGCAAATTCTTTTCCATGGACCCTTCCTACCGTGGGAAATCACATTTCATACCATGGGAAATATTGTAAATTCTAGTAGTGTTGGTCAGCTGATCAGACCCGAGATTGCTCCCCTTCTGGTTCGGTTCTGCTGGTCCTGTCATTACTACAGTTGTACGCCCCTTTCTACTATCATGTTTCCGATTTTTTTGGTCTTTCCACCAGTCAGGGTAACCAATCAGCTTAAAACAATTTTCTTTGGTATGTTTTGAACCCCCACAATGAGTACAACCATACTTTGTTTGAGTTCTTTCTTGGTTTGGTCCAGGTTTAGTAAAAGTTAAATTTACCTCAGACGGCTTATACCCACGAGACACTAAGGCCATTGGATTGTTTCCCACTTCATCTCCCTTCATCATCACTACTTGGCGCATTTCCTCCCTTCGAACTCGCGCAAAGGCTTGCTCAACAGTAGGGAACGGATTCATCTGAAGCACATCTGCTCGCACGTTGTCGAGGCGATCATCAAGCCCGTCTAAAAAGGTGTATACTCTATTTTCTTGGATATAAGAGTTAAACCTTTCTATGTCGCTGGTGTGCTCCATTGGATTCGGGCGTCGAAAGTCAATTTCTCGCCAAAGAGTTTGCAACTTGCTGTAATATTCTTCAACTGGCCTACCCTCTTGCTTGAGCCGTGCAACCCTCTTGTTTAAGTCATACACTAGAGATGCATCATTGCCGTCGAAAAATGTTGTGGCTATGGCGTCCCACACATCTTTTGCAGTCGGAAAACGGATGAAGTTGCCTATTAGCCTCGAATCAAGTGAGTTAATGAGCCAGCCCTTCACAATTGAGTCATCGATACTCCATTTTCGGAACAGGGGATCTGCCGGCAATGGTTGACCAGGGGTCCCTGTGATGTGCCTCAATTTATCCCTTCCTTTGAGGTGCATTTCGACCACCTGGGACCACAACCCATAATTGGACCCATCTAGTTTCACAGAAATCGGTGGTGCAGATCCTTCAGTTGATGGTGTGGTGCTAGGAGATGATTGTTGTTGGAGGAGGAGTTGGGTTAATTTTTTGAGGAGAAGAGCAGTATTAGAAGCCTCTCCTACTTCAGAGGTCTTGGAAGGTTTTCCAAAATTTTCAGGAGGTGTCTCTGCCATTATTCGCAATGACAAGGATGTAGTGTACTGCTAGAGGTTTCGGCAAAGGATGTAATATGCTGCTAGAGGTTTCGGCAAAGGGAGCAAAGGTAGATAACAAGTTTGGGCCTAGGATCGTTGCTCTGATACCATGACAAAATTATAACATTATCATCACAGACAATTGATTCAAGCGAACACAGAGATTTTAACGTGGTATCGCCTATAGCGCACTCCACGGATCAAGACACACACACACTCTTTTTATTTCATAATTTCTTATTACAACTCACACAATTCTGAATAATAATTTCAGATTAGATAGCCGAACCTATATACACTCACACACGCATATAATCAGGAAAGAGATCCCATGCATACAGGAAAGAAATCATATGCATATAATTAGGAAATAAATCTTCAGCTAGCTATATTTGGTAAATCCTTGTAAGGCAGCATAATATCTTGAATTATCTTCAAGAAATCCTTGGTTGGATCCACCTTCTTGATTTCGTCCTCTAGATTAAATGTGGCACCAACTACACGTGTCAACTTGTCATTCCAACATGAACAACCATTACTTTTGTTTGTTTGAGATTGTACTAATTAAAAAATCTTAGTCATACTTTTAAGGACCTGTAGTTCTGCTGTTTAGTTCTTTTGTGTGATCTATCTAACACTATTCATAGCTTTCAAATGATTTTGTAAGGTCATATTTGTTATTTATAGATTTGAATAAGAGATATTAAATAATCTCTAATAAGTAATTCACTATTTTATATTTATAGTTTTGACGCTTTTAAAGTTCACAAGATTTGAGGTTTTGGAGGAAACAAATAAATGAAAGACTTAATGATAAATTTGAAGTTAGATGCTAACAAAAATACTTCAATATGAAAACACTCATAAAATATTGTGAAAAGTACATTACACGAGTAAATACTCAAATCTTATCAAATGGAAAGTAAAAATAATTTACATAATATTTTACTGAATGAAACACACCTTGAAGAAAATGATTCATTATATACTTAGCAACATGTTAATTAAAGTAAAAGCATCCGTGACTATAGATGATCGACTGATACAGAAATTGATGTCATGTCTATGGAATGCTGATTGTAATTAATCAAGACCAAATGTGATCAAATTATAATTTTGAAATCTTCATAATTAACTATGTTATTCTTATTAATTATACGTTCCGGATTTCAACATCTTAATTTGAACCTTAATTTGTATGATTGTATCTCTGTTCTCACATTTTGAGTAAAACATCCAATTATGTCTTATTAGAAAAGAAATGATTGTCAATCCATCCACCGAAATCTTATATAGTTGTAATTTTTTTTTTTTATGAAGATTGAGGTGCGGCATTCATGAACGAGATTAACTTGGATCTTTTGTCTAAAAATAAAATCTTAATTTCTTTAAGATGTCGTGTCTCTTTTATACAACGGGCACGTGCACATTGATCATTGAATTGAGGCCAAGTAGATGTGATGATTAATTTCAGAATTTGCAACTGTTGCATAAAAGAGGCACGACTAGCTTCATCCTATTAACGGTAATTTATAACCAACTATATATGTGGAATCATTCTAATTTGAGATCATCTTTGGTAGGAAGTTGATGTATTTTTGTTTATCATTCTATAACTTACAATTTTAAAAGTATTGTTTTGATGATAAAAGTTTTTAATTTGTATCAAGTTGATGATATTTTCATCTATCGTGGCATCATTTTCTAGCACTGAACCTCTATATTGTGATTGGCTGTTGTCACCAAACAATACAAATAACATGAAATCAATTATTTTAAATAACATTTGTGTAATTTACACCAAATAAAAATGGTGAACTTTTAAAGTCGGTTGCGGCAGCCAACCAACCGTATCATAATTACAAGTTTTACAAATATTACATAAAGCGTGACAAGGAAGAATTAAAATCTGGGTCTAATTGATATCAGTTTTTAGTCATTTACGTGGTATAATTTTGTAGGTTAGGCTTTTTGTGTGATTTACCTAACATTGTTCATAACTTTTAAATGATTCTCTTATTTCAATTCTTCAATGTTTGTTATATATACGTAGACGTTGAAAGAGTTTCTATCAGTCTGTATGTTACGTTGGCTGAATGATAAATCTTATACAATATAAGGTTTTTCGGTATAAAAAAAATCCGCAAATTTATATTGAATTTGCAAAATATTTGAGACTTTGGAGGAAACTTATGAAGGTAGTGAAATATTATTTCATTTTCTCAGAGCTACATTTCATAATTAAGTTTTTATACAATATTATGTAGAAATAAATCAATTGAGCTGTGCCTTTATCATTGCACATAAAAAAGTATAATTTTATTATTTGATTTTTTTATGAGCTGTTTATATATATGTTCTCTAGCAGAAAACAAATCCAATATTCGATGGAATCAGTTTTGCGCACTATCACACGCACGATGCAGGTTGAGGTGTGGTCTGTCTGGGCATCAAACCTTGACAGGGAGTTTCGCATAATTAGCGAGGCAATCAAAGGAAAGCATCACCATGTGGCCTGTGACACCGAATTTAAGTTAGCTCCAGACAAGAAAAATGTGGTTAAGTTGAACCCACATTTTGCATCTCCTAACGAGAGATATTGCGCTATTAAGGTGAGCACTGATAAAGGTGATTTAAGCCAGCTAGATCTGACACTCTCGGCCGATGATGGTTCTGTGCTGGTTTGGGTGTTTATCTTCAGCCCATTCCACTGTCTAGCTGATATGGAAGAGAACTCGGAGGCAATGGGTGATTATATTAACAGTTATTTTTTCTCGGACCTCCTTCTCTCCTCTGGTCTTCTGGACAACCCAAGGATGACATGGATCATGTTCCATGGTTGATACAACCTTGCAATTCTCATTAAATTGGCCACATTTTGAAGTCCTTTGTCAGATACACTGGTAGAGTTTCAAACTTTCAAGCCGTCGTCCATAATTGCTTAGGTCATAGTATATATGATGTCAAATACATGATCAAATTTACAAACAATTTATACAGAGGATTGGAGGAGGTCTCTTCAGCCTTATGTGTCAAGCGAGTGATGGGGCTAGGCCACCAAGCTGGGTCTGATAGCCTCCTGACCTGGTACACATATGAAAAATTTTAAAAAGTTTATTTCCCACATGAATTCGATAGCAGCATTAGGCATGCGGGTTTTCTGTATGCAATTCATGATATATGAGTGTATGGGTTTTTATATATAGTTGTTGTATGTATATGAGATTGAAAAATCGATGGCATGCATGTCATATTTTCTATACATTTTCAGTTCACTGATTTTTTGTGTCATGGAAGCCGTATTAAATAAACTATTAGCTAATTTGTTTATTTATTGTTGCTTGATAATATATGCTCCTTGCTGGTAGAAATTGTAGTAGTTATTTGTAGCTTTATTTCATGTTTTTTATCTTTGCTTTCTATGCTCATTGTTTATGGAATGAATTTATAGTTGCTGTTAGTAGCTTTGTTTCATAATTCTGAAAGAACTTCTGAAAAAGAAAATGAGATTTCACTAGCTTGGCATATATAGCCGTCTCATTTATATAGTTTTAACAAGTGCTAGTACTAATTTTACTTTTTTAAATTTAGTTATATTTTGATTCAGTATTCAACTATATACATGTTTAGTCTTGATACAAATTTGAATAACACTTGTTAGTGTACAGTTCTCATTATTCAACACTAACGTAATTATTGGTTTACATTAAAACAATTAAACTTATACTTAAAGAACATGGTTATTAATAATCAAGAAGTGCCGCATGAATTTAGGTACTTACTATTTTATTACATTTCTGGTGAAAGAAAATCTCAATTTGTGTAAGATTCAGAAAAAATAAAATTACACAAGCAAACCAGAAACATACTCAATCCCAAAAAAGTTTGCTAATATGTGAAAAAAAAATGTATCTCAATAGTATTTTTGCTGCATCAGTCATTCAAGTCATTGCACATAATTTGATGGGTACATCAATTGCCTTTATCAGAGACAGGGTCAGAGTTGCTACCAGAATTCCTAAGAAACATTATTCGATAAAACATTTCTTTGTCAGAACACAAGTTATAATAGGGGTATTATGTAATATGTATCTGTTTCCTTTTTAGGGGTGATATATGTCGAACTATGAACTAAATAAAGAAACAAGGAATGAAATGCAAAAATAAGTACTTGTTTGGCTGAAGGAAGTTCGTTCCCTGGTTCATCAGAGCATTGCCATTTAGAGGTGTCTAAAGTTGAACAGCACTAGTACTGGCACTGGCTCTGTCTCTGAGCCTAGACATCAATCCCTAGTTGTCCATAAAAAGAACAAAGAATCAATCTCTAGTGTAGCTTAGTAGCTTCAATGCCTATTTATGGCTTTTATTAATGCCTATTTATGTAAAGTAAGAATGCTCCATCAACTAACATAATTGGTAATTCTTCATATTGATGTAACATGAAATGAACAAGAACAATTCGCAATTGGTCAATATAGTGCTAGCTAGTACATATTACTTGCATCAAGATTGACCAGACCTAACAGGTATCAAACTGGTACCAAATATGGGACATTTGTTGTCAGAAAAAAAGAAATTGAATAAAACTAAGTACGAAATATTCATGATATGGTATCATTCAAGTTATCCATTTGAAGGCTTTTTTTAAAGCATTGAAATGGATTTTAAAGTTAAATTTGAGTTGGAGCAGCTTGTCAGGATTTTAAAGTTAAATTTTGAAATGCTTGTGGAAACTACATAGAATATTCACTCTCCTAAATTGAAAAAAGATATTGACAGCACAGTTTTGACTTCATGCAATCCATGAATCATATGAAGCACTGATTTTACTCTAATGCTCGTGCGCTGTCATTTCACACAGATTAAATATCTGTACCCCCTAAATTGAACACAGATCTAAAAAATCACAACAAAAACTAAACACTACTAATGTATACAAGGTTGTCATTTCATACCTTTGAACATCAATTTCTTCATGGTCTCTGGTCCATTTTAAGGCTTTTATTAAAGCCTATTTATGTAAGGTAAGAATGCTTACATCAGATTAATGTTAGTTATAGCCAAACTTACTGGAAGAAATTAAAATTAATAAATAAAATATTGAAATAACTAGAATTTATTATGTCTACCTGAATTACTGGTAAAAATCAGACCCTACAGTGGCGGAAGATGCATCTTACTGGTAATTAGTGAAGGGATGTCAGAAGATTTGAAAAAATTTCAGTTAGGTCCCCCATTTTTTTATTTTTTATAAGATGGAAAGGGAGGGTACTTAGTTGCTTTTATTTTCTTTGCATTTAGTTGTTTTTTTTTTTGCTTTGAATAGGATGAAAATTAATTTCTGATAATAAATTATATATATTTTTAAAAACCAGCAATTGAACCGGTTGAACCACCGGTCCGACCACTGAACCATTGAACCGAAGCTTTAGTGGTTCGATGTCTGGTCCGGTTCTGATAACATTGCTTCTAAGACCACAATTATTTTGAGTACATAACACGTATTCAACATGATATCAAGACAAACATAGCAAACAAACCGATAATTGCCATGTGAGTCAATGTATTCACTTATAAAGAGAGAATTAAAGTTTAGTTAAAAAGAAAATAAAAATATATATGAGCCATCTACTCGTTGGCCTCTTGATCCGCATCCCTCATATTCGTGCTCCATTTCAACCTCATCATTTCCTAGCACCCACATAAAAGTCGAACG
The DNA here is from genome assembly GCA_033356055.1 of Carex pumila. NCBI lineage: Eukaryota > Viridiplantae > Streptophyta > Magnoliopsida > Poales > Cyperaceae > Carex > Carex pumila. The sequence goes on along the minus strand of JARJHM010000552.1, from coordinate 201,126 downwards.
AGTGAGAAATCAAACAGTCTCTAAGTACGAGATTTAGTTTCAATTCCGGAATTTGTCAAATTAACTTATTAACACAAACAAGATATTAAAATTATATCCTCACATACAATTTACTAATGCATATTTAAAATACATACACACACAAGCACAAATGCACTTCTTTAGTTATATTTCATGTTTTTAACTGCCTCACTAGGGAGACTCAAACCCCACTAGATCTTGGCCATGCCACTAGATGGGAACTTGAACCATAGCTAGATCTTCTTTGCCTCACCAGGGGGACTCGAATCACCACTAGCTATTGGTGTTTCACTAGGGGACTCGAAACACCACTAGTTCAACTGTCTCACTCAATGAGGACTCGAACCACCGCAAGTTATTGACCCGTGATGAGAAGTCCAAGCAATGCCACGTTAACAAAGGGTTCAGTCAAATACTAGACCCAATGTATACATTCCAACACGTGTTCAACATAGTTCGCCCCTTTCCTTTAACTTATCCATTAATTTCCACATTCGTTTCATTTATCACATAAAGGTCATACTCATCACAACACATCATATGAGTTTATTGATCAATCAAATAATCCATTTCTAGTATTCTATATATAAAGCGAAAGAGATTGTTTGATTTTACATGCATAATTCCATAAATAAATAAATACAAACAAAATGGTAAGTAACAATTTGATAATGTCCATAAAACTCATACTTGCTACGTGGTGCAGTTCACTCCCGCTTCTACGTTACTCTTTTACTTCAGAACTCAGATCTAGACCATGTAATATGATTTCCAAATTAATATTTATGCATGTTTTCATTTGTCGTTTACTATACTGACTGTTGTTGAGTACGCACAATCTGAATTGTAAATCCAGATATAAACAAAGTATAATTTTATCATAAGATCACCCATATACTAAAATCTATTTGATCGAATATCTTTCCTAATTTTTAAATAGGAACATAATTGTTACTGTGTGGTGATCGATATACATGATGAAATGTAAAATTTGGTTTCCAAGCACATATTAATATGGAGAACAAGATGAACGGTTTGGATCGTCCATTTAGATTTTGAATTTTAGATTTATGGTCCAATGCACAAACATCTCCATGCATTGCAATGCACCATAGCCCAACTCTATATATAAGTTTTCAGAATATAGTTCGTTGTAATAAAAATAGTTCTAAAATTATTGGTGAATAAATCTCTAGAGTTATTGGTAAAAAATTACCATTTAATAAAATAATAGATGTAAATCAATTGAACTTTTTTATACAGAAATATTATTTGTATACTGGAGATATATCAAAATGAGTCAATTTCAAGTTAGATATCAAAAATATTAATGATAAAAGTAAATTAGATATATCGAAATAATATTGCCGATTCTGAAATAAACTGAAAGCAGATAAAAATACGAATATCTAAAATGTTTTATTATTGTTTAACAAATTAATTTATGAAATTCCATAAATTTCTAACAATTGAAACTATCTTAAATTCCACCGAATATATAATTTAGAGATTATATAGAATAATAAGTATAAGAAATCTTATCATATCGGTGAATATAAAAGATTGTTATATCAAACAATTGATCAGAATATTAAATGATCAACACGCTTATATGATATATGAGAATTCTTATCAAACATAAGATTAATAGTTACTATGCAAATAATTAAACATAGGATCGAATACCTTGTTCTCTCAATTTTGAATTCCAACAGGAGAATTGATGAATGAAAGAGAATTACTCATGTATGAGTCTAACGTAACCTTCTTCTTTTTTCTTTCTTTTTAACCTTCTGTGAAGAAAGCGGACAGATAGAGTATGAGACAAATACGTAGTTAATTTATAATGGGAGTTGGTCAGAGGAATAGACACTACTTACGGTTAAGGTGATTATTTCAAATTGAAAATTCTCATTGATAGAGTTTCTCACTGTCGTCTATACGTCAAATCGATTTGTCTAAATTAATTGTCAAGTTATACAAATGTATATGCTAATTTATATGAGTATCAATCAGAATATTTTCAGAGGTGCCTAGTTTTGTTCTTACTAATTTAAGCTATTTAAATAAGAAAAGAAGAAAGATATTTAAATTATTTTAATCCTTCCTTAATATATATAGTATTTTGATTTAACGTGGCGTTACATTATTTCTCTCTTTAAAAAGAATTATTTCCTCAAAATTTAAACACCAAATCATAATTACTTTTATACATTAAAATATAACTAATTGATGAAGTGTTACAGATTAAGTGCAATAAAAATAGTAACTAAACTATTTATTTTTCATTAAAATATAATTTTTATATGTAATATGTCATTTTTTTATTTTTCATATATATATCAGATAATTGTGGAGTGAACTCTAATGCTCTCCTTGAGAAATTGTTTGAAAAAATGAAAAAAAAAAAAAAAAAAAACATGTTTTGCTGATTGTTTTGGATAAAATTTTAAGCATCATTTGATCTGTATATTTATCACAATTAATTCATTAAGTATAACATATTTAATTGAAATGCTTTCATATTTTTGTAATTAAACTAGTATTTATTTGTGTAATTTACGGCAATTAATTCATTAAGTATATTTATCGCAATTAATTCATTTGTGTAATTTACGACAAATAAAGAAGGTGAATTTTTAAAGTCGGTTTGAAGTGCCAACCAACTATATCATTAAATACAAGTTTCAAAAATTAATATTGCGGAAAGTATGAAAAGGAGGAACTACATTATATATGGGTCCAATTGATATCAATTTTTAGTCTTTTATGTAGTATAATTTTGTAGGTTAGGATTTTTGTGTGAACTATCTAACAATGTTCATAACTTCTAAATGATTCTCTTATTTCAATTTTTCAATATTTCTTATATATATAGACTTTCAAAGAGTTTCTACCCGTCTGCTTCATTGTTAATTTGTTCACGTGGACTGAATCATAAATCTTATACAACACATTATTTTCTATATAAAAAAAAATCTACAAATTTGTATTGAATTTGCAAAATATTTGAGAGTTTGGAGGAAACTTATGAAGGTAGTGAAATTTTATTTCTTTTTACTAGAATTACTTTTCATAATTAATTAAGTTTCTATGCAATATTACGTAGAAATAAATCATCTCAAGTCCTTTTCTTGTAAACAACTTTGGCTAGCCGATTAAAAATTCATGTCAAGTTTGTTAGGTGGGTAATTTAGAGTGTGCGTATGATCCATTGCATTTCCTAAATATATATCTGCAAATACCGTCTTTCATTCAATTTTTTTATTAAAATAATTTAAAAATTCAACATTCACTCTTTTATTTTTATTTTTATTAGCATTCAAACAAAATCTTTTTTTATTCAAAAGCAACTTGCTTCAGAAATGGCATGGAGGCGAGGCTGTCCGGTCTTCCCAACCAAATGGATGCATTGCTAAAACATATCTTGTGCTAATTTGGATCTATGGTTGATGATATCAAACATTTGTGCGAGTGATCATGATTATGAGTCTGCAACGTGCAGCCATGCTTTCTCACCATGCAAGACCCAGATAGTTTGCTCACATGGAACACATTTAGGAGGATGAACACAAGTTTCTTCAAAGGTAGCATAGAGATGAGGAATGCCGGCTGTTGTTCTATTTGAGATACATCATGTATGACAGTTTAGTTAAGAGCTTGGTAGAATATGTTCTTCATTTTTTGTGTATAGGCGACATCCAACATTTTTTATATGCAATTTGCACTAAAAAGAAATATTAGGTAAATGATGTTAGAGAAAAATCATTGTTGTTATTGTAAACTTTGATCTCTGATAACAAAAATTAATTTTCTGAAAGACAAATTAACAATAAGAAAGGTAACTGCTGTATGTGCATTCATAAATGCTTGTTCTCTGCCTATTAACAGATGGCAGATTTATCCATCTGGTACAGTGTACCAGTCAGTACCAGGTAGTACCAGTGTTGTACAGTGTATCAATACCAGTACTAGTACTCCTTCCATAAACCCTCGTTGATGCCTATTTGTCTAACAGTAAGAGAGTAAAAGAGCAGTTAACATTAAAAAATTAAAAGGGTTATATCAACATTGACTGCTACAGAATGATCAGACCAATTCAGCTTAGGTTTCTCATAATGCAAGCAATTCCTAAAGCCCACTAACTGTAGGTTTAGTTGCTTGTAAAGTAAATTTGATGACCCAATTTGCCTAGCTCAATTGTTCTAAACAATCCAGCTATATTCCAATCAAGCTTACATTAACTTAATATCTTCTTACTTTTCAGCTTGATTCTGGCAAACAAGGATCGATTAAAGTAAGAGAGTCAGACAATCTTAAAACTGACAATGAAATAGCTCCTAGCTGGGTTGATTTACATAGCACCAAAATCACTTTACTTCGTACCAGACTCAGCTGATACCAAAGCGAACCTGGCTTTGCATTACTATTTTGTATTTAGTATTTTCTTGTTGAACTGGAAACAAATTTTAAGTTTGTGCCCTCTGGTACAATCTTAATTTGATACAGTACTGGTTTCGGTATCAATTTGCAACTGATGGCACTATCATGCTGTACTAGTACTAAATTTTAGCTGTTATTTTTTTTTTAAAATCGTCATTTACAAAAGGAAATAGCTTGCTTGCTTATTGCTTATGTGCTTATCTGTCCCTATTGCTCACAACTTTACCAGTTTGTGCAGTGCTTTAAAGTATTCAAAGGTCTTGTTTCAAGAACTTAACAATTTAGAGGTCTGATCAGTAATTTTTTATTTTCCTTTTTGGAGGTCTTAATATATAAATATATAACAACTTAAGCCATGGCTGAAGTAAAAAGTTCCAATAATTTATGCCAATAGTTATATATCAAACTCCCAATCCAGCTAGTTAAATTTTTGTTTTCATATATTTGTTCAATTAACAATTAATTGTGGCCCATTTTTTATTATTAGGGAGGGGCAATTTCATGTCATAAATGAATACCAGCCAATTTTATTTGTTATAGTATTCCTGAAAAAGTGTCATAGATCACCCCCAATAGCATGGCCTATGTATAGGTAAATAATTCCAGGCCTAATCTCGAACTTACTCAAACGAAACGACCTTTGTTTTTGAGGAGTAATAATTGTTTATTCAAGAGACCCGTTCATATTATTTTCATTCTTTTAATGAGATCCGGTTTTGTTGGTTAAGCTTTTTCGTGTGATTTACCTAACGATGTTCACAATTCTTAAATGGTTCTCCTGTTTTAATTCTTCAATCCTTGTTATATATTGACATCGAAACAATTTCTACCACCACTGTACGCATGAGGATTAGATCATGAATCATAAATTATAAAATATTTTTATATTTATAATTTGGTGTTCTATGTTGAATTATGCTAATATATGCGAGATATTTGAGGAAACAAATGAAGGTAGTAAAGTTTTTATTCCTTTTTCTTGGAATTATTTTTTAGTGATCAAGAATTTTGTTCAATAAAAAATAAATTACTTCACTATATATGCGCGCATTTGTCGTTACAAATGAATACGACATGTATAAGGTATAAACATTTTTTTCTATTTTATTGCCCTCAACATGTTAGACTTGATAAAATGCTACAACTATACAAACCAGTTTATGTCAATAATCCCATAAATTAATGTACATAGAATCTTATATTATACTATTAACAGTTAAATATATGTGAATGTGTAAGACGCTAACAATTAATTTGTTTAATTGCACAAATATTTTAGATCCCCGAATTAGAGACTCCGTTTTATGCGGAATTTGATTTTTTTATGATTTGGAAAATAGAGATCATCTGATGAATGAAAGCAAAGGTAGGAAAAAGAAGGTTGTATCTAGTGGTCTAATTACACTATACATCCACATTGTTTACAGCATTTTACACCAATGGTGAGTATCTTCAACAACAGCGATTTGAATGTAGTTTGCATCAATAAAAGTAGCGACGGAATAATAAGTTTTTTTTGTCTTTTGAAACTTTTAATGTTAGAATCGTTTCATATTTTGTATTGTGAAAAAATAAATTATGAGAAAAGAGTGATTATTTTATGTTTTAGATAATGATATATACAATGAGAACGGTTCAAATGTCTTTATTTTTTGTACTTTTACTATGCCTCCATTTTAAAAAACTTTAGTAATTAATAATTTGAAACTTAAAAGTCAACATAAAATCATTGAAAACATTATTTTATCTATGTACAAGTACAAAATTATGACATTTCAACTTTGTTTTGGTTATGTCATCAAAAGTTTATAAAAAATGTACTAATATGGATAGTTTCTAGACGTTGATTTTTCAACTTATTGATTCACATAAAAATAAAATTGAAATGTAATATTTTTTATGAGCATATAGTGAAAATAACATATATCACATCTAATGGTTTTATTCTGATGTTTATCATTTAAATTTTGAGTTATTAAAATTTTCAAAAATAGATGCATGATAGTGGCACAAAAAATGAAGGCATTTGAATCCTCCTCATCTACAATTTATAAGAAAAAACATATTAAATTAAAGTATATTTAATTGTTGAATCAACTATATATTATTTATTGTCAGATCTATGTGTGGATTATACGTAATTCAATATGAGGAATTAATTACTTTATTGACATGATAGATATTGGAAGTTGGAACACAGCATAATACTTAGAATTTTGAAGAACTAGAAATTAAAAGATGCAGTACGTGTGATCATTGCGGAAGTACTCAAGGATGGTTTATGATTTTTTCAAGACATCAATTATGGTTTAGATTCTTCATTTGAAACTGATTTATTAGATTTCGTTAAACTTATCAACCATCCAAGCATAACTACATACTAGCTTCACTTATTTAACATTTGCAATTGAAATTAGTAATAAATTCAGAAATATAAAAAATATTTAAAATTAAAAAAGAAATTATAATTTTTAAAATTGCTCATGCGGTGAAAATTAAGAAACTATTTTTTGCAATTTACTGATTTTGGAATGCTTTTAAGGCCTATTTTATTTGCATAGCATTCACCGAATTGTTTCCACGTCACTAAGTGATAAAAAGACAAAAAATGTTACAAACTAGGCCAGGAGCTTTTTGTATGATTCATCTAACAATGTTCACAATTTCTCAATGATTGTTTCACAGTTTCCGAATGATTCTTATTTTGCCGTTCTTTAATTCTTTGTTATATATATATTGACTTTTAAATAGTTTCTACAACTGTTATACATTAACCATTAAATGAATTATAAATCATAAGATAATAAAATACAAATGTTTTATATATTTATAAAAAATGTTTTGCTTCCATTGAATTTTGCAAAATATTTTAGATGTTGGAGGAAACAAAATAATGTAGTAAAATTTTTAATCAAAGTTTTTTCTCAAAGTTTTTTTTTTCAATCAAAGATTAAGTACAATCAAATTAAATAGTAATTTAACTATGCATTTTTAATTAAAATATAAATAAAATATGTAATATTTCATTTTTTATTTTTCATATATCAAATAATTGCGGAGTCAACTATAATGACCTCCTTTAGAAGCTGTTTGAATCAAATAAAATAAACTCTTGTTTAGGTATATTTTTTGGACAAAATATTTAAGTATCATTCATATTGAATATTTATCCATATTGTATTTATCACAATTAATTCATTGAGTTTAACATATATTAACTAAAATGTTTACATATGTTGTAATTAAACTAGTCTTTTTAATAGAAACATTATTTTACTAATATTTAACTAGTTACTTTGAACGCTTATACAGATACAATTCTCAAAGTACGTCTGGTAATAATATGAAAGTACAACGTGGGCCACTTATGTGAATTATATATAATCATCAAACTTGTCTTGAAAATTATAACTATTTTAGTATTAAAAAAACTACTTAACATTGACAAGATTGCTAAAAATTTATAATAATATTTATTTTTGTTTTAAGAAAATAGAGTAATTCTAAAACACATGGTCGCATAATCCTTTTTTTTTATGACTACAAGTTAAAAATAATTAGCTTAGTATTAAATATAACTAAGTGTTTAGCTACTACTGTAATTTTTGACAAAAAAAATATTATTACTGCAATTATACATTAACAATAGTATCAAGTGAGAATCAAAATTAACTAAATAGAAAATATTATTTCCTTCTCTCATCCTATTTATAATCACCAAAATGTTGTGACATATTATATTAGCCTTTTCAATATTACTATTTGTTTTCCGGATGGTAAAATATAATTTAAATTTTTTCTATTCTAAATTATGTTGCGCTAGATCAAATCTCATATTATGTGATACTTGCAGTTTCAATTGTATGGATGTAGGTCTTATATATGCTACGAGCGATTTGTTTGCATGAAGTGTGTCACATAAACTTTTGCAATTGCTCTGCAAGCGGTATGGAAATCGCCATCCTTGCAATTTTAAAAATTAATTCATTCTATCACGTCTGCAAAATTAAAATTATAAGATAGAAACATTGTAAAATTAATGTCATAAAAATTATTAAATTATTAATGTGAATAGTAAATTAATTCAAATTTTACAATTACAGAAATTACATTAAATGCTGACGACTTGGAAAACTATAATATTCTGTAAAAGTGAAATATTGGTGGACCAATGGGTACAGCGAAGGAATACCATGCCACGTGTCCAGAATCAAAATCTTGCATCCATCTTTCTCCTTTGTTGACTTGTTCCGATAAAACGAACGGGTGAAAATATTTACAGGCTTATTTTGGCTTCGCGCAGCGCAGAAACACAAAGACAAAACAAAAATATTACGAGTGGTGTGCTGCGTGAAATCAAACTAGCTAAGTTAATATATTAACCCAAACAAACGGCTCCTCCGCACCCTTTCCATTGTTGGTTGTTTTTAGGCGCCATTCAAGTGACGCTCTCTCTGTCTCTCTCTATCTGTCGCATGTTAATGTGTTTGTGGGGGTTGCATTCAAACTGCTTGATGAAATGTCGCATTGGGTGAGGATGCACTACTATTGCTTGATAAAATGCGCTCTTCTATGGATTTTGACAATAACTGTATCTCAGGTGACCAATGGACACTTGCCAGGCCGATCATCCCATAACTAATGGAACACTTTCATTGTGCTTTTAAACGAAATCGTCAACAGTGTCAGTATGTTTCTCTGTTCTATGAGAAGAAAAGGCTAAGCAAACTCATACTGCTTGGTTGAGGTTCTTGCTAGTGTGTATCAGTGTGACTGTGTGACAGTTCGTTTAATAAAGGTTTTTGGTTACATATCAGGTAGCACCAATAATAAATATATTCTTATTACCATAGTTGAAGCACCACTTACTCGATTTCAGAAGTTTTTATCTAAAAGATAATCAAACTTGACCATTAACCTAAACTGTCGGTCTGTACTGTTATTGCCAGTATGACCAGTAAATAGAGGTTTTTTGTTGCTTGTTTGAGAGCACCATATGCAATTTAATTTGAAGATAGTTTGTAATTTCTTCTAAAAATATATTTGTAGGAACTAGAATTAAATAATATCATTTCTCTTTTTGATTTAAGCTTTATTTTACTTCTGTAGATATATAGTTTTATAAGTAATTAAAATTCATAATTTTTGTTATTTTTGTCATAAAAAATAATAAATGATTTGAAGTAAGAAATAATAATTCATAATGAAGGTTGTAGACTGTTCAAATTTATAAAAAAATTATTTAGGATACAATGGTAAAATTTCACGTACGTCAAAAAGTTTTAAAAATTATGCTAATTAATTAATTAGAAGTTTGATTATATTTGTCATCATTAGAAGGTCCACAAACCAAAAAAATTTGAAGGAGTTACGTCGAAGTACCCTTATGGAAATGATTTTATTGTCACACCCTGAGACAATCCGCCATGTAATGACACATAAGGCGTGTGCATATCACATACATTATCAATAATAAATACTCATGTAACATTTAAAAGTCAAAAGAAGTATTTTAACACCTCGACAAGGAGTTTTGCATAATTAGCAAGGCAATCAAAGTAAATCATCACCATGTGGCCTTTGACACCGAATTTAAGTCAGCTCCAGACAAGAAAAATGTGGTTAAGATGCACCCATGTTTTTCATCTCCTGATGAGAGATATTGCGTTATTAAGGTGAGCACCGATAAAGGCGATTTAAGGCAGCTAGGTCTGACACTCTCGGCCGATGATGGTTCTCTGCACTGGTTTGGGAGTTTATCTTCAGGCAATTCCACAGTCTAGCTGATATGGAAGAGAACTCTGAGGCAATGGGTGATTATATTAAGAGTTTTTTTTTTCTCAGACCTCCTCCTCTCCTCTGGTCTTCTGGACAATCCAAGGATGGTATGGATCATGTTCCATGGTTCATACAACCTTGCATTTCTCATTAAATTGGCCACATTTTGAAGTCCTTTGCCAGATACACTAGTAGAGTTTCAAACTTTCAAGCCATCATCCATAATTGCTTAGGTCATAGTATATATGATGTCAAATACATGATCAAATTTACAAACAATTTATACAGAGGATTGGAGGAGGTCTCCTCGGCCTTATGTGTCAAGCGAGTGGTGGGGCTAGCCCACCAAGCTGGGTCTGATAGCCTGATAGCCTCCTGACCTGGTACACATATGAACAATTAAAAAAAGTTTATTTCCCGCATGATAGCAGCATTAGGCATGCGGGTTTTCTGTATGCAATTCATGATATATGAGTGTATGGGTTTTTATATATAGTTGCTGTATGTATATGAGATTGAAAAATCGATGGCATGCATGTCATATTTTCTATACATTTTCAGTTCACTGATTTTTTGTGTCATGGAAGCCGTATTAAATAAACTATTAGCTAATTTGTTTATTTATTGTTGCTTGATAATATATGCTCCTTGCTGGTAGAATTTGTAGTAGTTTTTGTAGCTTTATTTCATGTTTTTTTATCTTTGCTTTCTATGCTCATTGTTTATGGAATTAATTTATAGTTGCTATTAGTAGCTTTGTTTCATAATTCTCAAAGAACTTCTAAACGAGGGGGCATCTGAATAGGCATCGAATAAAAATCAGTTCGATGTCTGGTTGCATTAATTATGCATGAATGTTGACATAAATCGAACTGCTATACAACCGAGCATTGTACCGATTGGTCCGATGCCCATTCGATACCCCTTCTTCACTCATTAATAGGTCTGTCTAGCTACAAGCATCAGCTACGTACATATATATTGAGTCCCGATTGGGAATGGTCAAATCATAAATTCGCATAAATTGATTTTAATCATCATGAAAATGTATAATACTAGGGGTGCTATATATTTTATATAATCACCCAGTTTCAGATGCAATTTAAGTATTTTAATAACTACAAATTAAATTTTGTGTTTTGTATTTTAGGTATAGGATTTCATTAGAGAAAATTTGAGTATCTTTTGTTACTTTGAATCGTATCCTATCTTTTTCTTTTTCTTTTTTTAAATTTAGTTATATTTTGTTTCAGTACTTAACTATATACATGTTTAGTCTTGATACAAATTTGATTAACACTTGTTAGTGTACAGTTCTTATCATTCAACACTAAGGTAATTATAGGTTTCATTCAAACAATTAAACTTATACTTAAGAACATGGATATTAATAATCAAGAAGTGCCGCATGAATTTAGGTACACACTATTTTATTACATTTTTTATGAAAGAAAATCTCAATTTAATTCGTGTAAGATTCAGAAAAAAAGAATTACACAAGCAAGCCAGAAACATACTCAATCTCAAAAAAGTTTGCTAATATGTGCAAAAAAAAATATCTCAATGGTATTTTTGTTGCATCAGTCATGCAAGTCATTGCACATAATTTGATGGGCACATCAATTGCCTTTATCGAAGACTGGGTCAGAGTTGCTACCAGAATTCCTATGAAACATCATTCAATAAAACATTTTTTAGTCAGAACACAAGTTATTATAGGAGTATTATGTAATATGTATCTGTTTCCTTTTTAAGGGTGGTATATGTCGAACTATGAACAAAATAAAGAAACAAGGAATTAAATGCAAAAATAAGTACTTGTTTGGCTGAAGCAAGTTGGTTCCCTGGTTCATCAGATCATCGCCATTTAGAGGTGCCTAAAGTTGAACAGCAATAGTACTGGCATTGGATCTGTCTCTGAGCCTAGACATCAATGCCTAATTGTCCAAAAAAATAACAAACAATCAATCTCTAGTGTAGCTTAGTACCTCCAATTATAGAAAGAAATTAAAGACCATTTGTGTAATTTCATTTAAAATGTATGCACCTTCTTCTTTCTGATCTTCGATTGTAGATACTTTCTCTGCCTGATTGAAGTTTTGTAGGAAATCTTCAATTGTTCCATGTTTCTGTACATACAGATAATTCACAAAAAAATGTTCAAGTCTTTCCTTAACCACAGATTATTCCATTAACAATTATTTAATATCAAAAAATTGTTAGAACACAAGTAATAAACAATTTTTAGTTGCTAGCATTGTGATTGTCATATCTGGTATATATAATGCTTGTACCGGTTCATGCAATGTAGCACAAGTATCAAGCATATCCAGGACTCGGGAGTTTAATTTACCCATTGGGATATAGTGTTAAATTTAAGCATGAGGAAAGGAGTATTGAAGAAGTGCTAATTTGCATATTTAGCGCAAGAAATACAGCTAGGTTTTTTATTTACCTTAGAGAAAGGTTCTTCAGATTATCCTCAACAATTTCAGGAAGCATGTTACTAGTATTTTTGGGGCAATTTATCACAGTTGGTACAGTTGGTATGCTACAATATGGCACATCATATGAATGTTGAACAGCACCGGTACTGGCACTGGCTCTGTATCTGAGAATAGACTTCATCTGATTTTTTTCCTTTTTCTTTCTGTCCAGCTCGATTGAAATTTTGTTGGCAGCTTCCATTAATATCCCCAGGTAAAATTGTTGTATGTTTCTTCTGTACAAACAGAGAATTCGCAAAAAAATGTTAAAGTTAGTCTTTCATTAACCACAGATTATTCTTTCTTTAATAAAATCTCATTTTACCCTATTTTGCTCCATCAACTAACATAATTGGTAATTCTTCATATTGATGTAACATGAAATGAACAATAACAATTATCAATTGATCAATATAGTGCTAGCTAGTACATATTACTTGCATCAAGATTGACCAGACCTAACAGGTATCAAACTGGTACCAAATATGGGACATTTGTTGTCAGAAAAACAAAAAAAATGAATAAAACTAAGTACGAAATATTCATGATCTGGTATCATTCAAGTTATCCATTTGAAGGCTTTTTCTAAAGCATTCGTCAGGATTTTAAAGTTAAATTTGAGTTGGAGCAGCTTGTCAGGATTTTAAAGTTAAATTTTGAAATGCTTGTGGAAACTACATAGAATATTCACTCTCCTAAATTGAATACAGATATTGACAGCACAGGTTTGACTTCATGCAATGCATGAATCATATAAAGCACTGATTTTACTCTAATGTTCGTGCGCTGTCATTGCACACAGATTAAATATCTGTACCCCCTAAATTGAACACAGATCTAAAAAATCACAACAAAAACTAAACACTACTAATGTATACAAGGTTGTCATTTCATACCTTTGAACCTCAATTTCTTCATGGTCTCTGGTCCATTTTAAGGCTTTTATTAAAGCCTATTTATGTAAGGTAAGAATGCTTACATCAGATTAATGTTAGTTATAGCCAAACTTACTCAAAGAAATTAAAATTAATAAATAAAATATTGAAATAACTAGAATTTATTATGTCTACCTGAATTACTTCCAGCTTGCTGCTCATATACCTGAATTAACACAGATTACTCTTTCACCAAATAATAAAAACAGGACTAAACATATACAAAATCAAAGAAAACAGATAAGGAATTAGAGGTTACATGTTTGGTCCTAAGACAAGATCTGTCTTCTCCTTGGTATCGATCGAGAGGATAAAGCAAATAATGGACATTTCTTTCGCCATCACAATTTTTTTCTTCTTTCTATCCATTCTATTAAATTTTCTTTTGTAAAAAAAAAAAGAGTTGTTATTTGTCAAAGCAAATTAATTCTCAGAACAAATAGATAATTTTTCATTTTTCTCTTGTGACAAAATAAGTTCTTTCTTGGAAATAACCTGGAAAAAAGATTAATTAAATCCAGCAGTTATACCATTATTCCTTATGAATGCGAATTTCAAACAAGAACAGGACACAAAAAGGTCAAACTTCGCAATCTAGAATATAATTGAATATATTTATTTCAGTTTTATGAAACTTATTAAGCAAAAGAAATGTTAAATATAATTCTCACATCAAAATTCTAATAAAAAAATTGAAAACCTTAGAAGCAAGCAAAACAATTAAAGATCATATCTTTAGAACAGTACAACTAAACCCAGGTGAATAAAAGTATATATTATAAACCTCTCAAAAGCGCACCAACTGGAGCATGCAACTGTTTGTAGAAAGAATTAAAAGAATGGTTTATCCATGCGAGGGTTTCAAATTGAATATATTTATTTCAGTTTTATGCAACTAACTAAGCAAAAGGAGATAGAAATTGGGTGCTAGTTAGGAAGAATACTATTTTTAAAGGAATCCAGATACAAAATAAAGAATGTGTTAAGAAATCTGAAATACAAATCGATTAACCAATAAAACAACATCACTATAATCCATTTGTTATAACTCACAAGAAATTGCAAAAAAAAAAAAAAGAACTAAACACGAACCAGAAATAAAGCAAGGTAGAGTAGAGAGAGAAACCTCGGAGTAGAAAAGAAGGGAAACAGGCGCATCCAGTTTCTCCAGAGGATACCGTACAAAATGGACAGTTGTTTCGGCTTCTTTGCAATGTCACTTATCATCCTTTGTTGGCTAAGGGAGGTGAGAGAGAAGAGGGAGAAATTGCTAGTGCATTAATTTCCCGAGTTGAGAGAGAAGAGGGAGCAAGAGGAAGTAAAAGTAGAAGTGACCGGGCAAGAGGTGAGAGTGGAGTTTTAAGTGATCAAGTGGAGAGCAAAGGCGGTTTCGGGTTGCACAGTTTTGGATTTGCAATTTTAATTGGGCTGAGTAATAGAACTACAGCAGCCACTCAGTCAAAAGAATTAGTTAGCACTTGATTAGTTAGATTAGTCGGTTAGGCTGTAACAATATTGTAACTGATTATCATTTACTCTCTGATTGCATTACATTCCCTATATAAAGGGCTAAGCTGTACATTGTACGATTGATAAAGAAATAAGAAATAAATGTTCTTGCATTCAAAACAATTAATCTCTGTATCAAATTTTATGGTATCAGAGCACCATGGATTCTGATCCTACCTCTTCTGCTTCCACAGCAACTCTATCTTCTCTTTCTGCTCCTGATCGGCTGGTGGTGCTTAACATTCCTATCTCCACCAAGCTCAGCCGTAGCAATTTCTTGACATGGCGATGTCAAATTGAGCCAGCACTACATGGTCACGGTTTGTTCAAATACCTTACCGCTGATCCACCTTCTAAGCATCTCATCGCAGCCGGGGTTCAATCCAACAACCCTGCCTATTCTCACTGGTACCAACAGGACCAATTGATACTGACCTGGCTTCGATCGTCGCTGTCAGAGACAATTCTCAACCAAACGGTGTCATGTACCACCTCGTCTCAGATCTGGCAATTACTCCAGCAGTCGTTCTCCGCCTCATCCAGGGCTCGACGCACTGAGCTCCGACGTTCCTTGCAGACCACTACCAAGGGTGGCTCGAGTTGTTTGGAGTTTTGTCAGCGGATGCGTGCTATCGCTGATGAATTAGCATTTATCGGCTCGCCAATCTCCGACGATGATCTGGTTATTCAAATTCTCACGGGTCTCGGTTCGGACTTTAACTCTGTTGTCGCTGCTGCCAATGCGAAGGATCACCTGAGTTTTGCTGAACTCCAGTCAATGCTGATTAGCCATGAGGCTCTCCTCTTTTCTCAGCTCGGTGGCTCTCTCTCGGAGTCTGCACCCACCGCTCACTTTACCCAGACCAGATCGGGTCCACGCGGGTCTAACCCTAGATCCAATAAAGGCTATCGCTCTCGTGGCAATTATGCAAATAAATCCTCTACACATCCGAATACCTCTTTCAGGCAGCAGGTTTCAGCAAGGCCCACTAACAGCTCTCTCAACAGGCCCAGTGGCAATCAAGCTGAACAAGGCTTTAACCCAGATAAAGATGTGATTTGCCAAATTTGTTCTAAAAGAGGTCATGCGGCCAGAATTTGCTGGTATCGGTCTGATTTCTCCAATTACCCTGATCAAGCACAGCCAACTATTCAGGCCAATTTAACTCAGTCTGGTTTCCAAGCTAACAATGCTCAAACTGAATCCATCAAACCCGGACCCGAGTGGTATCTAGATTCGGGCGCAACGCATCATGTTACGAATGATCTCAACAATCTTACCTCCTATTTGCCGTATGAAGGAATAGACTCTCTTCATATTGGAGATGGTCATGGTATGAACATTTCTCACATTGGCTCTTGCACCTTATCTTTTTCCACTTACCATTTGATCTTGAATGATGTCTTGTATGTTCCATCTTTTACCAAGAACCTCTTGAGTTTGTCTAAGCTTGTGCTTGATAATTCAATCTTAATTGAATTTGACTCTTCCTTTTGTGTCATCAAGGATAGGCACACCTTGAAGGAATTATTGCAAGTCAAGCTCTTACATGGTCTCTTTATCTTACCTCCTCAAATAAAGGCATCTCCTCAAGTTTTTTATGGTGCAAGAACCTCGGCTAATGTGTGGCATCTTAGACTTGGACACCCCTCATCCGTTACTACACGGAAAATTGTAGAATTACATGGCTTACCTTGTACTAATAAAGAATTGACTCTATGTCATGCATGTTGTTTAGCTAAAGCTCATCGCTTACCCTTTCCCTCTAGCTCATCATGTACTTCTTCTCCCTTAGAAATAATTCATTCGGATTTATGGGGGCCTAACCCGTTTTTGTCTCATAACGGGTTTCGTTATTATGTCACATTTATTGATGATTTTTCACGATTTACGTGGATATATTTTTTGCGCTTCAAAGATGAACTCCTACATGTGTTTACTCTTTTTAAAGCTCAAGTGGAAAATTTGTTAAATCATAAGATTAAGATACTCCGCACGGATGGTGGCACCGAATATAAACCAATTGCACGGCTTTTTCCCTCGATTCTCCACCAAACGTCGTGCCCTCATACCCCGCAACAAAATGGGGTTTCCGAACGAAAACACCGACATATTGTCGAATTAGCGCTTGCTTCTATGTCTCATTCTCACATTCCCGATCGATTTTGGGATGATATCTTTTCGAGTGTCGTTTATTTAATTAATCGGCAACCTTCTACAACTACCTCATCTTCTCCATTCTCTATTCTTTTTCATGAGGATCCCGATTACTCGCTTCTCCGAGTTTTGGGATGCCTATGTTTCCCATACACTCGACCATATAATGAACGCAAACTTCAACACCGGTCCAAACCTTGTGTCTTTCTTGGCTATCCGCTCACTCAAAAAGGTTACAAATGCTTGCATATTGATACTAACAAAATTTTTGTGTCTAGACATGTCATTTTTGATGAATCACAGTTCCCTTTCAAGGATGTTCAGACTGATTCAGGTTCGGATGATGCAGCTCAGCCACTTATTTCTACTTCTCTGCACCTGTTACTCCCTGCTGAGTTGCCACAGCCTCATCCCCACGTGGTGGCCACAACAGATCGAGTCTTGCCTTCCACCTCAAGCCTTGCGGATCCCACTTCTACCGCTCCAGCCGACAACTCTTTCTTCAGTGGTTCCAGGGAGATTTCGGGTACTTCACCTATTGGAGGGGATCCAGGTCTACTTCCCACCCCTTCTACCGCGCCTATTACCACTGGTGCAGCTGCTCGGTCGGGTCCTTCCAGCTTTGTACCAGATCCCCACAACACTTTAAAAGTGTACACCCGCCAAAAGCAACCTCAGCTCAACAGAGAGCTCCCTGTTTCAGCTATTACACCTATTCCTATTTCTTCTGACCCGATAATTTCTTCTTCTCACCAAATGATCACTAGAACTCGTGACCACACTCGCAAACCCAAAACTTTCCCTAATCACTTGGCTTTAATTACCGAAACCTTTGATCAATTTGAGCCCAAAACCTACAACCAAGCCAAAGTACATCCTCATTGGGTTGAGGCTATGAAAACCGAATACAAGGCACTCCTTTTAAATAAAACATGGGAATTAGTTCCAGCTTCTTCCGATCAAAACATTGTTGGCTGCAAATGGGTCTTTAAGATCAAGAAGCATGCGGATGGTTCCTTAGAGCGTTACAAGGCGCGGCTCGTTGCCAAGGGTTTTCACCAAGAAGAAGGCGTGGATTACTTCGAAACCTTTAGTCCGGTGGTCCGACCTACTACTATTCGTCTCGTTCTCACTTTGGCTCTCACCCATGGATGGCCAATTCAACAATTAGACGTGCATAATGCTTTCTTACACGGTCATCTTCAAGAAACCGTGTACATGCACCAACCACCCGGTTTTGAAGATGTTTCTCATCCCTCTCACGTGTGCCGCCTTTCCAAAGCCATATATGGTCTTAAGCAAAGTCCACGTGCTTGGTTTCACGCCTTAAGTTCGGCTCTCCTTGCTCAAGGTTTCAAGGCTTCAAGATACGATCCGTCGCTTTTCATTCTCTCTTCACGTGGTGCTACTCTCATCGTTCTTGTTTATGTAGACGACATCATCGTCACCGGTTCCAGCCAAGATCTGATCCATGCCCTCATTCTATCCCTTCAACACAAATTCGCTATTAAGGATCTTGGTCGGCTCCATTTCTTTCTTGGCATTGAAGTCAAATCAACTTCCAATGGTCTTCACCTCTCTCAATCCAAGTACATTCATGAGCTTCTTACTCGTGCCAATATGCACCACTCAAACCCACTTCCCTCTCCTATGGCACCGCATACCTCTCTCTCTCAGGTTGAAGGGGCTCCATTTGATGATCCTCGCCTATACCGATCCATTGTTGGGGCTTTGCAATATGCCACACTCACCCGACCCGACATTTCTTTTGCGGTCAATCGTGTGTCACAGTTCATGCACTCTCCTACCACTCTCCATTGGGCAGCCGTCAAGAGAATTCTTCGTTATCTCAATGGTACCTTATCTCATGGACTCTTGCTTAAGCCGGCCCCTTCTCTTGTTCTAAATGCGTATTGCGATGCGGATTGGGCCGGCTCCATTGATGATCGCAAGTCCACCTCGGGATTTTGCATATTTTTAGGAGATAACCTCATTTCTTGGAGCTCAAAAAAACAACCAACCGTAGCCCGTTCGAGTACCGAGGCTGAATACAAATCTCTTGCCAACACTTGTTCCGAGCTTATGTGGCTTCAATACCTTCTAACCGAATTACACACTTCACTCTCTTCCTCTCCTGTGTTGTGGTGTGATAATATTGGTGCCACTTTTTTGGCTTCCAATCCTATCATTCATGCTCGGACCAAGCATGTTGAAATTGATTATCACTTTGTACGCGAAAAAGTGGCCGACAAATCTCTTCAAATTCGGTTTCTTTCATCTCATGACCAGCTGGCCGACATTCTTACCAAGCCGCTTCCCTCTCCTCGCTTTCTCCTACTAACTCCCAAGCTAACCGTATGTACACCCGGCTTAGCTTGCGGGGGGGCTAATAGAACTACAGCAGCCACTCAGTCAAAAGAATTAGTTAGCACTTGATTAGTTAGATTAGTCGGTTAGGCTGTAACAATATTGTAACTGATTATCATTTACTCTCTGATTGCATTACATTCCCTATATAAAGGGCTAAGCTGTACATTGTACGATTGATAAAGAAATAAGAAATAAATGTTCTTGCATTCAAAACAATTAATCTCTGTATCAAATTTCACTGAGGTAACTATTTTTAGTTTAGGCCTGTTAAGGGAAGCTACTGGTGGGCTATGCATGCACTACTAATCCAAACCGTGTTTATTGCAAACAACTACAGTCACAGAGCAGCAAGAAGAAAGGATAAACAGTATAGACAATGGACACATCAACGCTACAGGAGACCAATATTTCAAGTACTTCTCATTACCTTCACATTATTATATTTTACAATTTTATTAATCTCTAAGTTAAAAACACCTCCAATCAAACATATATATTTTTGTACTTCATATTGAACTCACCATGATCCCTTGCCTTTTTTTCATTTTCAGTGAAATCGACGGTTTAATACAGTCTGCAGCTACAAGCAGCCATGTGATACTGTCAGCCCCAATTACGACACGGACGGACCATCCCATTACATTCATCAGGTAAGGAAGAATAACTCGATAATTTGTGATAAGGAAGAATAACATGTGTGAATATAATTTAATTACAAGTTACAGTTGGAGACATCAGTATTTCCAATTTTATTTACTAAATATGTTATCAGATGTATACAATCATAATTAATTTTTTAATATTATTAATGATTATATTAATTATGGCTGAAATCACTTCTAATTAATATGTTTGTATAAGAAATGGTAAAATTCGTAAAACATTTTTCACACATCCAACCTTAATTAAGAAACATATTGTTTTATGAGGAGGGATTGGATAACACCGTGCATTTTTGAAGTCCAAACAGTCGATCCAAACCATTCAACTTGATGGATATGTTAAAATGTGTTTGCAGATCAAATTTTATATTTTTTGAATTTTTTTACTATTTATTAAGATGGGTACAAAAATTCAACGGTCTGAATATAGCGATTTTATTAAATACTTAATAAATAGTAAAAAAATTCAGAAAAATGTAAAATTTAATATGCAAACACATTTTAACATATCCATCAAGTTGAACGGTTTGGATCAACTGTTTGGACTTTGAAAACTTTAAAAATACACGATGTTTATTCGATGTTACCAAAAAAGAGTATCATCCGATCCCTCCTCTTATTTTATTATATGTTCTACATATTTAGTACTTATTGTAAATATTTTACTTTCGGTGTTTTTATTATATGGTCAATATAATGACGAACTCAACTTTGACGAACTCAACTTTGATTAGAGTCATTATTAGTAGAATTAATTAATAGTCTCTTAATTTTTGTAAAAGTTATGTTTGTACGGACAATCAATACATGTACGTTTTTATCTCTTTTGATACCAGGTTAATATGTCTTATAAAAGCCATGCATGCATGAAATAAGACATGAATTGCATGATAGTTATCATGAATAGAACCATAAGCATACATGAATAATGTAGAAGTTGCATAGGTATATAATAAACTGGTTTAAAAGTCAAATCTTGGTCTTTGATCGGTTATGTAAGTCATGCCATGTAGGCGCCGTATTTGTGGTAAGCTCATAATTTTATATTATGTGCATAATAAAAATTGTGTTGACGTGATATTCGTGATAACACATATTTAATAAATCACATTTATAATCATTCAGAGTCCTTGCTTAATTAATAACAATACACATTTTAGTAATAATATCATTTACTAGTTATTTCATTATTGTTAATCTTTCTTTAATTACATCAAATTTCGATTTCAATAAATTGTCTAGCTGTCAAAGAGTTTATATAATTAAAGTGCAATCTTGTAAAGTCAATGTTCGAACTCAGAATTGATTTCGGGCAAGGCAATGGTCATTTCAGCCTATATAACACTAACTCTAAAACCTATCAAATCGACTTCGAACGACTAATCCAAACCGATTTACATTATGAGTGATGTGTTTACATTCAAATTTTTTATATTTTCGAGTTATTTTAGTATCAAATCAAGCGGTAAAAATATTGAAAAATTAATGTATTAAAATTAACTTAGAAACTCACACATTTGACCGCTTGACTTAATACTAAATAAATTCGAAAAGTTATAAATTTTGCATGTAAACGCACAAGTAATGAAGTAGATCAGTTTGAATAATTTGAATTCACCGTTTGAAGTCAATTTGATAGATTTTAAAGTTAGTGTTATATAGGTTGAAATGATACTGATATTATACTAGCCAAATTCATTATTAAGATGTGATATATATGTATAGATATAAATTTCTCAAAGAAAGGAAGACTATTTTTAGATAATATAGGCTCGTTCAGCTACCTCTTACTTAATAACTGAAACTGGACTCTAGTAAAAAAAACATTCGCTTTTTATCCTCCTCTTACTCGGTCACTGTCACCTCCTCTGTTTCACGTACAACCGGAGGCGCTAGCTGGAGGCCGTCATACCATTAGTTAATATATTGTTAGTTACATTGTTGAAGTACTACATGCATTTGGGTCACAAGTTCTATCACAGGAGTCCCCTTCAATATTTGTGCTAAAGCAGATTGAACGGTCCAGATTCAAACTCAAAGTTTGAGATACCTCAACTCCACAATCAGTCTAAGGAGTTCATGGTGAAGCCAATTTTGTATAATTTACTCTAAATTAAAATTGTGGATTTTTTTAACAGTCAATTGGTACTGCCAACCAATTTCATTAATGACAAAAGTTTTACAAATATTATATAATGAATGAAAATGAGGAAGTAAAATCTGAGGCAAATTGACATTATTTTTAGTCTTTTTGTGTGATTCACCTAACAATGTTCACAATTTTTAAATGATTTTCTTGTTTCAATTCTTGTATCGTTATATATAGACTTTCATATCATTTAATTCTACATGTCTGCACATTTATCCAGGACTGAATCATAAATCATAATATACATTTTTTTGTGTAGAAAAAAATTACAAATCTATATTGAATTTGCAAAATATTTGAGACATTAGAGGAAACTTATGAAGGTACTGAAGTATTAATTTGTTTTCTAGGAGTAACTTTTCATAATTAAGTTTCTATTCAATTTATATTGAGAAATAAATCAATTGAACAGTGCCTTTGTCATTGCAACTGAAATAGAATTTGCAGGATGAGCTAGGAATAATTATGCACTAGCAAAAGTAATATTCTGACAGTATAATATATTTCTTTCTTCTTATATGCAGTGTGGGATATATATTTAAGTTGTTTGATGGAAATCCTAACGAGAAGCAAAGCGACCAAAATAATCTAATTTTGATGGCGCACAATGGTTCTTATGAGAACACATGCAGTTAGACCTGCTAATGGGCTGGATCCAACCCAAAACCCAGCTCGGCTCAATTAACATTCATTAAAGGTCCAGCTCGGACTCGGCTCAAATATGAAGAAAATAGCCCGGCTCGACTCGGTCCATTTGTTCAGCTCGGCCCGAAACTCGGCTGAAATACAGAACTCGGATCAGAAGCTGAATTCACTGAACAGACCTTTGACTTTTGCTGAAATGCTGAAATACTATTGGTTTACGAACATACGACCTATATCAAATTATTACTAAACAATGATTCAAATTTTTTTATGGGATCAGAATTTCATTACATTTCATATAATTTTCTATATCATTTATAAATAATTTATATAAATAAAAAATAATGCTCCATGAGGTCAATAAAATTTGCCATAAATTGCTTTGTACTCGGATTGCATAAATTGCTTTTTTTAGCCCGAATGATTTGGTTCAAAACAAACATATCAAATTGATTTGTCACATCCTAAAACAAACACATCATCATTTGTTTTTAAAAGTTTCAAACATAAACTCAAGATCTTACGAACAGGTCCAATTCGAACTCGGATCAAATACTACAAAATTAAAAGCATCACCTTCTCTAACCTAAGATGATCCAAAACAACAAACGACAACAAAATATTTGAAATCTTAAGCCAAAACAGAACATCAAATAGAATCATACATTTAACTTTCTAAAGAACACGAACTTTTGCAAGTCAGTCCACAAAGCATAAAAAACTAAAGCTGCTCACATTGCACTTGTTGCTAATTGAGACAAAAAAAAAGGGTGCAATTTAAGGGGTAATCCTGAGTCAAGTTTATAGAAATGAAGAATAGTGAACAGACAACAAACAGATGTGATTAGTTAAACTAAATTATTAGATGTGAATAGTGAATATTATACTATTTCACCTAGGTTCTACTATTTCAATAAGCTATACAAATTCAGAATTTGAGAGTTGGTTGGTTAAACTAAATTACTACAAATAAAATCTAAGGGTGATCGATCAGAAAGGTTGTGTGGGTTTCGTTCTGAGCAACATGCCTCTTTTAATCAAAGGGCTGGATATTATATTACCAGTATTCTTTAAATTACCAGTATAAGCTGCTTACCAGTATAAGAACAGAGATCATCATTTACTGTTAAAGTTTCAATTTTCAGACATACAATTACCAGTATAAGAAAAAATTGAAATAAATCCCAAATATAGACCACTGTGCTTAATGGGTTGCTTCAAATCAACTCAAGTAGGAATAAATCACGAATATAGGTCACTGTGCTTAATGGGTTGCATTCAAATCAAGTAGAAATACCAGTTGGAGAGTGAGATACCAGTATAAGAAAAAATTGAAATAAATCCCAAATATAGACCACTGTGCTTAATGGATTGCTTCAAATCAACTCAAGTAGGAATAAATCACGAATATAGGCCACTGTGCTTAATGGGTTGCATTCAAATCAAGTAGAAATACCAGTTGGAGAGTGAGATACCAGTATAAGAAAAAATTGAAATAAATCACGAATATAGGCCACTGTGCTTAATGGGTTGCATTCAAATCAAGTAGAAAAAACTAAAATAAAATCGGGCGCAACTTAGTGAGATACCAGTTGAGAGGGAGAGCGAGGCCTGTGCGCGAGAGGGAGACGATGAGGAGGCTAGAAACTTAGGAACGAAGCGGTGGGAGACGGTGCGTGCGACGCCGCGACAGGGAGAAGATGTGGCGAGATCGGCGAGCTCGACAGGGAGGAGATCGGCGAGCTCGATGGAGAGACTCAATGGGCGAGCTCAACAGAGAAGAGAAGAAAAACCCAATGGGCGGCCCAGCTCGGATCAGATCGACTCGGTTAGGAAATGCTTTTCAATTTCGAGTTTGAGCTGAGTTTGGACTCAACTCGAATTGAGCTCAGCTCAATTCGGCTCATTCAAGAGCCCAGCTCAAAGCCCATGAGCCAGCCCGGATCGTTTAGCAGGCCTACATGCAGTAGAAAGTACTCTCTGTAGTAATGAAGCAACCTAAGTTATAGGTACGTGAATTAACATTTGCGCATTGTGGCTTATCCAACAAATAGATGCTGAAATGTATGTTTATAAAATAGTTAAACTATCATCAACTACTAAATTACAGCAGGTCCAGGAATTATCCTTTTTTTATAAATGTTGTTGTCTGCTTCAATCTCCATATTCATTTGACCTTTTCATAATTGTGTTTCTGTGCAGAAAAAGTACACACCGAAAATAATTTGCGATGAACTTGTTAAAATGTAATTTGATCAATGGAATTTCTTTGAGGCTTATGATCTGCTTGTACATAATACCAAGGTGTCTAAGTTGTTTGAAGAATTGTCACTCAAATTCCGCAGAAGTTGGTTAATGAGGATAATTTCTAAAAGAAAAGCCTTACAAGTTGAGGAAATCTCATATAAAAAAATAAACTAATAAATGTGGTATGAAAAATGCACCCATTTGAAAACTGAATGTGATCTATCGATCATATATAGATGACGAAGATCAATTCTTTATACCTTCTTTATTTTCAACACGATGGAAAATAAAAGTAGTTGCATCGGATTTGGAAAGAGAAACAGTGATGACACGTGTATGACATTTTGTAAATGGTTCTTCAATATTAATGAAATTTCTTAATAAAAAGTTCTGCTCTGTAAACTGTGTACCTCTGATATAAAAAAATATTTATTTAGACAACCTGATATTGATCGTACAAAGAAAAAAAAAATTAGCTATATATACTAATTGGTCAATGAAAGATAAAGTACAAGTTGACAAACTTTTTCATTTTACTTCTTTATTTCCAAATTCTAGAGTAGCTAAATGTTATTTTTGAAAAAAAATAAAAAGTTAGTGCTATAATTACTTCTTTGTTTCCTAATTCTAGTGTAGCTTACAGAAATACGGAATGAAGCCCGTTCAAGTAATCCAGGCGGTCTACAAATTGCAAAAGAAAGTAAAATTCCAATTGCCCTGTTCAAGGCTGATATCCATAAGGCCTTCGATATGATAAATTGGGATTTCTTAGTCAAAGTTTTGGAGGGACTTGGATTTCCATCAAAATGGATCCATTGGATGATGAACTGCGTATTGAGAGGAAGTTCACAAATAATTATCAATGGATTGCTAGGCAAGAAGATCCAATTAAAAAGAGGAGTTCGTCAAGGAGATCCCTTATCTCCTCTTTTGTTTATATTGGCAATGGATTTCATCCCGAGATGGTTAGAAAAATTGGTGCAAAGTGGAGATTGGCAATTACCTTTTCAACAAATGCGACCTTGTCTGTTGTATGCGGACGATTCCTTATTTTTCATGAAACCCGAAGTGAGACAGGGACAAGCTATGAAGATATTATTCACGGTTTTCAGAAATATTTCGGGCTTGGCAGTGAGCATGGAGAAATCAGAACTACTATTGTCTTCGGATGATAATCAGCTCGTGCAACAATTGACTGATGTGTTGGGATGTAAAAGAGGAAGTTTTCCATTCTGTTATCTTGGATTACCTTTATCTGACAAAACACTTCCTAAAACAGCTTACATTCCCCTGCTGCAAAAAATAAACAACAAACTTCAAGGTTGGGCTGCAAGGCAATTGTCAATAGCAGGGAGACTGGTTTTGATTAATGCAGTCCTGTCTGCCATTCCAACCTATTTTATGTCGGTTTTCAAGATGCCAGTTTGGGTCATACAAGAGATTGACAAAACAAGAAGAAAATTTCTTTGGAAGAGAAATTCAAGTGATGAAAGAGGGATATCATTGGCAAATTGGGATCTCGTGTGTACGCCAAAAAGGTTAGGAGGTTTGGGTGTAATTGACCTAAAGGTATTCAACGAGGCGTTACTTGCAAAATGGTATTGGTATTGGATAAAATCTAAAGAAAGGCTTTGGAAATCACTATTCTTGACCTTTTTTCATATGGACAGACCAAGCGACTTGCCGGATTGCAAGTTCTTTAAGCAAATCCTCAAATCAGTACAAAGTTCTTGCGAGTGTTCTATGAGAAGAGTAGTGGGGGACGGTACAAAGATAAAATTCTGGGAACATGATTGGGGACATGGTTTTCTTAATAGAGAACTTCCAATATTATATGAAGAAGCCACAGACAAGAATGTGACAGTACAACAAGCATTTCGGCAAAACTTCTCAGATCTTTTGGCAATAGTTGAACCGGTACAGCAATCACTGGTACTTACACAGTACCAACAGCTACAAAACATAATGGCAAATCAACCTCCATTAACAGCAGCACAAGATGACGTTAAATGGATTTTGACAAGTACACAACAATTCTCGGTTAAGTCCATGTATCAAAAACTGAAAGAGGAATCTAGAAATACAGTGATAATTAGAAAGGTTTGGAAAATGAAGGTGCCTCCAAGAATTAAAATATTTGGGTGGTTAACATATCACGAGAAGATCCTGAAGACTGAAAATTTACAAAAGAGAGGGTGGAATTTAGCGAGTATGTGTGTGCTATGCAAAGCAAATGTTGAGTCAATTAGACATTTGTTTTCTGAATGTCCATTCTCATTGGAAGTCTACGAAACTCTTACTGGTGCATTTCAATTACCGAGTAGAAACTGGAGAAGGAAATTGCAACGAGAGGGAGCACATAAGTGGACTGTGCAAAAGGAAGGGGACAGTAAATCAAAGGAGGTACTACTGCTGGCTATGTTCATTTGCTGGAGAGAGCGCTGCGCTCGCATTTTCAGAGAGCAGAACAAGGAAATACAGGAACTTGTTGAGGAAGTCCAAGAACAGTGGAATTTTCTCCACTGACAAGAAGATTTTTACACTTTTGTCTTTTAAACCCTGGAATCTGGCAATTTTCTGTTCACACTTTCGTTTTGACTTTTTATTTTCTTCATATTCAACTTGGTTGAATAACATTCTGTTTTTGTATTAGGTTTCATATGGAAACCTTTTTATGATTCAATAAAACAAATAAGGACTGGATCCTTATTTTTACTCAAAAAAAAGTAATCCAGGCGGTCTCACCTCAGACACTGGAAAAGTCATTAATTATTTGTTCTTTATTTAAGATTGGACTAAATAAAAAATTCTGTTCATACTTTAATGAAGTATAATTAATTTCGTTGTTTAGTTCTCTTGTGTGATCTATTGTTAGGGATACATAGTAGCCCAGCACATTTCACATTTAAGTACTGTTTAAATTTTCTATATTTCAATATCAATTTATCGATCGAATGAATTCAGATCAATCAGCTGATACTGTAATATTTTGTATATACTCTCATTATGGAAATCTAACGGCTAGTAGTTGATTAGGAAATATTAACGGCTAATTAGCCTAATATACCATGTAATCTGTGTAATTGAAATAAAATATATACAAACAATTTAATCTCTTTCTGTCTCTAAATGTTATATCTAATATTATTCACATCTTTAAAATTATTCTAACATGGTTATGTATGCACATTGGTATTTACATATCAAATTTATAGTTTTCAGACTTAATATAGTATAAATTCAAGTAGTCAATTTTCTTTTATTAATTTTAATATCTTTACTTTACATCATATTTTGACCGGTTGACTTTATACTGAATTAATCCAAAAATTTATAACTTTTTCATGTAAACATATCACTTGTGAAGTACATTAGTTTCAACGGTTGAGATTCATCATTTGACATCAATCCGATAGATTTTGAAGTTAAACTCACAAAAGAAAAAGACTCAGTGAGCTTCATAATATTCTAGTTCCACTCAAATCTTTGTATAAATAAGCTGTACACATTTTTTTAATATTTTTGAAGCACAATATGTCCTTTGTTATTGTTAGTTAGAGTGTATTATATATTTTTACTTGTTATTTATGTTGTTATAGCAATTTTTAATTAAACCTGTTAATCTCGTAGCATTGAATTTTCTGCATGAGAGAATTTTTTCTTGTAAAGTGTCAACTATATATTTAGTTTTCTCTACAAAATCCCAACCTTTATATTAATTAGCTAACACAGTTAAAGTCATAATTGTGTGAATTAGTATGAGTAATTATGCTTAATTCCGGGTGCGTTTGAATGGAGAAATAATAACACTAATCCGAGAATAGCACTAGCACTGTTCTTTTAAGCTACTGATGTTTGGGTGCAAGAATAGCACTAATTCACTATTTTTTGTTTATCTTATATGGGTTAGTTCACTATTCTATCAACCTAACAAAAAGTTAGATTAGCTCTATTATTGCTCTATTCCTTGTTTCATCGAAACGTTAGAGTGTTTTCTTTTTGAATAAAGTTTGACAATGAATCTTTCACGGAAATGAGTTGTTATACGGAGAAATTAAAAAAAGAATTGAAAATGACAAAGCCTCGGTAAAGAAACTAGCTCCTAATCTTTGGATACTATCATCTGCCAATCTTACGGGGATTTAGTTGAGTAATTGTAGATGCTTTCTTCCTTTGTTTTATAAATAAGGATTTTGTTAATTCTGATGATTCATTAATATCTCATTCATGATTTAATCTTCATCTTTTTATAGTGAGAAGAAACCATTCATCATTTCTGTTGGTCTTTGTGTGAGGTACCAGAAAAAATATTATTGGGACCAGAAAAAGAAATAATTAACAATCAATTTATGATAAAAAAAAAAACACAATAAGTTAAGATGTACAGGATAAAACAGAGCTGATCTAGGACCATCAAGTAAAATCATGCTGGTGTCACCTCTAAGGATGCAAAAATCATTATTTTTGTTTGTCTAAGATTGTTCAAAAAATTATTCATACTTTAATGAATTCTAGCGACACTGTTTAATTAGTCCTCTTGTGTGATCTATCTAACACAATTCATAACATTCAAATGATTTGCGAGATCATCTATAAAGAGTTAGGCTAATATGACATTGGTATTATTTGAAACTAAATAATACCACATCTTAAACCCTTAGATCTGCTTTAAGATTCATAATATCTGCTTTTACTGTTCAAACACTTTATTTTGTACAAATCTTAAAGCAGATCTAAGAGTTTAAGATGTGGTGTTATTTAGTTTAAAATAACACCAATGTCATATTAGCCTAACTCATCTATAAATATTTGCTATTTATAAACTTTCATGTTGTGTTTTATACTGTTGTGCTGATGAATTGGAGTAATTAAATAATATCTAACAAGCGATTTATATTTTTATATTTATGGTGTTCACGCTTATAAAGTTTACAAGATTTGAGATAATGGAGGAAACAAATAAAGGTATGGGCCTTAACAAAATGCTTAAATATTAAATCACTCATTAAATTTTATTATAAATACGTTACACGAATAAGAATCAAATCATATCAAATGATAAATAAAACTAATCTATATGATTTTTTTTTATTGACAAATACAAATTTTGGAGACTACGTTCGATGAATAAATTCTTCCCAACATATTAATTCAAAAGAGAGCTAGCATCCGTGTTACGTGTTATTCTTGTTGTATATCTTTAAGTTCTCATTTTTGGAAGAAAGCTATGTCATGCCCCTTGATTGTATGTGATAATTGAGGCATTTTTTTTTTCTAGTCCATTGTATGCAATTTTATTTAAAATAGATCTATATATATTCATATTATATTTGAATATTTTGACACGATATGTAATTTCTTATCATATTTTTCTATCATGTTTATTTTATTTTATTTTTTTTATGGGGACAGCTATTTCAAAATTTTAATGTAAATTTTCAGGAATAATTCTCCAAATCTAATAGTGAAGTTCAACATGAAACCACATGCAATTGATCTACCTTTTTGAACTCACGGTATCACGGTTATATCTTTCTTCGTTATGCCAAAGGAAAAGCATCTGATTGCGAAACATGGAGATGATCTATACTGCTCAGGATGTCGTTAGGTTCGTTAGGTGGTCTCTAATGAGATTCCACCAGTTAATAAGATAGTTTTACATGTAATTCAAATATATTTGGATTAACAACATGTAAGTTTTTTCTTTGAGCATTAATTAAACATTGTAGGTATTTTTTAATTTTTACAGGTTCGTTATAGTTTTGGGTATTCTTTATTTTTTTGGTTATGTTAGCAGAAAAAAAAAGACTTAATTTGAATATTGTTATTCATGGTAAGCCAACATTTAAGCTTAATTAAATCAATATTATATGTGTTAATTTGTTGTCATGAGGTCGCACAAAATGAAGTCATTACTTATTTCTCAAAAAATAAATATATGATGTAATTACTTTAAATATTCAGAAGTACTTCTGGTATCATAAACTGAAGCTGCGTCTTATTTTTCTCTCTCCTCTGCTAGCTTCCTCTCTCTTCTCCGATTAATTTTCATTTTCTTTCCAAAAAATTTGGTCGGATTTGGAAAGATAAACACTTAATTACGACACGTACATGATATTTTGAAATTAGTTACTTAGTATTAATGAAATTTATTAATATAAAAAATAGATGTTGATACAATATTTTGATCTGTAAATTATTAAGCTATAAATTAAAAAATAACTGTTTTAGACAACTGATATTTTTATTTATTTTGAAGGTTGTCTGAAAGCCAACAATATATTAAGGATAAGAAAGAGTTTATTTACATGGAAGTAAAGATAAAAATATTTACACCAATCATGAAAATAAAATTAAATGAGCAACTAGCATCCAGTACCATCAGCATCAAGACAAATTTCCCTGCCTGATCAATACCTCTCTGACCTCTTCAGTCTTTAATTGTGTCACATCCACTGCTTGTTTAGACAACTGATATTATAGTAAAATGCAAAAAGAATTAGCTCAGTATGAGTAATTATGCCAAATTTAACTTGTATCTACAAACAATATTACAGTGTTTTCTTTTCAATTTAAGTACCAAAACGAAGATGATTTGTTATTTACGGGGAAAACACGAAATGGAAATGATAATTAAAAAGCATCGGTAAAAATTTTGATGCAGAGGATACAAATTCGGCCGGTCTCACCTTTAAAGGATGGCAAAATCATCATTTTTATTTGTTTATGATTATACTAATTACAAAATTTTATTCATGCTTTAATGAAGTCTAGTTTCATTGTTTAGTCCTCTTGTGTGATCTACCTAACACAATTCACAATATTCAAATGATTTTTTCTAGGTCATCTATATATATATATTTGCTGTTTATATACTTGCATTTTTTTTATAGTGCTGCTGATGAATCAGCGATACTAAATAATATGTAATAAGTAATTCACTATTTTACTTTTATATATATAATTTTTAAGGTTGTGAAGTTCAAAAGATTTAAGATCTTCGAGAAAATAAATAAAGGTATGGCTTAAAGAAATGCTTAAGCTTTACGGCTAACAATTAACAAATTACATGCTTAACTATATAGGAGCGCTCGTAAAATTTTTTTTGGTGATGGTAGCTAAATTTGTTGATTAATGTTTATTAAATTTTTACCATATTATATTTGATTATTTTGGCACCGTAATAATTTATTATTATTAGTTTGTGTATTTTTTTTTGGCGGACGGAGGGTATTTCAAAATGTATTAATTTGATGTTTGCTTGAAAAATAAAATTAAAAATTATTTACTTAATTTTAATGCAAATTTTCAGAAACAATTCTACAAATCTGGTATCAAAATTGCACATCAAATCACTTGTAATTGAACTAGTCTGCAGAACTGTCGGCGTCTCGACTATATGATCTCTCTTTATTATTAAAGTATTAACTAACTTGCGAGACAACTAATTCAAAGGAAAAGCATATGGTAGCAAAAGAAAGCGACAAATAGTCTGCTCTAATTAATGCCGTAAGTTGGTCTGAATTGAAACTTGTTCAAGTGTTAATACGGTAATTTTATATTTTTTTTCTAATTTAATAATTTGGGTTAACAACAATACAACATGTAGGTTTTTCCTTTGGATATTAAATTTTTGACATTTTTTTATTTTACAGGTTTCAGTTATGGGTATCACTTCCGCAGAACTGGTACTAGCTAGTAGATCGACCTATAGACAACTAGAAGTCATTTGATTTGATATTTTTCTTTCTGGTAAATGTAGAGGCTATTAAATTTGGTAAATGTAATTGTTCTCATGATGCCTCACAAATGTGATGTCATTAATTTTTTTCCAAAGAAATTGAATATATAAAATTTGGTCTCCAAATACATATTAATATGGAGAACAAGATGAACGGTTCGGATTGACTGTTAGGATTTAAAAAGTCGAATATTAAGCCATATTACGGACCAAATCGTAATATTCATAGTACCATAGACTCACTCTAAAATAATTACTTAAAATATTCAGAAATACTTTTTAATGATACTCGCATCCTGATGAAAGTTTTGTTCAAACAATCAATTACGAACACATATTTCTGAAGGGAATTCCTCGCATCACGTTTCCTCATGTACTCCCCATCTCCGGCTTGTACTTGGCTATATATTTACTTAGTCTAGCCTCTTCATTGGTTACGAGCATCTCACTTCGATGGCCACTCGATGTGTGTGTTGATGAGACATTTAGTATGCCATTCACATCAAACTCAAAGCACACATCAATTTTTGCCACCTCTGCCTGAGCAAGTGGAATCCCAGAGCAAGAATTCACCGAGAAAATTGTCATATTTGGTTAATATACATTCTCCCTCATACACCTTCTGTTGTACTTGAGTTTGGTTATCACGGGTTGTTGTGAATACCTTATTCATTGTTGTGAATACATTCTCCCTCATGGGCTTTGAGCTGGGCTCTTAAATGAGTCAAATTGAGCCGAGCTCAATTCGAGTTAAGCCCGAACTCGGCTCGAACTCGAAATAGAACATCCTTTCCCTAATCGATCCGATCCGAACCGGGCTGCCCATTGAGTCGAACCATCGCTAAGATACTCTTCGTCTCTTCCTTTGCTTCGCTAGGAGAAGCTCCGTCGCTCTCTCGCTCGGTTGCTCTCCAGTTTCCAACTTCTCTCTTCTCTCTTCTCTCTTCTCTTAGGTGAGCTATCTCTCTCTCTCTTTGTCTGTCTCTCTCTGAGTTAAATTGGTACGAGTTTATTTTTATCACTGGTTATCTCTGAGTTAAATTGTGGGTTTTGTTAAATTGGTACTGTTTTATCACTGACATTGTTTATTTTTGTGGGTTTATTTTTGCGGTAAATTGGTACTGTTTTATCACTGGTAAATCTAGGATTCTACTGACTGGTACCTGTACAGTTTCTTTTGTTTATTATTTGCATTGTCCTATTTGCAAAGAGTAAACGTTAAAATTGAATCTAATTCTTTCTTATTGTTTTGCAATGTAAATATTTATACCTCGAGGCCTTGTATCAGTGTAAAATCATGACAAACTGGTTAATATTGACAATCAAATTGTATCAGATAAATCCTACATATGAATGAACTTAGCTGTATCAGTACAATCAACATAAGGAATGTAAATTGAAGAAATACAAAATTGGTTTCAAAAGTGACAAAAAACACTGCAGTTCAGTATGGACGATTAAATATACTTTGATATGTAACCGGGTTGGATCCCATTTTCTGCGGTATACATGGTACTGGTACCATATAATTCAATTATTGTATTTTATAAGCTACTGGTACCAGTTTATGGGGTTAACAGGTTTCTGGTACAAGAAAGTATAGTTTGTTCTCATTGGTGTTTTTATTTTTTTTTTCCTTTTACTTTTCAACTGTTGTTGTCTTATTTTATTTCTTAACTCATGTTACCTGTAAATATAATCAAACCGGCACAACTTGTTGCAAGATAAATGAAATTTGAGGACTTAATTCTCACCTTTCTTCTAAAAAAAGTATGATTTTGTTTTGTGCGAAAATTAACATCCAGGTCATACTATTAGTAGGGTATTATATTTTTCCTTATTAAAAATTTATGGAAATTCAGATACTTTTTCAGTGTTTTCTGTTTGTCATAATAATTTATAAAAATTAGTTCTTTAAATTATGTTAACACAGAATATTTCATTCGCGTAAGCACTAATTTAATACCATGCAATCATAAAAAATAAAAGAAAAAAGTCGGATAACATAAAGTGCAAATATTTTCAAACAGAAACAAAATATAGAGTTGATAAGGGATCTAAATTTGACTTAAGAATACGTAAGGTATAATTGGGGCTGTACAAAGAAGTAACAACCCCGTCCAACCCATTTGATACCTATTATTTACCCGGAAGAGCTCCAATGGGTCCTGATGATTTGTGAGTGGCGAGACAGACATGCCTTTGAAATATATTATAATTAATTGAGTTTGAGCCGAGTTTGGGCTGAGTCTAAAGAGTCCAATGGACCGAGCCGAGTTTAGGTCGAGCTTAAAGAGTCTAATGGACCGAGCCGGGTTGGGCTTTACTCTTCAAAGTTGAGTTGAGCCGAGTTGGATTCTAATGAAAGAATGAATGGGCCGGGCTGGGTTTTGAGTGAGTTACCGCTCATTAGCAGGCCTGGCAAGGAGACATCAAAGGTGCCTCCTCCAAGGTCGAAAATGTAATAGGCTTTCTTCTTGATTTCTTTTGTTTTTTCCTAATTCCTTTTGGATTAGTTAAAACTTTCTCTTGTAGTTGTAGCCCAATAATATATTAGCTCTTGGTCAAAAATACTTGCAAGTATCACAAGAAATACTCCTATATATTTTGCAACGTGCTGTCCGTTGTTATTCCCTTGAGAACCACCTAAACTTAACTAGGAGAAGAAAAAATAAAATGCAAAACACACTTGCAAGTATCAACATTTTACTTCATATATATATACATAGTTCGAAAAATCGGCCGATTCAACTCGGAATCGGGCTGGACCGAGCCGATTTTTGCCCGATTCTCAAGTTTGTGCGATTTTTTTCAAAAAAATCGGATGAACAGTGATCGAATCGGCCGATTTACCGATTTTCAGTCCGATTTACACTGATTCAAATGATTTAAAGCAAAAAAACCAGTTTAAATCAGTTTTTAACGACAAAACCAGTTTAAACCAGTCAAATCAAGTGATTTTTCAGAGATTGTTGACATCTAGGACCGATTCTCACCTATTCTCATTATTGGGGGCGATTTTTCAGAATACGAAAGGCATTTGATTGTGCGATGGCCATGGTTCGCGAAGGAAAGGGGCGACAATTGGAAGGGTCAATTGGGAATTGGGAGAGATGAAGCTGCGGTAAGATCTGCGCCATTAATTTTTATTCGATCAGCGCATATTTTTGATCCACTGGCTTAAATCTATCACCATCTTGCTGCAAAAAGAAATGCGGCACGAACTATGATAAAAATTATGTAACGGGTTCTAACTTATTTTGAAACTGGTCTAAAGTTTATGCCTCAAAGCCTGTCTATTCTTTGTCATGTCACATCTTACCTTACTGGAAAAAAGTTCTTAACCCGTTTGGATGTGGTCATCAGTTTCACTAATGAAGGCCAATGAGATGGTGCCACGTAGAGGGGACTAAAAATTTTATAATTCCTAAATAAATAAAATTTGCAATTTATCTATATAATTATTCATACAAAACTTGTATATTTATTCTACTAATTACAAACTTATTTATTTATTTAATCATTTTATTTTTATTTCAAATTCTCATTTTATTTATATAATTTCATAAATTATTTATATCTCAAAATTTTCAATTTTTATTTTAAAGTAATAATATAAGTTCTAAACAATCATTGGATTAATTAGTAAAAAAATTATTTGAGTGAAAAATTTTAAATTTATCATGATTAATATTTATTTAAAATTTTGGGATATAACAATTTGAGTGTAATATTATCTTAATTAACATAGTTTTTTTATAAATTATTATTATCAATTTTTTCCTACTTTTTGACTACAAAACAAGGCTTCTGCCAAAAAAACCCGATTTACCGATCCGATTTTCCAATTTCGGCCGATTTATCCGATTCTAACTAGATGGTTAAAAATCCGATTCTGATTCCGATTCCGATTTTTTGAACTATGTATATATATTTGAAAGTTTAATCCCACAGGCAATGCAATTTATTTCATATATAACTCAATATATACCAGTACAGTCTGCATCTTCCTATCTCATACCAATACATACCCCATCTACTTAATTACCCAATCCCAGTACATACCATACCATACCAGTTCATATGTAACGCATGAGTGTATATATATATATGTCGTGCAGATATCAATCCCAATTGCTTAGTGCCATTAATTGCTCAGATGCCTCAAGCTGATTGCTTGCATCTGTCAAAAACTCAAAACCTTAATATTCATAGACCAAGTTCAGAGCAACCTACTCTATTTATCTATTAATTGGTATGCCCGAGTCTTAACTGCGTCCTAATTTATGCCATTCTTTCATTCCATTTATATATTCTTAATAATTATATTATATTCATTTATTGAAATAATATATTAATTTAGATGCAACGACAATTAATTGAAGCAAAACAAATGTAACATTTTAATTACATCAATGCCAAAGAAACAAAACCACACCATCATAATGTATGTGCCTATATTTATTTTCAAATAAATTTAGATACGATCAATTGGAGCACAAATGCTCTTCAGTTCCTCCATCCTTGATTCAGACTCGGCAACATCTGGAAATGGGTTATTCTCGACCCAACTTGACATCTCCTGTATTGAATCTTCAATCTCCATTTTGGTCGCGAATGGTAAAGTATCGGCGATGCTTGTATTTTTCATGACATTCTTCATACAGTAAGCATATCGCTCCAGTAAGTTTTTGGCATCGTACTTTCTAAGGCATTCCTCATCTTGGGCCCTGTACCATTCAGCATCTCGAATTATCTTCTCGATCACCACATTGCTCAGCCTCGCTTCTTCGTTGGTCACTGTTATCTTCTTCTTCTGTCCGCTACTTCTGTCCTGCGCTGACACATGCAGTATGCCATTGGCATCTATGTCGAAGCACACGTCAAACTTTGGCACATCTCTTGGAGCCGGAGCGATT
Organism: Carex pumila; assembly: GCA_033356055.1. NCBI lineage: Eukaryota > Viridiplantae > Streptophyta > Magnoliopsida > Poales > Cyperaceae > Carex > Carex pumila. Next base: position 163,063 of record JARJHM010000552.1, on the reverse strand, counting down.
CCCGTGAGGGTGAATTTACCAAGGATGTAATTATCCTTGGTTTGGGCTCTCTCTCCTTCAAGTACTAAAAACTTTACTGCTGTCTGATTGTCACGGTGAGTTGTAAACACCTTCTCCTTCTTTGTTGGTATTGTGGTGTTCCTTGGAACCACAACGGACATGATTTCTCCCATAATTTCAATGCCGAGTGAGAGCGGAGTCACGTCTAACAGCACCATGTCTTCGACCTCTCTGCTTCCCTGACCGCTCAACTTGGCAGCTTGGATGGTGGCACCATATGCAACAGCCTCATCTGGATTGATGCCTTTGCTGATTTTCATTCCATTTCCATCGAAGTAGTTATCCAAAAGTTGTTGCACTTTAGGGATTCTCGTAGATCCACCAACAAGGACGACAACATTGATATCAGTCTTGTCCGTGCTAGCATCCTTGAGACATTTCTCTACCAGTTGCATGCATCTGGTGAAGAGATCCATGTTGAGCTCTTCAAATCGGGCTGGACTAATTGTAGAACAGAAATCAATTCCCTCGTAGAGCCCATCAACCTCAAGAATTGTGTTGGTCATAAAAGAGAGGTTCCTCTTTGCTCGCTCGCAAGCAGACCGTACCCTCCTGAGAGCCCTTGGATTCCCAGTAATGTCCTTGTCATGCTTCCTCTTGAACTCGTCAACAAAATAATTCACCAAGCGATCATCAAAATCTTCACCGCCTAGGTGGGTGTCCCCGGCAGTAGCCTTCACCTCAAAGGCACTGTTCTTGACAACAAGCAAGGAGACGTCAAAGGTGCCCCCACCTAAGTCAAAGATCAACACCTTCTTCTCGGCAGCAGTTTCATTGCTGCTAATGCTAATTTTGTCAAAGCCATACGCTACTGCAGCAGCAGTGGGCTCATCCATGATGCGCATTACATTCAGTCCAGCTATAGCACCGGCATCTTTGGTTGCACGCCTCTGTGCATCATTGAAGTATGCAGGGACTGTGACCACAGCATTTTTAACGGGGCAGGCTAGGTAGGCTTCGGCAATCTCCTTCATTTTGGTAAGGATCATGGAGGATATCTCTTCAGGGTAAAATTTTTTCTCCTCGCCTTTGTGTTTGACCACAATTTGAGGCTTGTCAGCAGGACCCTTGGCAACAACAAATGGCCACAGCTTAATGTCGCTTTGAACGGAGGGATCCGAGAATCTCCTTCCGATCAATCGTTTCACAGCTGAAAATTATAATGGAATAATGGTTAGCTATAACAAATATATAATGAAGAGCAGGACAAAAATAAAAATAAAATAAATAATTAAGAGCTCACTGAAGATGGTGTTGGTGGGGTTCATGTCGATCTGATTCTTGGCCGCATCACCTACAAATCGCTCAGTGTCAGTGAACGCGATGCAGGATGGAGTGGTGCAGTTGCCCTGGTCATTTGCAATGATCTCTACATGATCATGCTTCCACACGCCAACACAAGAGTAAGTTGTGCCGAGGTCGATCCCAATTGCTGGATGTTCTTTGTACGTCATTACTGTCACTTATGAGGAATTAATTAGTTGCTGCTACAATCAAACACAACTAGCAGAATGAAACTAAACAGAGTTTTTAATTCTTTCTTCTCCACTGAAACTGATATAGAAAAGCAAATTCTATTCAAGACAGACAAGTTAATTAAAATGCTATATGCCTATATTGAATATACCTGATTATTGTTTTTCTTAGTTATATAGGTCTTGAAACGATGAAAGTTTCCTTGGATGAGTTACAGCTTGGAAGGAGGCGAATTAGCAGAAGCAATTGCGTGGATTGGCCTGGTTTTGTTAATGTGATATAAATAAGAAAAATTGCATCATTCATGCATGTCAATTTGTAGGTACTTCCTCTTCCCTTAATTTGCTCCTAACATTGGTCCACTCTGAGGAAAGACATAGTGTTACATATATTATATAATAATATAATAATGTGTTCAAAAGTCCTCCAGATAAGATAAGAGCTTTGCGGGCCCAATCAAACTAATTCTTACAGTAATTTTAAGAATATAATTTATTTTACGCGTTTTAATGGTCGATTAGTTGTCCCTGTCTAGAGAATAATAAAATGCATTTTTTTTCTTTCCTCGATCTATTATTAATATATTGTGGTCAATTGTTAATGAACTCGTCTAGGTACTAGGTCTATAGTAGGTAGTTAATTGTTTTTTGAAAAATTCTGTAGGTGAAAATTCATTATTAATATTAGATGAAATGGTCTGTGTCTAGTTTTTAACCAAACTGGAGAGCTTTCTCAGCTTGTAACTTCTCCTTGGCAAAATTCGTTGAAGGGAATATTTGCTAACAGGCCGAAATTTTTATTTTGGACATTCAACGAAAAAAAAAAAAATATTCCAATAACTACGATTTGGTCATAATTCCATTTTTGACATGACCACAATCTCACATTGCAGATGTTTAAAGAGTGCAATTTGAGATGGTGGAAACAAAAATGTGTCCGCAATTTGAGACTACGGACAGGGTTTTTATAAAATACCGCGGAGAGAAGCACAACTCATTTCACACCTCAACCGTTCTCTTTCCTCGGACAACCTTTTCTCTATTATAAGTTGTTTTTTATTTTTTTTTATTTATTTTTTTATAATTTTAGGTTTGTGTTTTATTGAATAAAAAATGAGTCTCATGGTATCCATTAACACCGGAGGTGAGATTTTTCAAGGCCCTAATGAGGTTTATTACAGTCTCAGGACTGTCATTGTGATCCTGGTAAGGTTTGAAATTGATTATTTAGATATAAATAACATTATTTGTCAGAATTTGGGGGTGAATCAGGATCGGTATGACCTAAATATTCAAGCCAATATTAGCATGTCAACTAGTTTGGCACAAACCTGATTCTAACTATTTTCAGTTTATAATAATGAAGTCTGACAGGTACTGTACAATCATATAAACTCCTCGTCTTGTGCACCAAATTAATTAAACTCTTTATCATGCATAAGAAATTAATTAAGCGTGCTCTTCGAATTACTACAGCACATTCTCTTAGATAAAATTCATTCGAAATTGACGACAAAGCTTATATATAGAGAGAGTTAAGAATTTTCTTCCCATTTCATTCTGTACTGCCTGCTATCTCACCCCATCTTACTGTTTTCTGTTTGTTTCTTTGGCTCAAATTGTCTTGACCACATTGACTTTTTTGTTTTTGTTTTGAAATTAACTTGGTAGTGACTACAAGATTGAAGCACATTGACTTTTCACTTCTATCATTGCTGTTGCAAAGCTGTTGTAATAGCACTTATCAATGAAATATGAGCATGATCCCTATTTTACTAAAAAACAAAAAAATACAATTGGCAAATTTGTAGTTACAGTACATCCCCGTCATTCAGATATGATGACATTGAATCGAAGCAATGATACAAAATTTTAGTACCATGCATGCAAGCCAAAATACAAAAGCAAAAAACAAAAGAAGATGTAAAATATTTTGCACAGCATATATAATAATGTGTGTAGCTATCCTTTCTATAGTAGAGAAAATATTTTCTCAGTTTCTCGTAGAGAAAGCTGATTGCAAACAACAAAGCTTATCTTTTGTAATAATTTACATACGATCAATTGGAGCACAAATACTCTCTAGTTCCTCCATCTTTGATTCAGACTCGGTCACATCTGGAAAGGGGTTATCCTCGACCCAACCTAACATCTCCTGTATTAAATCTTTGATCCCCATTTTTGTCGCAAATGGTAAAGTATTAGTGATGCTTTTATTTTTCACGGCATTCTTCATATGGTAAGCATACCGCTCCAGTGAGTTTTTGGCTTCATACCTTCTACGACACTCCTCATCCTGGTCCCTGTACCTTTCGGCATCCTGAATTATTTTCTTGATCACCTCATTGCCCAGCCTCGCCTCTTCATTGGTTACTGTCATCTTCTTCTTTTGTCCGCTACTTCGGTCCTGCGCTGACACATTCAGTATGCCATTGGCATCTATGTCAAAGCACACATCAAACCTCGGCACTTTTCTTGGAGCTAGAGCAATTCCCGAGAGGGCAAAGTTTCCAAGGAGATAATTATGCTTTGTCTGGGTTCTCTCACCTTGAAATACTGCAAAGCCAACAGCAGCCTGATTGTCATATTCAGTTGTAAACACTTTCTCCCTCTTTGTTGGTATTGGGGTGTTCCTTGGAACCACGATGGACATGACTCCTCCTACAGTTTCTATGCCAAGTGAGAGCGGAGTCACATCTGAGAGCACCATGTCTTCGACCTCTCTGCTTCCATGACCGCTCAACTTGGTGGCTTGGACAGTGGCACCGTATGCGACAGCCTCATCAGGATTGATACCTTTGCTGATTTTCATTCCATCACCATCAAAGTAGTTAACCAAAAGATTTTGCACTGCAGGGATTCGCGTGGACCCACCAACAAGGACAACAATATCGATACTAGTCTTGTCCGTGCTAGCATCCTCAAGACATTTCTCTACAAGTTGCATGCATCTCGTGAAGAGGTCCATGTTGAGCTCTTCAAATCGGGCTCGGCTGATGCGAGAGCAGAAATCAATTCCCTCGTAAAGGCTATCAACCTCAAGAATTGTGTGGGTCAAGAAAGAGAGGTTCCTCTTCGCTCGCTCGCAAGCAGACCGTAGCCTCCTAAGAGCCCTCGGATTTTCACTAATGTCCTTGTTGTGCTTCCTCTTGAACTCATGAAGACAATAATTCAACAAGCGGTCATCAAAATCTTCACCGCCTAGGTGGGTGTCCCCGGCAGTAGCCTTCACCTCAAAGACACTGAACTTGATAGCAAGCAAGGAGACGTCAAAGGTGCCTCCACCTAAGTCGAAGATCAACACCTTCTTCTCGGCAGCAGTTTCATTGCTGCTAATGCTAATTTTGTCAAAGCCATACGCTACTGCAGCAGCAGTGGGCTCATCCATGATGCGCATGACATTCAGTCCAGCAATTACACCGGCATCTTTGGTAGCATGCCTTTGTGCGTCGTTGAAGTATGCAGGGACTGTGACCACAGCATTTTTAACGGGGCATGTTAGGTAGGCCTCGGCAATCTCCTTCATTTTAAAAAGGATCATAGAGGATATTTCTTCAGGGTAGAATTTTTTCTCCTCACCTTTGTGCTTGACCACAATCTGAGGTTTGTCAGCAGGACCCTCCGCAACAGCAAATGGCCATAGCTTAATGTCGCCTTGAACGGAGGGATCCGAGAATCTCCTTCCGATCAATCATTTCACAGCTGAAAATTATAATGGAATAATGGTTAGCTATACAAATAAATAATGAAGAGCCAGACAACAACAAACAAAATAATTAATAGAGAGCTCACTGAAGATGGTGTTGGTGGGGTTCATGTCTATCTGGTTCTTGGCTGCATCGCCTACAAGTCGCTCAGTGTCAGTGAAGGCGACACAGGACGGAGTGGTGCGGTTGCCCTGGTCATTTGTAATGATCTCCACACAGCCGTTCTGCCACACGCCGACACACGAGTAAGTTGTGCCAAGGTCTATCCCAATTGCTGGATGATCGTTGTGTGCCATTACTGTGATTTATGATGAAGCAATTAATTGATGCTACAATCAAACACAACTAGTTAGCAGAATGCAACTATATAGAGTTTTCATTTTTTAAGTTCTTTCTTCCCGTCTGATACTTCTATAGAATACAAAATTTTATTCAAGAAAGGCCAGTTAAAAATGCTCTATTGTATTTACCTAATTTTTGTTAATGCTACTAAACTGATCGAGGTCTTGGGACGTTGAAAGTTGGAAATGCAGATCAATTTCCTTGGATGAGCTCTATTACAGCTAAGGACATACTTATTTTTTCTTAAAATCAAGACAAGATCAGAGGGGAGACCGGGAGAGGAGTGGACCCCCGTAGAATGTCTGGTTGTGTTTAATTAATTGATATGTATATATATATATATAATAAGAAAAATTGCATCATGCATTCTTGTCATTTTCTAGGTACGTAATTCCTTCACCCTTAATTTTTGATTCTTACATTGGCCCCACTTTGAGATGAGATATAATCTTACATTACATATATAATTAATGTAATATAAAATAAAATAATGTGTGCAAAAGTCCTCCAGTAAGATTTTCGGGCATAATTAAATTCTCAGAGCAATTTTAAGAATGGAATTTATTTGCGTGTTTGTAATGGTCAATTAATTGTGTCCCTCTCTAGGTGCAGTTGACCTATATATATATATATATATATATATGTATATATCCAACTCTTCTCTCCCTATCCGAGGTGCAGTTGGACGATCAGTATTGTTCATCTATATCCATTTATTATTATTAAGTAATATTGTTATTATTGTAATTTGTAATGGAGTCGTCAAGGTACAGCCTCTGTATGAGGTATCGATTTATTATTATTTAATTGTTATTAATTGTAATGGAGTCGTCGAGGTACAGCCTCTATATATATGAGGCAGTTACCTTTTGTAAGAAAATTATTCTACGTGGTATATTTTTTTACTTATGCATGGCACTGAGTTATCGTTTATGAAGATGCAATATAATATTCTGTAATTTACTTTCTGTCATAACTACCAAAATCAATCTGCATCAGAAATTCAGAATAATTAATAACTATCAATCAAGAAAGTATATTTTTTTCTCATTCCTACCCACTTGAGTTAATTAATTACCTGAGCACTCGATTAATGGATTCAAGATGACTTGGTCTTGGAGCATGGATGAAATAACTAATTATAATTACACTAACAACGAAATTTATATCAGGTCTGGTAACATTTAAGTAAATAATTATATTGTCAATGAATCTTTGGAATAAAAGAGATCTAGTTGGATTCCATTTAACAATTAATTGTGAATCAAAACTGTATATATATATATATGTGTACCAAACAAATGTACGTATGCAAGCTGGAAATTAACCGAAAGAGACATCAATTGAGCGACTGTCCCAGTCTAGATCTAGAACCGTTGTCATATTAATTAATATAAATACGAATATGAATATATATTAGACGGATGTCAGAGGTTTAAAGTAAACAGGCCTTAAATACATTATGAATAATATACGGATACAAATACAGACGGATCGAATGAATAAATGTCCATTTTGTTTACCCTATTAATTGGTGGGTGTTTTCCAAATAAATAATATAGGTGTTTGACGACAACGAACGATTATTTTATTTAATTAATAAAATTCATTTAGCACACAATATTTTACCTTCTTCCTCAAAAAAGAAAAGAAAAAAAAAATTAGGAAATCACATCCTCCAAACACATGGTGCTCGTAGACGTGACTCCACTCTCACTCGGCATAGAAATTATAGGAGTCATGTCTGTCGTGGTTCCAAGGAACACCATAATATGAACAAAGAAGGAGAAGGACTATACAACTTCACATGACAATCAGACTATTGTTGACTTAATAGTTTTCGAAGGGGAGAGAACCCAAACCAAGGATAATTATCTCCTCAGCAACTTCACCCTCTCAGGAATTGCTCCGGCTCCTAGCGGCATACCAAAGTTTGATGTGTGCTTTGACATATGTTGAAAATAATTAGATAGTTAGAGGGTAAAAATGTAAAATAAGAATAAGGGTAGAATTGTAAATAAAATAGTTATATGTGCATAGGATGTTACCGTTATTACTAACGGTAAAATAGCCTCAAAGAGAGTATAAATATCCATATATCAGATTGTGAAAAAATAAAAACAAAAAAATATACAATACAATTTCATCATCTCTGCTTCTTCTCTTTGCTACTAAAAAATAACATGGTATCAGAGCAAGATATCTAATTCTGTCTCAATTCTGCAAATAACAAACTACAAGACTGCAGCACCATCAAGGCTCAAAATATTGAGTCAGATCACACCAGAAAAAACCCAAACAAAAGAGACTGGTTGCATACCAGAAAAAATAATCAGAAAATCTGATTACATACCAGAAAATCCACAAAAATACCAGCAAAAATAAACCCTTCAGCAGAGAAGCTGTCCTTATGTGCTTTCTACCAAAAAATAAAAAATAAAATAAAAAAATAAAAAAAAATAAAAATCCCAAAACAGCAACCAGTGAACAGAAACGGTACCAGTAAACCAAATCATGCCTCAACAAAAGACAAAACTCACAGAAATCTTGAGTTGCCTCCAAAAATCATTCAGGAGAGATAACATAGACCCTCTACCCAACGGAATACCTGAGGCAAATGTGTTCATCGCTAACCCTAGTTTCAAGACCGGAGGAAGGGGAAACCAACACCCTCAATGCGAAAATTGCAAGAAGGAAGGCCACATGCAAGAAGAATGTTGGTTCCTCTACCCTCACCTTCGGCCGATGCGAAAAAGGGGAGGTGGCGCATTTAGTAGAGGGCAAAATCAGCGACAGGGGGAGCAGCGTGCTTCTCTTGAAAAAGAAAGGAAAAATGAGTTTAATAAACCACACATAACCTCTCCATTTGTTGATAAAATGGAGGCGTCCATTTTTTTGCTGGCAGGTCAAGATCAAGCGGGTCAGGGAGAAGCGGGTCAAACGGGTCTGGTGATCAAATACAACATCTTCTCCAGCAACTATCTGTGCTGCTTGTTGACCAAAAACAAATTCCTAGTTCATGTGGTATTGTATCTCACTCTCAAAATTTTAATTTTTTTGACCAAATAATTATTGATAGTGATGCTACCGATCACATGTTTGGAAATGAAAAATTTCTTACCAATTTAAAATTGCCCGAACATAACCAATATGTGTTAGTAGCAAATGGTATGAAAGAAAAAATTAATTGTGTCGGTGAAATGAATCTTTTCAATAAGAAAATTAACAAAGTTTTATTTTTAAAAAACTTTCCTATAAATCTACTTTCCGTAAAACAATTAACATAAGATTTTAATTGTAACGTAATTTTTTCATGTAAAAATGTTGTATTTCAAGACCGAAAACCGGGAAGAAAATTTGTGAAGGTTTTCTTGAAAATTGACACTATATTTTAGATTTACAAAAAATAAATCTTTGTGCTTCTGCTAAATCTATTAATATTGATCTTTGGCATAGAAGATTTGGACATCCCTCCGATAAGGTTTTAAACTATATTTTGGATTGTAAAAATTTAAATTGTACTAATTGTGAGGTTTGTAAATTAGCAAAACAAAAAAAACTTCCTTTTTCTAGTTCTATTAGTAAAAGTAAAGCTATGTTTGATTTGATTCATTCGGATGTATGGGGACCGGCCCCAATTGAATCGTATAATGGATTTAAATATTTTGTTACATTTATCGACGATTTTTCAAGAACCACTTGGTTATATTTACTCAAATCAAAAGATGAAGTTTTTAACAACTTTAAGGAATTTTTTTATTTCATAGAAAATCAATTTAATGCCAAACTAAAAATATTTAGATCGAATAATGGAACGAAATATATAAACAAAAATTTTGCAAACTTCTTTAAAGAAAAATGAATTATACATCAAACAACATGCATTAATACACCCGAGCAAAACGGAGTGTCGGAAAGAAAAAATAGGCACTTATTAGAGATGACACGAACATTAATGTTTCAAAGCAATGTCCCTAAACTATATTGGTCGAATGCTATACTTTGTGCTACACATTTGATTAATAGATTACCAAGTTCAAAGCTAGAAAATAAAATCCCACTAGAAATTCTCTACCAACAAAAAATAACTTTTGATCACTTAAAAATATTTGGATGTACAACTTTTGTACATATTAAAAGAAAAGATAAATTAGATTATGTATCAACAAAAACTATTTTCTTAGGATATTCACCCTTTAAAAAAGGGTACAAATGCTATGACCCTATTAATAAAAAATTATTTATTTCTAGAAATGTTGTATTCTTTGAAAATGAGCCATATTTCAAAAAAGGACGAGAAATTCAAGTGCCTTGTCAAAATGAAAATATTAACTCCATAATTCCCTACCTTGAAAACCAAGACTTTGTTCAAAATGAAAATGATACAAGTGATCATGAAGAAGAAATAAATGAAAATAGTGATAACATAAATGAAACCGAAGTAGAAAATAATTTGAGTCCTAGACGAATAATTAGAATATCCCAACCGTCTACTAGACTTAGAGATTATGTGACCTATACCGTTCAATATCTCATACAAAATTTTATTTCATACAATAAAATTTCACCTTCATACCAAACATTTCTCACAACCATAGAAAGAGAAATAGAACCAAAAAATTATCAAGAGGCCATTCAAATTCAAACTTGGAATAAAGCCATGAAAGAAGACCTAAAATCTATAAAAAAAAATGAAACACGGGTAATTGTTCCATTACCAAAAAATAAAAAACCCGTAGGTTGTAAATGGGTTTACAAGATTAAATATAATTGTGATGGTACCATAGAACGGTATAAGGTAAGGTTAGTGGCCAAAGGATTTACACAAACCTATGGTACAGATTACAATGAAATATTTGCACCGGTTGCAAAAATGAATACCGTTAGGGTCTTATTTTCCATTGCCGTAAACAATGGATGGAACCTATACCAAATGGACGTGAAAAATGCATTCCTTCAAGGAACACTTGAGGAAGAGGTTTATATGACTCTACCACCGAGTCATGTACAAGAAAAAAAAATGCTAATCTTGTTTGTAGATTAAACAAATCAATATATGGATTGAAGCAATCTCCACGAGCATGGTATGACAAACTTAGCTCATATTTAATTTCTTGCAATTTTAAAATTAGCAATGCCGACCATTCATTATTTGCAAAAAATGAAGGAAATAATACAACTCTTGTGCTAGTATATGTAGATGACCTAATAATTACCGGAAATAATTTAGAAGAAATTAGAAAAATTAAATCCCAATTAAAAGAAAATTTTGACATTAAAGATTTAGGATATTTAAAATATTTCCTAGGAATAGAGGTAGCTTTTTCCAACAAAGGCCTATTAATTTCACAAAGAAAATATACTTTAGACTTATTAAAGGAAACCGGTAAATTAGGTTGTAAACCGGCCTCTACACCAATAGATAGTAAGTATAAACTAAATACCGAAGATGGTGAACCTTTAGAAGATATAAATCAATTTCAAAGACTTGTAGGAAAATTAATTTATCTCACGGTTACCCGTCCGGATATTTCATTTTCCGTAAGTCAAGTTAGCAAATTTGTGCATTCTGCAAGAACACCACACTTAGAGGCCATAAATAGAATTTTGAGATATTTGAAAGGAAATCCCGGAAAAGATATATGGATGAAGAATAATAATTCTAATGCAATATGTGGCTATTCCGATGCAGATTGGGCTGGTAGCTTTGATAGAAAATCCACCACTGGCTTTTGCACATTTGTAGGCGGAAATTTGGTCACATGGAAAAGCAAGAAACAAAATGTCGTGACACGATCAAGCGCGGAAGCGGAATATCGAGTCATGGCATCAACCGCAAGCAAATTAATATGGCTCAAGCAATTGCTCAAAGACATGGGAATCAATGTTGATCAACCCATGAAAATGTATTATGACAACAACTCCGCACGTCACATTGCTCAAAATCCCTATTTCATGAAAGAACAAAGCATATCGAAGTTGATTGTCATTTCATAAGAAAAAAAGTCCAATCAAAGGAAATTGAGACCCCTTATGTAAAGAGCCAAGACCAATTAGCCGATGTTTTCACCAAGGGTCTCATTCCGAGGGCATTTGAAAAAATAACAAGCAAGCTAGGATTAATCGACATCTATAATCCTAGCTCGAGGGGGACTGTTGAAAATAATTAGATAGTTAGAGGGTAAAAATGTAAAATAAGAATAAGGGTAGAATTGTAAATAAAATAGTTATATGTGCATAGGATGTTACCGTTATTACTAACGGTAAAATAGTCTCAAAAAGAGTATAAATATCCATATATCAGATTGTGAAAAAATTAAAAAAAAAAAATATACAATACAATTTCATCATCTCTGCTTCTTCTCTTTGCTACTAAAAAATAACAACATAGATGCCAATGGCATACTGAATGTGTCAGCACGGGACAGAAGAAGAAGATCACGGTGACCAACGAAGAGGCGAGGCTGACCAATGAGGTGATCGAGACTATAATTCAGGATGCTGAAAGGTACAAGACCCAGGATGAGGAGTGCCATAGAAAGTACGAGGCCAAAAACTCACTGGAGCGATATGCTTACCGTATGAAGAATGCCATGAAAAATAAAAGCATCAATGATACTTTACCATTCGGGACCAAAATGGTGATTGAAGATGTAATACAAGAGACATTAAGTTGGGTCGAGGATAACCCATTTCCAGACGTGGCCAAGTCTGAAACAAGAATGGAGGAACTTAAGAGTATTTGTGCTCCAATTGATCATATATAAAGGTTTTATATGCAAAATATAAGCTTTGTTGTTGTGTTAATATTTTTTTGAAAGAGAGAAAAGGTTTCATTTGAAAAGATAGGCACATATATTATTAAACTGTGCAATTTTTTTTTTTTTGGTTTTGGTTTTTCTTTTGCTGTTGTGTTAATTTGGCTGGGATGGAACTAAAATTTTATATCATTGCTTCAATTCAATGTCATCACATTTAAATGACAGGGACTAATTACAAGTGGCGAACATTTTTATTGTTCGTTTTCTGTTTGTTGAACTTTTCTAAAGCAATATCTTTTTACAAAATGAACTCAATATTTTTCGGATATCGAACATGCGACTTTTCACACAAAAGACATTGCATTTACCATTAGACCAAAGACTAGTTCTCAAAATGAACTAAAATTTATTTGTATCTAAACTCTATAAGATTTCGTCAATTTCCATTGAATTTTCTCTAAGAGAATGTACGGTAGTAATGTACTAATGTTCGAATAGCATGCCTAATTAATTTATGATACAAGATAATTAAAGAGATTATATTTGAAGTTTTAATCATAATTGATTGTTTTGGTTTTTCAGCTCGTTGTGAGATTTTAAATTTTAGGTTTCGGCTTATATATGCTATGTGTAAAGTATATATGAATAAAGTATTTTTTGGAAATTAATTTTAGGATAGATCCTTTTTCTAACATCATTTTCTTAATCTCAGTGTGTTATTCACGGTCAAGAAATAAGAGTAAAGATGTTGTCCCCCTTGAATCTGTCCCCTATCTGTTCTCCTAACAATCTTCCTTTTTTGTTTTCCTACGTGGTCAAAATTCACCATTTTCAACCTTCCTTTTTTGTCCCCCTAACAACCTTTCTTTTTTGTTCCAATCTGAACAGGTGTGAATATTATTAGTGTCAGATGTTAATATTGTTAGTGTCATATGTGAATATTGTTAGTGTCATATATGAATACTTCATTAGTTAGATATGAATAGTTATATATATGAATATTTCATTTGTTAGATATTGAATACTTCATTAGTTATATATGAATACTTCGTAATCGTCAGTATGAATACTTCTTGTAAGAGATAGGGTGAGAGAGATGAATCTAACTTTGAATTTTGAATTGTATAAATTATTTTAAACATGTATGAATACTTTGTAATCGTCAGAATGAATACTTCATTTGTTTAGATATGAATACTTCTTTATTTATATATGAATAATATATAGATTCGCTGTAGTGGTCCCCAATCTTGGTAAATGTCGCTTTCAAATGATTGTGGTCCCCAATTCAGGCTGTCACAAGACGTCAGCGGTCCCCCTGGTTGTTACTGGTCCTCTCCAACTTGTGTTTACATATGACGAATGGTTCTAATAATAAGTATGAATACTACAAATTCATAGGTATGAATACTATACGTTTTGACTATTAATAAAATAGCATTAATCTTCCTCTTTGGTGGTAGTTAGCACGTTTTAACTTTTTTTTTTGTCTTTTAGTGCGGGGGACAGATAAGGGACTGAAGTAGGGAGACTGTTAGTTGATCCCAAGAAATAAATCCAATATTATATATTGAAGTTATCTTCATCATTTTTTTCATCATTTATTAGGATGCATATTAATTATATTGCTAATTCAAAATCATCTGTGGTTTTTCATTAATTAGGATCTTTAAAAAATACACTACTACAAAAATTGCGATAATACACAATCAAAAATGCAGTTTACACACGGATTCATTACCATGGGTAAACGCAGGGTTAATTAGGAAAAGAGTTAGACGTCCGTGTATGCATGATATGTAGTAAAATGGGAGCTAGCTTTTTTTCTTTTTTTTTGTCAATTACAACAGACAGGGAGTGAATTTCAAGCATTCCCCAGTCTATCCTATTACATGCTGCACCCAAACTACATCCAATTTATACATCAAAACAGGGAAACGTGTGTCCCAGATGTCCCAACCATTCAATCTCCCTTTTTTGCTAAATTTTCTGCCAAATCATTCTACCATCGATGCACATGAACACACACAAAGGATTTATATATTTTCCTGCAGCATCTTCCAAACTTCAAGAATTTCGTCCAACGTGCTACAGTCAGCATCTATATATGGGTGGTTGCGGACTTGAGCAGGTTTGTACCAGACTGAGACAATCAGCAAAGGACGAACAGGACACTATCCAATGAGCTATTGCTGAAACAATCCATTCTTTGAGAGCCATCGCTTCAAATTTTAAAGGGCAGCATCCCCTGACGGCCTTTTTTTTTTTTTTTTTGTGTGGAGGATCATCTCATCTTTATGCCAGATCACCACTCCAACTCCCCATACCAGCCCTCTTCTCAAGAATTGTCTGAATAGCAGTAGAAATCATTTTGTACTTCTGACAAAGTGGTGGCTTGTTGCACCCTACCCAGAGATAGGGCCTGAACTGAGTGAATTCGGGTTGCTTGTGTTGGTTGTATGCAATCTTCTAATACTTTGTTTGATTAAATTTGTAAAACATACATTAATTGAATTTAATTGTTTACATGATTTAGTGAGTTTTCAAGTTCAAAGCTTTAATTATAAGATCTATTAAGAAATATCAAAAATAGGTTCAGAACTTTAATTACAAAATTTATAATAAAGAACTAAGATTTATGAAGTGCTGAACTTCAAGATTATTTTGATGAATCTAAGGAGTCAACAAGACTTTACAAAACTACAGATTTATGTAATAATTAAGTAGTTACGTAGTGTATATTTGAGGCTTGTTGATTTTTGAAGCATCCATCTTGAACGGACCAAATCGGATGGAACAAATAAAAACGAAATAGTTAGAGAGTTCCAGTTTGGTTCCGTACAAGACAAGTGCTATCCGTATGGTACGCCTAGCTAGTTGTGTGAGACAAATTATGGTGATCGTTGTGGACGAGCATAAATGTATAGAATGGTTAATATGAATTTGAATTATTTTGTGGAAACCCTAACTTTAATATCCGCACAATCCAATCCAACGGGTTTCTTCCTATTGAAGTGGATCTAGCAAATCTGAAGTCCCCCACTATATTAAGATTTATCATCACTTCAAATTTGCTAAGCTAGCTGCCCCTCACATTTCAAAACACATTAATTTGCAACTCTTCGAACTTCCATTGTTATGTAAGCTTAAACTTAATATCTTCTCAACACACTCAAATATACTCATCTTCTTAATACGCATTATATTTTCTTTTATCATGGGTTTTTTCTACAGGATTTTTCTAGTAATGTTGTAGTTGCGTATTAAAAAGAATAATTAATGTACTCTTTTTTTTCACTAGATTTTTTTCCTACATGATTATTTTAATAAGGTTTTAATGAGTCATATTCTTATGTAATGAACATATAATGGAGAGTATTCCAAATAAATTGTAAATATGTGGATGTCCATTTATTTTGTAACTCTCAACATTAATCACTTCAATTCATTTCCCCTATTTATTATTGGAATTTATTTCCTCATTTATTATTTATTATTGGAACTAATTTAGATAGCTTTTCATTTACAATATCTAAACTATAAAAAAAATATTGAAATCTTATATTTTACACATGTAAACATATGAGAAATATAAAATAAAGATATAGCCATTCTGTTCATTCTCTCTATTATTCTTTATTTTTATTTTATAATAAATATTCTCGATATTATATAAAGATCTAGAAAAGCTTAAATATTTTTTTAGACATTGTAATTACACATTCAAATAAAGGTTTGTTTATATCTCGATGAAAATGTACTCTTGACCATCAAAATTTGCGACTTACATTGCTTCCACTTTGAGATGAGATATTGTCTTGCTTGCTGAAAATAATAATATAATAATGTGCGCAAAAGTCCTCCAGATAAGAGTCGCGGGATTAATTAAATTATGAGAGCAATTATATTTTGTATTTTATATATATTTTAAGTGTTTGTAATGGTCAATTGATTGTAACAAAAGATGGACGATCAATTGTTTCTGTCTAGGTGCAGTTGACCAGTGTGTGAGGAGCAAGAAGGTCGTCAAGATTATATTTTCATTGAGATATAAACAAACCTTAATTTATTAAATGTTCTATCAATATCCAACTGCAACTTGGATAATAATTCGATATAGAAATAGAAGGGAGAGAGAGCGAGAAAGACTTTGAGGGTGTCAAAGTCTATGGAGATGATTTCATGTTTTCTCAATCTAGAGGCAGAGTTGCTGTCTCTCTCTGTTTCCAACTACCAAATATAATATATAGAGTGAGTCTATGGTACTATGCATATTACGATTTGGCACCGTGCTACGGCTCTATATTTGAGTTTTCAAATCTTAATGGTCAATCTAAACCGTTTATCTTGTTCTCCATATTAATATGTGTTTGGAAGCCAAATTTTACATTTTTTGAAATTTTTTTACTATTCTTTTAGATATTTAGAAAATCACTTGATCTGAAAATTCTGGACCATCCAAAAACAGTGATTTTCAATAAATCTAAAAAAATAGTAAAACAATTTCAAAAAATGTAAAATTTGGTCTCCAAACACATATTAATATAGAGAACAAGATGAACGGTTCGGATCGACTGTTAAGATTTGAAAACTCGAATATAGAGCCGTAGCACGGTGCCAAATCTTAATATGCATAGTACCATAGACTCACTCTAATCTATATTGTATAAATAATGAATTTCCACCTATAAAGAATTTTTCTAAAAAGCAATTAACTACCTAAAATAGACCCTGTACCACGACGTATTCATTAAAATTAATAATAGATTGATAAAGAATGTCCAACTGAACAAATTAATGATAAGATAAATACTGTAAAATTAACAGGGCAATACTATAACATTAACAGATCAATACTCCATATCGCCTCTCTATCATCTTTTTCTTCCAGATTTTAATAAGATGAATACTGTAAAATGACAAGATGAATACTGTAAAATTAACGGGACAATACTGTAAAATTAACAGATCAATAGTCCATATTGTCTCTCTATCATCTATTTCCTACAGATTTCCACAAGATGAATACTGTAAAATTAACGGGACAATACTAAAAAATTAATAGATCAATACTCCATATCGCCTCTCTATCATCTATTTCCTCCAGATTTTCACAAGATGAATACTGTAAAATGTCAAGATGAATATTATAAAATTAACAGATCATTACTTCATATTGCCTCTCTATCATATCTTTTCTCCATATTTCATTTGAAATGCTAGTTTTGTTACTGCATACAATGAAAAACAACAAATTCAACAGAAATAACTTACTAGATTTGAATTTTGTCGTGCTCTTCAACAAAAACAACTTCTATTCAATTGCACTCCACGATTGAAGGTTCCATTGCGATCATGTATAAAAAACGAGATCGAGTAAGTAATCTAAATTAAAATCGACATTGCAAAGGAAAAATGAATCAGAAACTATTCTAAATAGAAAAAAAGGTTTGTTAAGTAGCAACTTTGCCTAATCTTTCAGAAAACCAGAAAGAAGTCATTATTGCCTTTTCAACTACTTAAAGCATTGGAATTCAACAAATGAAATTAAAAAAAAAAAGTAGAGAACTATGCACTAAAGAACAAAAGAGCATCTCCTTTGAGAGAGAAGTAGAATGAAAGAACCTTTTTCCGAATACGTAACTGAGATTTGAATATCTGATCAGATGATCGAGA
Source organism: Carex pumila (assembly GCA_033356055.1). Taxonomy (NCBI): domain Eukaryota; kingdom Viridiplantae; phylum Streptophyta; class Magnoliopsida; order Poales; family Cyperaceae; genus Carex; species Carex pumila. Next base: position 145,042 of record JARJHM010000552.1, on the reverse strand, counting down.
AAGAGAATGACGGAAAGGCTTAACTTTTTTTAATCTCATTTGGGTTATCAACTAGCTCTGTAGAAATCGCGATCGGGAAGACGGTTTGAGAAATGAAATTAAAAAAAAAGGTAACCCATGATCTGATCGGGAAGGTTTAAATAGGTGAAGGATTTGAATATCCGTTGAAGATGGGGACCATCACTGTTAAAGGCAAGTGGATAAAGCTTGTGGATAAAAGCCAGTAGACAAAGACATTTTCTCTATATTTATAACTGCATAATATTTTTTTCTAGAACCATGCTAATTATCATTCAAAATTTAACTCTTCTAGACTCGCGCGTACTCATCAATTAATTGTAGGTATGCCGGACATATTTTAGGTGTGAACCGAATTTTGTATATAATTTACATGAAACAAACAAAAATTCAGTGTTCTTTTTAGTCGATTTAGATTGATTAGTTGTTATATCGTGGTTAAGCAGTCAAGTTTTGTCGCACACAAATTTATCTCCTATTATAAATTAAGAATGCGGTGTGATGTTCTGAATTTTTTTGTTTTTTTTGATAGTCTACAATTGGATGTGATGCCATATAGAAGTCCCTTTTTTTATTTTTATTTTAGGTTGGTGGATTCTGACCCCACCACTAAGTCATAGTTGGTATGCAATTCTTCTGAAACTAAAAAAACAAAGAACGGAAAATCAGTTTTAAAAAAGAAATTCCAAAAGCAATATGATAAAACAGGCCTGCAACATCCCATAAAGGCCCATTTCTGAAAAACCAAGCCTGTATATATATCCGCAGCCCAGCAGAATAATTATTAATTGCCTTGGATGAAGATTGTACCAAGTAAATGATCTTTTTCATACTTTCCACACGATCTAGTTTTGTTACTTTGTTGTGATTTATCTAACACCATTCACAATTTTTAAATGATTCCGCAATTTCATATTATTTTCTTTGCTATTTATAGACCGTTATGTTTATCTTGTATATTGTATGCTGATAATGAATTGAAGGAAGTACACAATTTTTAATGAGTAATTTACTGTTTTATATTTGAAGTGTCCATGTTTGTAAAGATTGTAACTTTTGGGATGTTGGAGGAAACAAATGAAGGTAAAATTTTCCTTTTTTAATTTGTATTTGGTTTTACTTAATTAACAAAATGTTTAATCTCTTCTGTTAATTAAAATCATGCACATTAATTTGAGTAATCACAAAATATTTATAGGTTAGTACATTATTGAATAGTAACACTTTCATCAAAAGAAAAGCAATAACTTATTTTCACAGTAACAAAATTTTGCTAATCATCTCTCTGATTGTGCATTGGACAGAGCATATTAGGAATAAAGTGAAGGAGGCAACTACAAATTGAATGCCATAAGTCATAATTCATAAATTCCATTCCACTTAGGACCTTAGACTTTATGACAAAAGGACAATACCAGCTTTATTAGTTAGGAGAAAGAAAACAATTTGCATACAACCAAGTATAGCTTATATTTTTGCATGTTGGGTATTAAACTTCTTAATTAGGCAGTAAAACTGATATACAGTGCATGGATGCTGGCTTCAGTGCTCTCTTACTTGGTTGGGGAGAGATGAAGTAGCAAAAATTATTGATCCTGTAAGTTAACGTCTTTTGTTAATCCAACCGGACGTTTGGCTTTATTGTAAAAAGAAAATAATAGGAATTTATTTTCACAAAATTTCAGATCAACATTTCAACGACCACGATCCATTCTGGTGTTCTTTGCGGATGATTTTCTATTGTCTCATGTATAAATTCATCTTATATAATAAAACGAGATGATTCACCATTTGTGTTGGACCAGATATGCTAGCTCTCTCAATTGAGTTAAATGTCAATGGAGAGAAAATAAATAAACATAATTTTATTGTTAAAAAAATAACACAAAATTAAATAAGGGCCCTTGGCCCAGTAAACCCGGTCTCACACCTCTAAGGCAAGAAAAACCATTATTTTTGTTTGTTTAAGATTGTACAAATTAAAAATCTTATTCATACTTTAATGAAGTCTAGGTTTATTGTATAGTCCTCTGGGGTGGTCTAACTAACACTGTTCATCACAACTTTCAAATGATTTTACAAGGTCAACTATACATATTTTCTATTTAATTATAGAATTTCATGTTGTTTCAATATATTATTGTGTTAAGTTGAAGAATAAAAAATATTAAATCATCTCTAATATATAGTTCACTATTTTATATTTATGGTGATCACGGTCGTAAAATTCATAAGATTTGAGGTTTTGGAGAAAACAAATGAAGGTGCGTATGTAGAGCTTAACTTGCATCTAACCAACATGCTTAAATATTAAACTGCTCATAATTTTTTTATTAAAAGTATGTTAGATGAGTAAATATTCAAATCTTATCAAATGAAAAGTACAAATGATTTGTATAATTTTTTATTGGCAAATGCACAAATTGGAGACTACGAATCATTCAAGACTTTCCAACTTGTTAATTAGAAGGAGAGCATCCGAATAGAGACTAATATATGAGTTGTTGTCATGTTTATACTTTGCTGATTATGATTCTTTGATGACAAAATGTGATCAAATTAATTTTAGATTTTTAGCTTCGAAATAATTAGGTGTGTTATTTCTGGTTGTATAATTCGGATGTCAATGTCTTAATTTGCATCTTTGTCCCTCAGTTCCCAGTTTTTTTCATAAAGCATTCAGGTATGTCTTGATGGAAAAAAATTTGTATGCAGCTTAATCGAAAAAAAATCATTGTTTATTACTTTTTTTTCAATATTATATTTGATTATTTAATTGGAACCTTCATAATTTCTTACTGTATTTTCTTGAAATATATTAATTTTATGTTTACTTGCAAAATATTATTAAAATTATTTACTATCAATACAAATTTTCAGGTACAACTCTACAAATTTATAATGGGTATCAAATCACTTGTAATGGAACCAGTTCGCTGAATTTTTTTGGGGTCTTGACTACATCTTCCTTTGCTATTGTTGCCTTAACTGTGATAGAACTTATGAGACAACTTATGCGAAGGAAAAACATATGGATGCGATACATGGTGATGATGTTGTCAGATTTAGATGATGTGGTATCAAATGAAGGACTACAGATTTAGATGATGTGGTTTTCAGACTGTAAAAGCTATAGCACTATCAAAATTAGTGCTCCTCTATTTACATAGAAACTCGGGCTTAATGTAGTAGTGCGAACTCCATCTCTTTACATATAAACACATGATTAACTTAAAAGATGTTATTTTAGATATGTTTTATAAACCGCTTAAGATATTTTTTTACTAGCTAAGTGTTTTAACAGAATTATTTATATTTGTTACTTGTTAAATACTTCATTTAATAAAAAGTTGTAATAGTCAGATTTATGTTACTGAATTTAATTTTTTTTTATAGAGATATCAATTTAATTTATTCAGTTATATTAAAACAGAAAAACTTAAGACTACCAATATTATTACCCATGATAAGCCATCATGGAATCTTAAATTATTTTTATATTATGTGTGCTAGTTCTCATGATGTCGCACAAATGTTATGTCATAACTTATTTTAAAACAAATGAATATATAATGTACTTACATTTTTGACACAACTACTTTTAATGATTGTTCACAAAGGTTTAAATGCGTGATACTATACAATTGATATCAAAGGTTTAAACGTTTGAATATAGTAATTTAAATGATGACATCAGAGATTTAAATTGATATAGACTGAGGTTTAAATGTTGAAAAAATAACTCAAAAGTATTTCTTCATGTATCTCATTTGAAATATAAAATCGAGTAGAAAATCCTTGTATTTTTAGATTTGTAAAATTAATCATGGATCATTAGAAAAATGGATGAAAATGATAAGAGAAAAAAAAAAAGTTAATAAAAACAATCTTTACTTTCCTGACTTGAAGACAAAAATAATTAGGAGTTAAAACTATACAGATTTAGAATTTAGTTGCTTGCATGTAGAGGTTTAAATGTTAGTGAGTAATATTTTAAAATATTATAAATAAAACTTTAAAAACTTGAATGTAAATATTAAAAATAGAAGTTAGACAAAATTATAATATTTTTTTCCTGTTAAACTAGCTGGGGGATGTGCTCGGGTATAATGGCTTGGGGACCAGAACATTTCTCTAAAAAAATTTCCAATAAAAATCGGAGGTTATATTTGCATAAAATTTATAAAGTGGTTCTGGTTTCATGTTCAATATGATGTATCCAAATTTATTGTTATTAAATTAGTTGTAACTTGTAAATTCAATAATCAATGTAATAATTCAAATATGTTGTTACTAAAAGAGAATTCAATCATCGAAATAAACTCAGAGTGAAGATATGAATTGAACTAAACATTGAATGAAGTGACGCCAGATTAAAACATGCACATAATTCACTGTCATCTTTTTACATGAAAAAAAATCCTCGTGTAAATGGATTCAGAGTGAGCATTTAAAGATTGAACATATGGCAAAACACATGAGTTGAAGGCAGTGTTGCTTGCAAGAAGAAGATAGATGTCATTGTTCCCTCAAGAAAAAAGAAGACTCCCCAGACTCATTGCGGGTCGGTAGCATGCAACACCCCCAAATTGTCGAAGCATATACTTCTCATAAACCACCTTAAATTTACTACCTGGCGTGGCCCAATGAGCTTTCACCAGTACTCGTGCACATTCTCTACACGTACAAAACAAACAAATAACTGAATAAGTGAAGAAATTGAACAACTTCCACAAAAAAAATAATAATAGTGGAATTGTGATGGCACACTTACAGTAGCTGGGTCTCGGAGAGGGAGGTGTGGCGCTCAAGGGCACTTGTCCAGAGAGGGGACTTCCCTAGAGTGCAACGAGCTGTGTACACAGCTGAGGCCGCCACCATGGAGGGACAGTACTTGATCAGGTCATACTGCATCAACCCCAACTCAGCAAGAAAGTAAATCATGTGCTCCAACTGTCAAATTAAAACAACATTTTCAGAATCCAAATGATTAACTTGCAACTCGGAAAAAAAAAAAAAGAATGAGGAGATGGAGGGCATGCAATACCTCCTGGTCAGCTTTGGCTACCTTCACGAACCGGACCAAGAACATGTAGGCTGTCGGTACGGTTAGGTACCAGTCAAGCTTGTTTAGGATTGTCTTTTCCATCCCCAGAATATCCTCTCTTGTGTACTGATTGAATGCAATATCCATTAAATCCTTCACCTGCACGAACACAATGCCATAGTTTAGTTCAAAATTGGAAAATTCGCCCAGCAATAATTTTGAGAATTGGAAAGAAAGGGCATATTTTGTTGCATACCCAAGGAGTCTTGAGTTCTTCGTACTTGCAAGCAATTAACAAAGAACACATGCCAACAAGCTACAATCTTTTTACACCATCTAGAGAGAGGTACCAGTCGATTATGTAGATTGTCAGATATAGAGTCTCTGGTAGCATATTATATCTGAAGTGCACATCTATTATCCAGTCAACCAGAATTGCTCTCAATTTTGGGTTGATGTGCGGCTGATTTTCCATGTAGTCAATTGGCCTACCGACATGCTGTTTAAACAAATAAACAAAAGAAGTGAATTTTACTAACTTTTTAGCAAGTACTGTACTGGTAAATTTAATAAATTGCAAAAGAGAATATACTTGTTGTTGCTTGTAAAAAGTATACAAGTCCTGAACATACTCCACAACAGCTAGGTGATTAAATACATCTGGTAAATCTACTTCGTCAATTTCTGGATTTGATTTCTCACTGATACCACAGGCTACCTGATTATACACAATATACTCTGTCATTATCTTTATTTATGGAAACTGAAACAGAGGTGAGGGAATTAATGGTAATTGAAAAGCACCTTGCTACGGGCCGAGAGAACAGAAGTGAGTGAATTGTCTCGTCTCATCTTAGGCCTTCAAACAGAAATAGACATTTGTTTTGTCCCGTCATCAGAATGAGAGTCCAAATTAATATTTTCATTTTGTTCGGTGACCAGCTTAACCGGCTTCATTGTGGCAGGTTTCAGTGCTGCTTGTTTGTCAGATGGAAATATCGCTGGCAGCTGAAGAAATATAAAATAAAAAAATGTTACATAGGTTATATTACATGGTTAATTTTGTGCTTGGGTTTATTCTGGTTAGACTTAAAAAAGTTTGAGAATCTGAAATCAGGATAATTAATCTAACTCTACAAATTTAAAAAGAAATTTAATTATGACAGAAAACAGGATTAGATACTTTGTTGGAAGCAGCCACATCTTGGGTTTCCGTCATAGTTGTGAAGGTTCTTCTACCAAAATATCTGCTTGAAACAGAACAGGAGAATACAATAAAAGATTATAGATTGTATATTTTCAAAGAAATTCAATGAGCAAAATGATCTCAGGGGTTAAATTAACCTTGTTATGGGGGAGTTAACGTTTTCAATGCCATTTAACGCAATGCTGTTTTGGACATCCCAATTATGATATTGAAGCATATCTCCCCCTAAAATTTGACCAAAAAAAAAAAAAGGTGGTTATACAAAAAACTGTTACTAGTTACCTTTTTTTCTTGACAAACAATACTGAGTTCTTCATTTTTCCCATTTTTATGTGTTTCTTTTATGAATGAAAGAAATACGTGGTGACATGCACCACTCTTTTTCATAAAAGAAGAGAAGGGGATTTAGGGCCAAATCAAATAATAGCTCAAGAACATATTGAGCGCTAACTGTAAGTCAAAATCAATTAGAAATCCACAAAACTAAAGAAAACACGACGGTCCTAAACTCAGCCAATCAATGGAAGATATTAATCTAAACCATAGCAATTTCTTGAAAAATGAATTTCTTGTAGAGAAATGATAGATATCCTCTGTGCTGTTGCAAGACCATACTTTGATTTGTGATTGCATTGGAATTCGTCTCCTTATCTTTTCTCTTGAAAAATCGTAAGAACATTGAAGGAAAAGTCTGGAAGGGGCCGGAGCCCCAAATTCTCCTCCCCATGTCTCTTTACATTCGCAGCCATTGTTGGATTACAAGAGAAAGAAATGGAGGTCTTGGTTTTTTTTTTCTTTTTTTTTTCCTTTTTTCTCGCCTTTATCTCTCTAGTTCTCTCCCTGTGAATGGAATGTTAGGAATATTTATATAAGGGGTTTAGCGGAGCCTTCAACGGTCTATTCAATTCAAATATCTCAACGGTCTAGATTCCTGAGGCATCAATCGGACGTCTGATATTGGCTCGAACAGATGCCGAAAGGCAGTGGACCGTGGACTACTATAAACTTGTGTATGTTCGTTAAAATTAGCGGTTTAGTGGACACGTGTATTCTTTTATTGTATTTTGTGTCGCTAGTGAACATGCAATATCTCTATTTATGTATATTCGTTATAGTGAGATCATAGGTACAGAAAATAAAAATATGGAGTATGGTTCCGAAAAGAATATTATTGGAACAAAAATAATAAATCTCTGATAAAAAAAAGAACACAAAAGAAATAGATGTACAAAATAAAATGGGCTCTTGGCCCATTTAAATAAAACAGGCCGACCTCATCATTAAGTCTGGACCAACCATTATTTTTAATTGTTTAAGATTGTACTAATTAAAAAATATTATTCATATTTTAATGAACTCTACTTGGGTGTGAATAGAGAGGAGGTGCAGACAAGCTTAGGACTTTGTAAATATTATACTTTTTTTTTTTAGTATAACTTTGTGAATATACTTTTTTAATCAATACAATTGTTATGGTAGAACCGTTAACCTTCAAAAAAATTGAACACTACTTGAGCTTGTTCGGCGTGGTCTCCTTCAGAATGAATTAAGAAGCCATTATTTATTTTGGAGAAGCATTAAGAATAAATAGGGAAATATATATTGTAAGATGTAAATACCTAAATACCCTTACATATTTTTCTGCTTTAACATGCTAATCTCATACATTTTTAATAGCAAACAGTAGTGACATGTAGTTTATTGCATTGCTTATGTACTTGATCAACTCATAAAATAAGTTAATTAATAATTAATTAAACAGTAAATATAAATTAGAAACTCAAAAAAATTATAAAACATTTAAATAACATTTCACAAAAAACCTCACTGTAACAAATACTGACAGCTGCACAAATGATATCAATTTCCTTACAAATAAGTCAAATGTATTGTAATCCAAGTTTAAACGTCTATAAGTTACTATAAAAAAATATATGACATAAACTATACATTACACATGTCATTTAAGACTGTACTAATTAAAAAAAAAATTCATACTTTTATGAAGTCCATGCAGTTTGGTTATCTAGTTCTTTTGTGTGATCTATCTAACACTATTGACAACTTTCGAATGATTCTACAAGGCCGTGCATACATATTTACTATTTATAGACTATCATGTTATTTATTTATAGTGTTGTACGTGCTAATGAATCGGAAAAATCAAATAATCTCTAATAAGTAATTCATTATTTTACATTGATAGTGTTCACCCTTATAATTAGTTCACACCCTTTGAGATCTTGGAGGAAACAAATGAAGGTCGGACTTAAAAAGAAAATTATTAGAATATTATGATTTGAAGAAAAAGAAATGGAGGAAACAAACGAAGGTAGTACGTTAAATGAATAAATACTCAAATCTTCTTAATGAAAATTAAGAAAAGTAATCTACATAATTTTTATATTGAAAAATTCATAATTTAAATATTATGATTCATTTCATGTTTCTCAACATATAGATTCAAAGAAGAGCATCCCAGAATACAGAAATATATGAATTGCTGTCATGTTTATACAATCTAGATTATGATCTTATGACAATTGTGATCAAATTATACATTCGTAATCTTCGGAAATACTTTCAAGATGTATTAATTTGATTTATACCTGCAAAATAAAATAATTATTCTTTATTTCTAATGCAAATTTCAGGAGCACATCAAAAGGTTTACACTTGTTAGAATTTTTGTTCTCTTGCCCAAGCGTTCAGATTATCAAATGGTGATTTCTCAATTTTTACGCCAGAATCAGGACCCCTACCTAATTAAGCTCAAATTAGGTGAGCAAAAGCTTTGCATGGGATGTCGTATTCTTCAAACTCTGGGGCAAGAAGTGTGTGATTCGAACATTTAAGTTTCTTCAAATTATGCTATATGTGATTATGCTATTTTAAGTCAATTCGTTTTAGTCAATTATGCTATATGTGATTGCGAATTCATTTTATTTGTATATCTAAGTTTTCTTTTCTTATTCTGCCAATTGAAAATTATACTATTTAATCAATTCGTGCTTCACTACAAATTGTATGTATGCTATTTTTTTTATTCATACTTAATTATCAAATTGATAAATGAAAATTGTCCTTTTTAGTATTTCGTAAAAATTATCGTGTTAAATAATTTTGTGCAGAATGTGAATGTTACGTTGTTAACTTAGATTCTTTTATGAAACATTTTGTTTGTAGGTCTTTTTCTAAATTTTGTATCCATTAAGAATTCTTATCCGGATTTCAAATCCATAGCTTTTATACATAAACACTAAATCAATGTTGATTCTTAGTTTGATTATAATGTTGTTGTAACTATTTTATTTCTTTTTGATGAAGTCCAAGCCTTAGACATGGCAAAGTGGGTGAATTTGTTGCTTCTAAATGACTGACATTTTGGTTGGGTTTCTTGTAGTTTATATTGTAAGATTTTTGGAAGTCATTTTATTAAGATTTACAGGTAAATGTGAAGTGTGAAATTGGCCCATTTAATTAAAAGCAGGCTGGTTTCACATCTAAAAGTGAACGACCATTACTTTTGTTTGTTTGAGATTGTACTAATTAAAAAATCTTAGTCATACTTTTAGGACCTTTAGTTTCGTTGTTTAGTTATTTTGTGTGATCTATCTAACACTATTCATAGTTTTCAAATGATTTTGCAAGGTCATATTTGCTATTTATAGAGTTGAATCAGAGATATTAAATGATCTGTAATAAGTAATTCACTATTTTATATTTATAATTTAGACGCTTTTAAAGTTCACAAAATTTGAGATCTTGGAGGAAACAAATAAATGGAAAGCTTAATAATAAACTTGAAGATAGATGCTAACAAACATACTTTAATATGAAAGCACTCATAAAATATTGTGAAATGTACGTTATACGAGTAAATACTCAAATCTTATGAAATGGAAAGTAAAAATAATTTAAGTATTTTTTTACTGAATGAAACACACCTTGAAGAAAACGTTTCATTATAGACTTACCAACATGTTAATTAAAGTAAAAGCATCCGTGAATATAGATGACTTATCCTGAAAAACATGGAAAGTGGGAGTTAGGCTAATGATGCGATGCTGGACAATCAAGATCGATTATATATTAAAAACTGACTCTAAAACTAGACAATCAAGATCGGCTAATTCTAAAGAACCGATACTGGACTATCTAGAACGGCTCTTTATAGAAAGCCGATCCTAATACCTACTAATTATAACGAATATACATAATAGTATATTCTAATAGTATTAGTATCACATATTTACCATGTTCGATTCTAATGAGGCGATACTATTTATACATTTTCCACTAGTGTGTCTATGCAATATATGCTGATTATGATTAATCATGACGAAATGTGATCAAATTATAATTTTGTAATCTTCAGAAGTAACTATGTTATTCTCATTAATTATACGTTTTGGATTTCAATATCTTAATTTGAACCTTAATTTGTATGATTGTATCTCTGTTTTCACATTTTGAGTAAAACATCCAATTATGTCTTGTTAGAAAAGAAATGATTGTCAATCCTTCCCCGGAAATCTTATATAGTTATAAATGTATCTTTCTTTTTTTCACGAGGAACACTAATCATCGTTCAAATTGTAACTCTTCTTAGATTCGTACTCACTTGATGTCACTGGAAATGTCACAGGTGCAGTCGGAATTTTGTATATAATTTATGCTTGAAACAAACAAGATAAACACTTATTGTTTTGATGTAACATACATTACAAATTGCCGCTTCTTTTATATAACGAAAAGCTAACCACGAATTTTATATAATGAAAATCTTCATTTTTGGAGGCTCTAGCTTTAATTTTGCATATCTTATGGGTGGAATAGAGAGATGCTTAGTTAGTCGTCCAACCACTCAATCTTTCACTGAACTTAATTTTGAATCAGCAACAAGAAATTAAATTTTCTTATTTGACAACGGCACATTGATCATTGAATTGAGGCCAAGTAGATGTACAGATTAATTTAGATTTTTGCAAATTGATCCCAGTCCAAAAAAAAAAAATGTGACAAGTCAGCAGCGTTAATTTCAGAATTTGCAACTGTTTCATAAAAGAGGCACGATTTCATCCTATTAACGGTAATTTATAACCAACTATATATATGGAATCATTATAATTTGAAATCATCCTTGGTAGGATGATGATATTTTTGTTTATCATTTTAGTCCTTACACATGATAAAAGTTTTTAATTTGTAACATTTTCTAGCACTGAACCTATTGTGGCCGGCTGTTGTCAGTTGTCACCAAACAATACAAATAACATAAATCAATTATTTTAAGAAACATTTGTGTAATTTACGTCAAATAAAAATGGTGAACTTTTAAAGTTGGTTGCAACTGGCAACCAACTATATCATTAATTACAAGTTTTACAAATATTACATAAAGCGTGACAAGGAAGCTAGAAATAAAATCTGGGTCTCATTGATATCAATATTTAGTCGTTTACGTGGTATAATTTTGTAGGTTAGGTTTTTTGTGTGATTTATCTAACAGTGTTCATAACTTTTAAATGATTCTCTTATTTCAATTTTTCAATCTTTCTTATATATATAGACTTTCAAAGAGTTTCTATCCATATGTATGTTTACGTTGGTTATCATAAATCTTATACAATACATTGTGTTGTACAAAAAAAATTCTGTAATAATATATTGAATTTGCAAAATATTTGAGATTTTGGAGAAAACTTATGAAGGTAGTGAAATTTTCATAGTTCGAAAAATCGGCCGATTCAACTCGGAATCGGACTGGACCGACCCGATTTTTGCCCGATTCTCAAGTTAGTGCGAAAAAATCGGCCGATTTTCCAATTTTTGGTCCGATTTACACCGACTTGAACCGATTCAAACGATTTAAAGCAAAAAAAATTCAATTTGACTAACCTTTGTGCCGATTCAGAGAAAAAAATTTCAATTTGCCACCGTGGTGAGAAGGGGGAGAACCGGAGAAGAACACCGAAGTCGTGCAGGAGGAGGAGAACACCGAAGTCGTGCAGGAGGAGAAGAACACCGTATACCGAAGACTTGATTTTTCGAAAGGCATTGATTTTTGCCACCGTGGTGAGAAGGGGGAGAAAACACCAAGTCGTGCAGCGCAGGAGGAGAAGATGAACACCGAAGAAGTGCTAATATTTGGCACTTTTTTAAATAGGTCCTTGATGTTTTTCTTATTCATAACTTAATATGTATATATCTTTTTTTTAGTGAAAGGCCCTCATTCTTTTTTTTTTTAATGAAAGGCCCTCAGCAGTAGTATGACTAGTGTTTAATTAACATAATTTTTTTATAAAATTTTTTTATCAATTTTTTCCTACTTTTTGGCTACAAAACAAGGCTTCTGCCAAAAAAACCCGATTTACTGATCCGATTTTCCGTTTCCGGCCAATTTATCCGATTTTAACTAGGCGGTCAAAAATCCGATTCCGATTCCGATTCCGATTTTTTGAACTATGGAAATTTTGATTCATTTTCTCGGAGTAACTTTTCATAAATTAAGTTTCTATGCAATAACTGAACGGTACCTTTTTCATTGCACATAAAAAAAGTACTATTTAATGTTTTTTATTCCTTTTGATAATTTTCTATAATCTTGATTGTGATTATGAGCTCTCTTTTTTCACTGCCTCAACATACTAAACTGTACAAGTCCTTTTCTTGTGAACAACTTTGGCTAGCCGATTGAAAATTCATCTCAAGTTTTGTTTGATAGATAATTTAGAGCGTGTGAATTCCCCAAGGACAGAATGGAAAATAATATAATTTTTTTTCAATCATTATTCTCATATAGGGTTTTTCTGAATCATAATTTTGGTTAGATAATTATCATCTTGGTAATGAATATTTATGAATAAATCAGTTCTGAAACCTCAAATAAACTTAATGGAAAAATAAATAAAAAATATAAGGATCGATCCTTGTGTATTTGTAATAAGTCTGAACATCACCCAGTATTTTTAATTAGACTAAAGAAATAGCCACTTGCATTTCCCAAATATCTGCAAATACCTTCTTTAATTCATTCCAAATTTTTTATTAAAAAATTGAAAAATTCAAACATTGCTCTTTTATTTTTATTTTTATTAACATTCAAACAAATTTTTTTATTACTCTTTAGCAACTTCCTTCAAATTGGCATAGAGAAAAGGCTGGCTGGTCTTCCCAACATAATGGATGCATTAACAAAACTAATTCAGTGCTCCTTTGGGTGTAGAGTTAATGACATAAAACATTTTTGCAAGTCGTGCAAAGGACCGTATGGGGGTCTGGAAATTGGATCTCCATGATTCTGAGTGTGCAATGTTATAATTTAAATTAAAGAAGAGATAAGAAGAAGATGGAAATGTATTTTATTATTTCTGTTTTGATGATTATACAGAGGCGTGCACTGTTGTATATATAGAGCTAAAATCCAAAATACAGCTAATGCTAAATCAAAGGAATGATAAATGCAAATCCAGCTAATGCTAAATCAAAGGAGTAATACAGATTATAGAATTTAATTCGTTGGATTGCCATCTTGGGATTCTTGATCTTCTGTAGCAGAACTGTGTTGTGCAATAAATGTGCAGCCATGCTTTCTCACCAGGCACGACCCAGATAGTTTGCTCACATGAGACACATTTAGGAGGATGAACGCAAGTCTTCTCGAATGTAGCATAGAGATGATGCATGCAAACTGTTGTTCCATTTAGGATACATGACAGTTTAGTTAAGACCTTACTAGAATATGTTCTTTTTAGTGTATGACATCCAACATTTTTTATATGCAACTCACACTCAAAAAGTTTCTTTGAGGTTTTTGCAAATGTATATTACACTTTTTGTTATCAGACAAGTAATATTAGTTACATGATGTTAGAGAAAAATCATTGTTGTTATTGTAAACTTTGATCTCTGACAACAAAATTAATTTTCTGAAAGACAAATTAACAATAAGAAAGATAACTTATGTACATATATAAATGCTTGTTCTCTGTCTGTTATTATAACAGATGGCAGATTTTCTTGTCCAAGGATCTTCTTAAACATTTGTTGTTCTTGATTGCAAACGAATTTAGGAAAAATCAGAACTATACATTTGGAATCATGGTTATATAATAGTAGATAAGTACGTTATGATGAAGCTGGATCACTTCTTCCGATCAGTACCAGCATGTTTTGCCCATCCGGTACAGTGTGCCAGTCAGTACCAGGTAGTATTAGTACTGTACAGTGTATCAATACCAATACCAGTACCGGTACTCCTTCCATAAACCCTCATTGGTGCCTATTGTACAGTGAAATTTTAGCTGCTATTTTTTTTTTAAATCGTCAGTTACAATAAATAGCTTGCTTGCTTATTGCTTATGTGCTTGTCTGTCCCTATTATGCACAACTTTACCAATTGGTGCAGTGCTTTATTGCATATAGTAATTAAAGTATTCAAAGGTCTTGTTTGAAGAGTTTAATAATTTGGAGGTCTGATAGGTAATTTTTTATTTTTCCTTTTTAGACGACTTCATATATAAATTTATAACAACTTAAGCCATGATTCAACTTATGCAAATAGTTAAATATCAAACTCCCAACCAATTAAATTTTTATTTTATTATAATTGGTCAATTGGCAATAAATTGAGCCCCATTTTTTTATTATTAGGGAGCAATTTCATGTCATAAATAATTCCATGCCTATTTTATTTGTTATAGTACCCATGAAAAGGTTACATAGGTCACCCAATAGCATAGCCTATATATAGGTAAATATAATTCTAGGCCTAATCTCGAATTTACTCAAAGAAAAGACCTTTCTTCTTTAGGAGCAGTAATTATTTATTCAAAAGACCTGTTCATACTATTTTCATTCTTTAAATGAGATTTGGTTTTGTTGGTTAAGTTTTTTTGTGTAATTTACCTAACAATGTTCACAATTTTTAAATGATTATCGTGTTTTAATTCTTCAATCCTTGTTATATATTGACATTGAAACAATTTCTACCACCGCTGTACACGTGAGGATTAGATCATGAATCATAAATTATAAAATATACATTTTTGATATTTACAATTTGGTGTTTTCTGTTGAATTCTGCTAATATATGCGATATATTGGAGGCAACAAATGAAGATAGTAAAAATTTTATTTATTTTTCTTGGAATTACTTTTTCGTGATCAAGATTTTTTGTTCAATAAAAAATATTTACTTGACTATATATGCATTTGTCGTTACAAATGAGTACGACATGTATAAGTTATAAACATTTTTTTTCTATTTTTTTTCCCTCAACATGTTAGACTTGATAAAATGCTACAACTATACAAACCTTTTTATGTCAATAAATAGCATAAATTAATGTAGAGAGAATTTTATATTATACTATTAACAGTTCAATATTTGTGAAATGTGTAGATGCTAACAATTAATTTGTTTAATTGCACAAATATTTTAGATCCCCGAATTAAAGACTCCGTTCTATCCGGAGTTTGGTTTTTCGATGATTTGAAAAATAAAGATCATTTATCTGATGACAATGAAAGCAAAGGTAGGAAAAAGATCAAGGTCGTATCTAGTGGTCTAATTACGTACACTATATATCAACATTATTTACGGCATTTGACACTAATGCCGATAGTTTCTTCCACAACAGCGATTTCAATGAGTTAGTTTGCATCAGTAAAAGTTAGCGACAGAATATAAGAAGTGTACTTTGCCTTGCTCCGTTGTGATGCTAGTAAGGTTTGTTTGAATTTGTAATGTTTGACTCTGTTGTTGGTGTGAAATAAATTAAGAGAACAGAGAATGATTATTTGATTTATTTCATATCGTGATATAGTATATAAAATATTGTGTCAAATAAACATCACTATTGAAGTGTGAGAGTAGAAATATATAAAATATTTGTAAACTATTTTATTCCATTAAATAAAAAAAAGTCTTAATTAAGTTATATAAACTCCTCTCTTCTATATATACCCACAATCCGATTACAACTTCCAACATGGCAAGCACAAATGGGTTGGGTCCAGTGAGGAATTTTGGGCCTTTTAAATTTATAAATGAATTACAATTAGATAGAGCCCAGTATGAATTTCCGTTCGAGATAGGGGTTTAGCATACTGTCTACATATTATAATTGCAGTGATAGCTGAACTTGTGTTAACAATCAGAAACTGCATTTTGTATGAGAAATATCAAAATACAGGTTGCAATAATCACATTTTGTACTCCGTCAAAATATAAGAATACTTTTGAGCATATTGCCATTAAAAAACTGGTAGAACTAAAATAAGACATTGTGTCACCTTGTTATCATTTTTCTTTTTATTGATTGAAGAGAGGTCATAAAAAATATCAATCATAAATTTTTTGATTGATTAAGGCATAGATTTATTGACTTAGGGGCAAGTATACCTCCTCTTATAAGAAAAGTTCAAAATTTGTAAATAAAGATCCATACATAATTAATAGTTGAAGAGTTGTTTGTTAAATGCATTAAAATGGTCCCACATAGACACATAAAAAATGACAAATGAATTACATGGGGAAAAAAGGTACAAAACAAACACGATGGCACAACAAACAGCATAGATTAATTTATTGACTATTGGCATGGGATCGAGTAGATTAATTTAAATTAATTATTCATTATTAATTGTCTTGGGGATAAATAAATTAAAATCAAAATTTTGAACTTTTGAAGAAACGCTCGAGATTGAGGAGAAATTGTATGTCCTCATAAGAAAAGTTCAATTTTAATAAAGAAAGATCCATACATTCTTCTACATATAGCTGAATATATAAGTTGTTTGTTTGCTGAAATAGTATTGTACAACGAGAGCAAAGGTAAAAATAACACATTGAAAAAAATTACAATCCATACATAACAAATGACTAATGAATTACATTTAATTTTTTTACAAAACATACATGCATGATGTCACAATAAACAACATAAAGATAAACTAGCTAGCGGTCCACACACAATTTAAATTGCATACATGATATTATGGAATAAAAGAAAACGATACATTCAAGATGATGTAAAAATATAGGTGTATATCAAGCTTAGCGCAATCATTGTTTGTAGTAGCTAAGCGTTCCATATAAGGCTTGAATAAAAGTAAGGGCAAACAATAAGATGCCGGCAATAACGGATATGATTATCCATGGATTCGAGCAGTAGCGGTTCTTGAAGTCTCCAATGACTCTATAGGCACTTCTATGATAATGTCCCGTCACCTTCTTCTCCAAAATGACGAGCTCATTCGGCATATAGAAATTAACGGGAATACAAGTTTTGAGCTCTTGTACACAGCACAAAACTTCCTTGTCATCAAAATTTGTTCTTGGGATGACACCATTCGCTCGCAAGATTTGTACGTCTGCTTCTGTTTTTAACAAGCATGCCATACATGTCACATAGGACGTGAAGGGGTGCCCACAGTGAGCCCCGTACAAATATTCAAATTTTAAAAGACTTTCATAGAGTTCAGTGATGTATTGGAAAACGTGCCATGGTGTTAATTGCATCACTCCATATAATGTCCCTTCACGGTAAGACACATCGATGGAGCAACGCTCATCCTTTACGAAAACAGTTTGAGATAATTGCAAATATGTCGCACAAGGTATATGGAAGTTTTCAATCAACTTAGTTCTCCTCGAAGTATCCACCAGATACTTCCCATTGGGGGTTCGAGACCAATGGTAGATGTGTAGTAGATGTTTGAAGCCACCTTCAGGAACGGTACCACCATCCATGGCCACTTTAGATGTTTCAACTCTCGGATATGTTGGAAAGAATGAGAGAGCTATTTTGTGGATTGGGATAACCAAAACTTTACTTAAGTCTGAAAGTTCTGTATATATGGCTTCAACAACAAACCACGGTATCTGATAGTTCATGGTCAACAGGTAACATTGGACCTGTGGTGCATATTCTAATATAAAATTTACTATACTTTTATCTAGTTTTTCATCCAATTTATCTTTTAGGTCCCTTTTCCCTGGGTCCTTTCTCCCTGCTATCAAAACCATCGCAAAAATTAAGTAGCAACTGTTGACCAGTAGGTGTTCTATGAAACGTTTGCCATTTTCAGCAGGAAATTTCTCATCGACCCCACGATAGTAACTCCACGCTAGATCTTCGTTCTCTTGCATGTAATCAAGGTATGAACGTAATTTGAGACCAAAGCAGTGCATCATATTTGCAACTAATTGCCCCTTTTGGGTTTCAGGTATGAAAAAAGCCCCAAAATCATCCCAACATTTCCATTTACCATATATTGATGGCTGTTCTTTAGTGTTGCTACCCATTGATGGTCTGGATGCTTGGAAGATGTCTGGGTTCTCTAGTAGACTTTCTATGTCCACAGTCCATTTCTCCATTTTGTTTGATGCATGCGGGTGAAAATTACAAGCTGTTCTGAAATTATGTGCAATATATGTGATTAAATATTGAATTCGTATCCAGATTATTCAAAAGTTAAGGCTTCATTAGACAATTAAATTGTTGCTTTAACAGGAAAAGTTGAAAACTCATCGATTCACATCCGTGATGGCATTTTCACACCTATATCCATACCCATATAAAATAATTAGTCTTTAGTCATATTCTACCCACACCTACCTTATCCGCTATGATATAATGGGGAACACAAAAAAATAATAGATAATTACCGAATAAATTGATAGCTTATATAATTTAATTTAAAAATATAGTAAATAAATACATATATTAAATATATCATGTACGTAATATTATTAAATGTAAAAAATTATGATTTTTATTACATTATTTTTAAATATAGATTATTAATTAAATAACATAATATAAATTTATGTTAAAAAGTCAACATAAAAATGTCAGACAAATCAATTTTATAAAAAATACTAAAAATATTATATAAAATATTGTAAAATCAATATAATCATAATAATAAAACTTATATAGTTATACATAAAAATATAAAAATTTCATGAGAGGGAATCAAGTTACAACAATTTTTGAGTTACAACAAGTTACAACAAGCATTTTCTACATTTTGAAAGTCCAAATCATCGATCCAAACTGTTAGATGTGATCTCTACAATAAAATGTGCTTGGAGACCAAATTTTACATTTTTTGGACTTTTTTTACTATTTATTAAGATGGGTACAAAAACTAGTCAAATTTATACCATTGAATTTTGTACCCATCATAATAAATAGTCAAAAAATTCCAAAAAATATAAATTTTGGTATCCAAGCACATTTTATTGTAGAGATCACATCTAATGGTTTGGATCAACGATTTGGACTTTCAAATTGTAGAAAATACTTGTTGTAACTCAAAAAATGTTGTAACTTGATCCCTCCTCAAATTTCATACATAATTTTATTCTATGAATTGTCCTCTAAGATAATGAGTAAAAAATAGCACTTATCAATATCCTTATCAATATCCTTATCCTTATCCGAGAAGCTAATAAAAAAAAAATTCCTTCTTGTATCTATACTTCTTAAATTAAAGAAAAAAATTAAAAGGATTTCGTTGACGTCCTAGGTAAAACAACAAACACTGAAAAAAAAAATTCGTAGATACCCACATAATTAACAGAGGCAATAGTAATATGAGATGGAAGATGATATACATATATAAAAGCGTCAAGCCTAGATATATAAAAATTGTTCCAAACGAGGCTCTAATGCTTAATAATTAAACCATAAGCCAGATCATTATTCAGTCTTAAAATGATATTATACACAAATCTACTGCAAACTAAATCTTACTTATAGATACTTATTAGCAGATCTAAAGTAACCATTTACTATATATGAGATGAAAAAGTAGACAAAAAACAAAGAAAATAAAACAGAAGGCAGACATTCTCTGGGATATGAAACTAGCTAACAAGTCTCCCAATACAACAATTCACAAACAGATATAGTAAGCATATATACTAAGATCTGGATCACATATATATACTAAGATTTGAAGAAATAAAAATAAATAGAAAATAAAAGATGCTAGGAATTAGATAGAAAATGTAAAGAGAACTACCCAAGATGAGAGCACGCCTGTCTTGTTCTGTCGGGCTTTTTCTTTGAATGGCAAGGATGCGAATTAGGACTTATTTTATAGGCAAGTGGACATGCATGTGAACAAGATCGGGGCTGTTTGGCAACACATGGGAGATTAAATATTAATCCGTGCTAAGGAGGAATTGTTCGGTAAACTAAAGGAAGAGACAAGGAATTAAGATAGATAAAGGAAGCTAAAGAAAGGAAAAGATGTGCCTTAAGAAAGGAGCAGGGGATTAAGATCCAGACAAAAAGAGGTTAAAAGAAGTTGTCTTAATCTGTGCTAAGGAATTGATGTTCAACAAGATTAAGCGACTAAAGAAGCTAAAGGAGAATCCTTTAGCTTTAAAGAGGCTTAAGGAGGCCTTTGCCGAACAACATCCTAAGACTACATGTGAACAAGAGAAGAGTACATGGCAAGTTCAATACATGCATGATTGGGATGCCATGAATTGGTCTTTCATTTGTTTGATTACCTTTCGCCAAGTGAATCGTTTGTTGCATTTTGTCAAACGAGAGATTTCAGCGAATCCACTTTATGGAATGAAATGAAATCGACAATTTTTTTTACGTCGGATACGCAGGAAATTTATTGGGTAATTAATGGTGGAAAACTAATGTTGTCTCAAACTTTATATCTAGCTATGATTACTTTTTGAAAGATTGAGTGTAAGAATGCAATCTTGTGGGGTCAAATTCTTTGTTAGAGTCCAAATTAGAGATTGGAAGAAAATTTATTCTATATTCCTCGGTTAAAAACGACAAAGAAGTAGGTGTGAATAAAATTTGAAGGACTTGCATAGTATATATATATGGTTTTCTTTATAAATAATATCAACAACAGCCTGGCCCACCCATCAGACTTCTCGATCGGGAAACGTCACCATGTTTGACAGTGTAATATCAAACAAATCAGATTTGTACTTTGTTGACTTTGTCCCAACAACTTTCTGTACGTACTTTGAATTATGCAGTTTTATGTGAAATCATGAACTGATGCAAGAAATCTATTGGGCCTGAAAATAGAACTGCTTTATGGGCCTTTCAAAAATCGTTCAAACTCAGCCCGTTTGTATTGATATATTATGCGCTGGGTTTTGTATTGCTTGTGAATAGTGGGAAAGATGAACTTCCGACTTTTGGGATGCCCTTCAGATATGTGTTTCACACAAAATTAATTTAATTTTCATGATTAGAAGTTCTTTTTATAGTTCCTGAATTAACATGTCAAAGTTGAAATTGGGACGCACCCAATAACAATTAACTCGGTAAAAATTGGTCTCATGGGTCGAATGGTGGGTTGATAATTTCTTTTTACGATCTTAATTTAGATTAGATATGTATTAAATTTGAGTTGATTCCAAAGATAGTTATTCTTTCATTAGACAATTTAAAAAAATTAACGGGTGAAATTTAGTGATTTTAGGATAATTAATTGATCGATTGAATTTTAAATTAACTTAATAAAGTTATAGAAATCCTTCAAAAATGCAAGTCTTCCATGGTGCAAATTAAAAAGGCATCAGTAATCATGTCAATTTCAAGAGCCCTTAACTCAAATATTCCGAGAGGAGAAAATAAGCACAGTACGTGCCTTTTCTTTGGTGACTTAATCTATTTACTTGATTTTCTTCCTTATAAAATGGAAAGTAAAAAAGTAATCTATATATCTTTTGTATTGACAAATAGTCAAATACACAACGTGGAGACTTTCATTTCAGACTTTCCAACATATTAATTCACATAATATAGAGTTAATTTTGTCCCGGTTACACTGCAGTTTGTAATTTTAAATTAAAATTATTTGTAACATATTAAATATTCTTAAATCAATTGAGATAATGAGAAATGGATTCCGTCTGACATCCATCGAACTCAAATTTGAGTATAATAGATTTCTCTTCCGTCCGATCCGCTTTAAAATTCAAATCACCAGTCTACAAAGGTCATGTAAATTTGTAGATTAGTATTTTTGTATGATTTATCTAATGGTGTTCATAATATTTAAATGATTCCCTTGTTTCAGTTTTTTAATCCTTGTTATATATATAGGTTTCCAGAGTTTACCCGTCTATGTTTACATTGAATGAATGAATCATAAATAATAAACCATACATTGTTTTGTATAAAACATTTGCCAATATCTGAGACTTTGGAGGAAACTTATGAAGGTAGTGAAGCTCTAGCTAATTAATTTTCTAGGAGTTCATAATTAAGTTTCCACATATGCAATATATATTATATTGAGTAAATGAATCAATTAAACTGTGCTTTTGTCAGTGCAAATGAAAATGAACATACTAATTTATTCTTTGATTATTTTTCTTGAAAGAGAATTGTGGAGGTCAGTCCTCCATATTCTATTAATATGGATACTAGGAGTGTCTAGTTACAAATTAAAATTGTTTTTAAAGAAAAAGAAAATAAAAAGATGTTGAAAGAAAAGAAGAAGAGAAAAAATACGTTTATTGCCTATAATCTTAATTGTGGTCATGAATTTTTTTTTCTTTGCCTCAATATATTAGACTAGTTGAAATGTTCAATTTTGTTGTGAACAACTGAATATAATTTGCTCTTGGGTTTGGCTAGTCAAAGTAAGTGTTACATTACAAATATGTTGGTCTGTATAATATATAATCCAAAAGTTTCATGGAGTTCTTTATTTCTTTTATTATTATTTTTTTTTCTATTTTCGCTATTTGGTTTGTTGGTTTGTATCTTACGAAGACAGAATGAAAATCAAATACGATGCATAATTATAATATACTCTCTCTATATATATTGGTCGGATATTGGTACAACATCAATTTGGTACAGTATTGATTTCGGTATCAGCTGCAACTGATGCAATGTTAAGTTGTACCATTACTGAATTTTTAGCAGTTAATTGTTTTTTTTTTTGTTGTTGTTGTAAATCTTCAGTTACAAAAGGAAATAGCTTGTTTGCTTGCTTCTTGCTTCTTGTATATATCTTTGTCTATCCCTATTGTGGACATTTTTACTAGTTGGGACTGCTTTTATATATAGCATACTATAATTACTAATTGAAGATCTCAAACGACATTTCTGAAGAACTTCATAATTTAGGGGTCAAATCTGTAATTTCTTTTAATTTTCCCTTGTCTGAGGTATTAATATATAAATTAATAACAGCTTAATTCATGACTTTGTGACTATGAGACAGAAGAAAACTTTCAAATGGTAAAACAAAGAGTAACAGCCAGCTAGCGGCAGAATCCATAAAAATTGAGCAAGTCATATAGATACAGCCATATATTAAGTTAATATGAAATTTGCTGGAGGTAAATTGAAATTGTTGTCACACCCCGACAACAGGGCCGACAACCTGCCGCGCTGTCAGTGCAAGGCGATTCAATCATCGTACACAATCATATATATACATAAATTACCAATGACATAGACAAGAGCCACATTGCATGAATAAATTCAAATTAAATAAACCAATTGAAAAAAAACCTACTATGGTATAAAATATGCAAACGAAATACCATAATAGATCTATTTGAAGCAAATAATTCACTCTGTGGCAAATCCTGCATATCTCCAAGTTCTACAACTTGTTTCCGAATATCACGCTTTGTACCTGGAACCCACCGAAATGGAAATGTGAGAGATTGAAAATCTCCCAGTGCGGTATTCAGTTCCAGTTGAGTTATCCGCAGATCCGACCAACTGAAACCAAAACAGCACCGAGTACCAAAAATATAGACTACAATAATAGTATAAGAATTCAAGAATATAAATTACCAACTATATTCAGTCAAGAAACATAAATATAAACTCACTTTAAGAAATTTCTCAAGTACCACGAAAGAAAATCAGCAAGCTATAGAAATAATTTATAGCAATAACAATCAAGCAAAATAAATATTATGACATGCAATGCTCATGTACAATAGACTTAAAAAGTTTAATACAATTTAGTTGTGCAACCATATCATATGATCATGCTTTATTTAAGACTATTCATGGTAGAATAAAATGTCAATATATTAGGTAATCATTTTGGTATTACAATACTCGGTCATGCGCTACAAGTACAGTGCCTACATGACCCCGGTCATGCGCTACAAGTTCAGCTCCTACATGACCATCAAGACTCATACAGGACTCCGATCATGCGGTACCACGAATATGGCGCCTACACAATTTCTGTTATGGCCATAACTTGAAATTATGCGCTTACCCCGAATAACGCCTACATGACTAAAGTTATGCGCTACAGGTACAGCGCCTACATAATCGAGTCATGCGCTACCACGAATATGGCGCCTATGCAATTTATTTTATGCGCTACAAGTACAGCGCCTACATAACAAAAATTGCACGCCTACATGGCATTATGCGCATACATGATCGTCAGGTTTCAGACATCTGGTTCTTTAACACAGTTCACAGTATTATATTTCAAATCATTATTTTCCAAATCATGTCAATTTTTCATTTCAAAATGAAAAAATGGTCATGCATGCATCCTTTTTAACTCAACTAATAAATACAATGCATAATATAATTAAAACAAGTCAATTCAAGCAGAGCAAGTACTTCAATCAAGTCATTCTTAGTTTCAAACAATAAATATGCCTCACATGCAAATTTATGCAATATAAAACAATTTGGTTCAACTCATGCATGATTAAAGTAAATCATGCATGTCATGCAACTCATAAACTTTATTATAACTCATGCCATGTATCATGCAAACATTTCCTATTTTCGTTCCCGAAAAATACTTTCATATTTCATACGTAATGTTAGGCATTTATGTCCTACTCCAATTCAGAAAAGACTACCAAGTGTTGTGTCCATTGTTTGTATCATGCAAAATGCCATGCATTCAAGAATTGCTACTCCAAATTATATCCAAATATTTACTATCTCACGTCTATAATTATAACATTTACATGTCTAACAATTATATATTGTCATGCACACCAATTTGGTCACAATTCAGGGGAGCGGTTATTACAATAAGACCTACAAATTTTCAGTGCAAGCACTTAATATTTATTCTATAGTTCAGATTATATCATGTATCATGCATATTTTGAATTTCAAAAGTACCATACAAGAATATTTGGTCAACACTCATAGGTTATTTCAATTATGTATGACTTGCAAACATGAACCGTTACCCAATAAATTATCTGTACTTACTCATAGCAATCAACCAACCCAAATCAATAATTATAAACAAGCAACCAAAAATCAAGCTAAAGTCAAACGAACCATTATAAACAATCAACAATAAAACAAGCTAAATCAACAATTATAATCAATTTCAGCACCATTCAAGAACTTAATTACGACTAATTAATAATCAGCAAATAAGCAAGCAACACAAACAAGCAATGAAATGGACAAGAAAACAACAACATTAAAATTAGTTCGAGGAATCTGAGAATAACTCGAAATCCACACCTTTTAATGTTGGCTACTACAAGACTCGAAGTCAGTTCAATGTTCAGAATCGAGTCGATCGTGTTGTTCGAGAGCAGCCACAAGAGCACAAGCAATCAATTAAGCAAATCAATACTTTGTCGTCTTTTCCAATTTCCTCATTTCTCGGCCATGTCAAACTACTGATGCCTCTAATTTCTCCTCCCTTTTCCTTCTCTTATTTTATATTGGTTTCTCCTATTTCCGATTATTTCCAGGAGATTAGAAAGCGGTGTATTAAGAAAAGAGGGGCTGTTGGATTAATTTGGGATTATAATGGAGAGAGACACTTGAGGTTCGGTGAGTGGCAATGATGTAAATTCATGTAAATAAAAGAAACTAGGTGGCGGACATGTGTCACTTGCTCAAGTCTTCTATTATTTAGAATTAAGAGTTAACATCTGAAACAATGACAAATATAAATGCAATGATGTTATATATTTGCAATATCTCTCTCTCTCTCTTTTTATATATATTTTACAGGCCCAAAAGTCCACATTGCACCTGTATACAAACTAATTTCTCTCTCTTTTCCATATAATATATATTTCATTTTAGATATACTTGAAAAAATAAAGAAAGTCACATTTTTTTTTTTAACAAAACAAACACTCCATTTCTAGAAAACTCACAAACATATAATAATCAAAACAATTGGTATGCTAAAAGTCAAATTATTATTGATAAAATTATATAAGCATACTATTATGATATCTCATATTATTTTATAAAAATTCAATATGAGCCTCAACCTACTATGTTGACGTTATAAAAATTTCTTCAGTTACGCGTTTCACTTCAAATCAAATAAATATACAAAATTGGGCTGTTACAATTCCTCCCCCCTTAAATTATGTTCAGTCCTCTGAACATATCAACGTGAGGTCTCAGGTTTCAATAAATATATACTGGCATCCTCCCCCCTTAACGATATACTCAACCCTATTTAAGTCGGGACAACTATCACGATCTTATTATTAAAATCCACCACGCTTCCGCTGCCCTTTTTAAAATAAATTATGATCATTAAGAAGTCATCACGTCCTTGTCGTATCGTTAAATTAAAATAAAGAGTATTGATTGACAATAAAAGGCATATAAATCTAAAATATAAATTAACTTAAGACGAGATTGGAACTGCGGTACATCATTGGTAATATATGTGTATATTTGCTTGTGTATGATGATTGAATCGCCTTGCGCTGACAGCGCGGCGGGTTGTCGGCCCTGTTGTCGGGGTGTGACAACTGTAGACATACTTAATTATCAAAACAAAGAAATAAAAAAAAAAAAAACTATGTTCTCAAAACAAGTACATGTTTTCGTATAATTCCCCAATAGGCAATTAATTGCTTGTGCCTCATTTTAAGATTATTGGGACCAATTAATTTCAAGTTATAACTGAATACCAAATTATTTTATTTGTTAAAATCCACTGATCATGTGTCAAACGGTCATGAACCATAGGTACCTTGAAAATCAAGAATAGACCAACATTGCTGACAATTTAGCAAGAAAAAAAAATGTTAAAAATGTAAAATAAACATAATAAAACGTTTGTCACTAAATCAACAAGGATTTAATTAGCAAATCAGATTTTGATAACATTAGTAGAAATTCACATGTTAATTCAACCACTAAATAAAAAGATTAAATACTTTCTCAAGCAAAACAAATTAATTCAGTATCCAATATATATAAAAATTAACATTATCATATTTTCAACTTTAATAACATAAAACTCTAGCTCGAGTAGTTTCAACACACAAAATTAAATCAACCAACAAAACATAAAAATCAGAATCTTGAAATAACACTCCAGCAGAATAAAATCAGGTAACATTTTTAAATTATGCAATTAAAATTTTATTACTAGACATTAAAACAGTTTTTTTTACTAAGTTAAATTAAAATTTTGTCACATTATATAGCAATCTAGTTTCACCAATTGCTACTTATTTATTTCAATTAAATAAAAGTAATTTATCAGTAATGTATTTCATATAGACATATCATGTTAAATGTATTGATTTTCTCTGATATTTTATTGTAAAATTTAGGAACTAATGTAAAACTTTGAATATAGTTACTCAAGTTATTTTTTATCAACATTATTTGAAAGAAATAAAATATGCTAATTTGTTGAGAACTTTTATTATTTTGATATATACAATAAATTATAATTAGTATTATTTATATAATTCAAGGGGTAATAAAAAAATAAGACATGTATGATAGATCATGCAAAACACTCCTTCCCTCTTCTCCTTCTATGTACACATAAGGAACTTGTTGTAAAGCAAAATTTAATAAAGATTAGAAGTACAATAATTTTATTATTGGAAAGGTTTGGCTAAAATTTACCGGCTAAGATTGTTCTAATTAAATAAATAAAAGGTGAAATACGAATGATTTTGTAATGTTCATGGGCAACTACAAAAACAAAATTTTATTCACAAAAATTTTGAGGGACAAATCTTCAATTTCAAAACATTTGATGGACATGAGAAATTAATTAAAAACAAAATTATACTTTGTGACAAAGCAAAGAGAAATACTAAAAGATCCATGTATCCTGAATGACAAGTCTGGATCCTCTACATTACCTCACCGTTTGAGTTTGAATCTAGACCGTCAACCGATCAGAATTCGGGTATTATATAACGAACGTACCGGATTCAAACTGAAAAATTGAGTTACCTTATTTGATGTGAATTCCTGAAAGACTTGCATGGGCAGAATGAGCAAATCATGTAGATGCACAGCTATATATATATTATGTGAATATGAACTTGTTGAGTTGTTGTGGAGGTAAATTGGAATTGTAGAACTTGTTTTCGTATTATCGGCCCAATTGGAAATTAATTATGCCCCATTATTTTTTATTATTACGGCCAATTTCATGTCATAATTGAATAGCATCAAAAGGTCAACCTAATAAAAATTTCAGGACTAATCTCGTATATGGCTCAAATAAAAGATCTTTGTTAATTTCTGAAGAAAAATAATTATTTATTCAAGAGACCATTGTTATTATTTTCATTCTTTTAATGAGATCCGATTTTGTTTGTAATCTTGGAAGCACCTATATTATCCTGATTGTATATTTCGGATTTCAATGTTGTTGAAGATATTTAATCAAAACATGGTCCAATTACTTTACAAGATGAGAGACATTAATTAGAATATAGTATGAACTTTACCAGACGAGAGACAATAGATTTCTCACTCGAGAAGTTAATTACCAGATGTATCTCTTTAAATCCTCTTACTCATGATGAGATATGGGTTCCTTGGGAGCCAATTGAAGGCGGCAATATTGTGGTTATATCAGGAGATGTGCAAGTTGACAATTATTTTGACATGGAATATTAGAATACACCACCCAATATGATGGCATTTTCGCAACCTGAGGCTGACGATTAGTTCTATGTAAAAGGGGTTGACGACAGTGCTTTACAAATGTTATTGATATTGCAACCAAAAATTGGCTTATCAAGTCACACTACCGGTGAGCACAAATCCTCTTCCAAAAGGTTGCACAGTTTTGGTCGATACAGGAGGAAAGATCCTAAGGTTGTTCCAGCATTACGAGCAGAAATTCCTCCTAACTCGACTATAACTTTGCTGGGTGAAAAAGGGGAAATACCTTTGTAGATATGCATTAGGAGATGATACAACTGAGGTGCTGCTTTGCCTTTTTGATTCAGTGGTGACTTGTCTCCCATATCAATTGTTTATTAAGATCCAAGCAAGTTCAAGTGTTCAACTAACTATTAATTCTTCTTTTGTTTAAATAGTTACAAATTGACATTCTTGATAGTGGAGGAGCAATGTCAAGTAGCAAAAGATAGCTGAGGAATCGATTTTTTTCCAGCACATGACAACAAATTTCCATTCTAAAATCGGAGAATCAAAAATCTGCGTGCACCAAGCTGAGGAACAAAGCAAAAGCCTGGTTGCATCTAGGGACGATAGACTTGAGTTGTTACAGGACTTGAAAGTATTAATTTAACTCTTTTACTTGTTAGTGTTTTTCCACAGTTATTTTAGTATTTCAAATTTATCTACTGATTGGTATTTAATACTGCCACTTGAACTTTACAAATCCATTGGTGGATACTGGACCAATAATTTTTCTCTCACATGTTTACACTTATGTTGGTTTCTGGTACATGAGGCAATGCCGGATTTGAGGTGTGTTTCCGCACATTGAGATATGAATTGCATAAATATTAGTTGTAGTGCTGGCACTTGGGTAACTTTTATTCTCACTCAGGATTATTATACTTGGATTTATTATGATGAAATTTGATATCTTATAATCATTAACCCTGTTGGGTATTTATTTCCATCTTATATATCTAAATTATGACCTAGATAGGCTGTATGACCGTCTATGTTTTATGAATATGTTCTGTGTGGCAGTAATTGCTATTATATTATGGTTTGTGTATATATTTATTTGCATACCTACCACAAATTGTGAATATGTATATGGCAAGTTGTTCTTGATCGCACAACCGATGGCTGATTTTCTTTTCCAAGGATCTTCTTAAACATTTATTGTTCTTGATTGCATTCAAATTTAGGAATAATCAGATATATACATTTGGGATCGTTGTTGTATAACAGTAAATAAGTATTTTTACTATGAAACCTGACCATTGCTTCCAGTCAGTATCAGCACGTTTTTGCAATCTGGTACGGTGTACCAGTCGGTACCAGAAAGTACCAGTAATGTACAATGAATAAATACCAGTACCAATACTGCTACCATAAACCCTCGGTGGTGCCTGTTTGTGTAACAGTAAGAAAGTAAAAGGGTAGTTAGCATTAAAAAAGTGAATGGGTTATATCAACATTGACTGATACAGAATGATTAAACCAATTTAACTTGGGTTCCCTCAAAATGGAAGCAATTTCTAAAGCCCACTAACTGTTGGTCAAGTTGCTTGTAAAGTAAATTCTCACATGACCCAATTTGCCTAAATTAAAACTCAATTGTTCTAAACCAGTCCAGGTAATATGAATCGTGGTTTGTTCTCTAGAGGAAAGCTTAGCTTGGGACATAGTTGCATACTTGACGATCAATGATATCTCATTATACCATAAGATTATTTTTGCCTTCATACTTCCTAAATTAGTCATACTGCTGGCACAAACAATTCGGATATTTTGCAGGGAATTTTTCTTAGAGATGTAAGTGTATTTTGATTGATTTGATCAGACCAACTGATTCAGCCATTTTGAGTTTTCAACAAAAAAAAAAGTGGATTTCATTATTTAATTTGATTAAATGCTAACTGATATTTTGATTAGTTCTTTAAGAAAAATTTGTATATTAATTGTGATCATGGTTCCAGAAATCGGCCGATTCCGATTCAACTCGGCCGAGTCAACTCGGAATCGGGCAGGACCGGGCCGAGTTTCACCCGAGTCTCACGTTTGTGCGAGTTTTTCGGCAAAACTCGGATGAACAGTGCTTGACTCGGCCGAGTTGTCCGATTTTCCGGCCAAGTCAAGCCGATTCAACCGAGTTTTACTCTGAGTTGATCCGATTCAAAGAAAAAATGGCGGATCCTCACCAATTTCAACCGAGTCTCAGCTGGCTTTGATGTCGTAGGGTGACTTGGACCACAAGAGGCTTGAAGAAAGGCTGAACAAGGAGTTTGAGGCGATTCTCTTCTATTTGAGGCCAATTCCGCATCTTTTACACGTCAATCTGGGTTTATCATTGTCCATTTGAGAAAATCTATTCGATTTGGGACAAAAGAAATGAAGAACTCTTTGAGGAAGAAAGAGAAATGTATACATTTTTATTGGACTTGGTTTAATAGACCACTTGGTTTAGACGTGGAAAAGGGTTTGGTCCACAGTGGACCAGTGGTAACAAAAAGGAATGAGTTGAAGATACATTTAGTCAAACATATATTCATTAAAGTAGAATCTCAAAGATCAATTGGCACACAGAATTTGCTCCTCAGCATATACTATACTTTAGAAACTCAATTATAAAATTAATTTGAACTATCATATAAATTGAGAAATTATTATAATATGAATTGAGAAACTATCGGATAAAATTCATTCGAATTGTAAAATATGAACAAAGTGAGAAATTATTATAATATTTATTTACTATTAATATTAAACAATAATTTTCATATTTATTCATACTTGATTCTAGCTAGATATCTTTAAGTTGTATGATTGTAATAATATCCTTGTCAAAATTAATTATGGAATTACAATAATTAATTTAATCATTTAATAATTGCTAATTAATTTAATCATTTAATAATTACTATCCATATTATTTTGTATTTAATTTAATCATTTAATAAATTATATCCATATTATTTTGTATTGAGGTTCACCTTTTATTTAGTTTTTTTATAAATTATTTTTTTATCAATTTTTCCTATATTTGAGCTACAAAACAAGCTTCTGCCAAAAAAATCCGAGTTTCCGATCCAATTCTTCCGATTCCAACCGATTCATCCGATTCCAATTCCACAGTCAAATATCCGATTCCGATTCCGATTCCGATTCTGATTCCGAGTTTCAGAACCATGATCGTGATGTTGTTATTTAAATAAGTGGTATCTTGTTTTTTTTTTTTTTCTCTTATACTTAAAAGCAATGTTGTAAATAATAGTATGCGGTCGTCGGACAGACATAATACTGCCAAGTGATTAATCATGAATAATAGGTCATAATCTGAAATAATCAGCAAATTAGTTTGTGACAGTTTGATCCTAATCGGCCAATTAATCGGTCTAAATGAACGTTTTTTACAACATTGCTTAAAAGTAAGTAATAATGTGTTCTATGATATCAGGAGAACAATCCTGAAAGCATCTAGTAAGGTGAGCAAAAGTGTGTCTCGTGAAGAAATAGTGTGGCCTACTAAATGGGCGATAAAAATAAGAAGGAAAAGAGAAACAGATTAAGCAAACTAATACTGTATGTTTTTTTATAAAAAGATAGGATTGCCCATTTCATTGATATGAAATAGATAACTAACAATCAAGCCCTAGTTAACTATTCACTGTATGTTTTGACCTCTAGACAAACTAACATCAGAATATAACTTGATATGGAACAATACACAACTCCTATCCAAAACATTTTCATACATCCCAAGCAAAAACAACTGCAAATGGTTACAACCACAAAATGAACCCACCAAAAAACCATTACAGCACCACTAAAACTTCTAATGTCATACTTAAATTGGCATGGAACAGTTCTAAAACATAAACTAATACATTATGTAATACAACTAATGAGAAAAAAAGGCAAAAGGTTATTCAAGGACTAGAGTTTTCCTATCACATTTCCTAGAAGCCAGGATGAACCCATGAAAACAAGCGTTGCTGTCCAAATCTTTCTATGAACAGAGGCGATTCTGGATCAGTTGTATTAATCACATCTCCCAATTTTATGACTGCCCAAGGCCAATCACCATTTTGATACCCTGTTGTGAAGTAAACACAATTCTTTCTCCCTCCCCATCTCTCAGGATTCTGAATTGCAAGACCATGTGCCCGAGAGTCATAGCCAACAAAAATCGCCCAATTTCCCAATGTTTCCTGCTTCACCCATCTTGTCCCATTCACTTATGAATCAAACCGATATGCTTCAAGCTGTACATCCATCATCTCTTCATGAGTCGGCACCAACAGAAGAAGCAAGAGATCACCATCACAAACAACCAGAAATTGTTGAAAACTGGAGTCCCTTTTTTCAAGCCCATCAACTGCAAGTGATCTCACATGTAATTGAGGAGATAAATCTAACACAAATAGGGTGTGTCGGCAGTCCACTACATACACCTTCCCTTGCATGATTGCAGCTACCATTCTAAAAAAGGATCCACTGGGTTTAACTCTTGGACAGTGACTGGACCATGAAGGTGAGCCGATATGCCAGTGGTAAAGAGCATCGGGGGTGAATACTACGACTCCCGAGTCTGGGGAGGAGAGAGGGGATATAAGCACGGGAAAAAAGTTGTAAGTCTTGTAATTTTGCAGGAGAAGAGGAGAGGAGAGCTCATCACCAGTTAAAGGGTTGAGTATTACAATACGATTTTGCGAAGGCATGAAGCAAAACAAATGGCCATGTGAATAGGAGAAGTTACAAGCGAACTCAAATTTGTTCGAAATGCGGGAGATCAGGGAAGAGAAAGAAAGGGAGGTGGGGTCGAGGAGTCTGAGCTGCTGGAGGGGAAGTATGAGCTTGCAGACGTGGGACAAAGAAGGAGAGGTGGGAAGTGAGAGGTAGTC
Organism: Carex pumila; assembly: GCA_033356055.1. Lineage (NCBI taxonomy): Eukaryota > Viridiplantae > Streptophyta > Magnoliopsida > Poales > Cyperaceae > Carex > Carex pumila. The sequence continues at coordinate 110,959 of JARJHM010000552.1, read as the reverse complement.
CAAGAAGGAGAGACGGAGGAGGTAATGGTGCGCCAGGAGCGGCAGACAGAGGAGAAGGAGATGAAGTCAACTAGTGAACAGAGGCATGTGAGGATAGTGTGAAGAAGTCCATCAGGTAGGTCCAACCAGTTTCGCAAGGTTGATCTGTCACCTCTCTGGCAGAGCTGACGGCTGGCGGTTGATGGTCTTGTCATGCCGTAATAACCCTTTTTTTGTGCTTTCTTTTCTTCTCTTATTTATCTTTTATTTAGTTTTTGTTTTCCTCTCTACAGAGATAGCTTTTGCCCTTTTTAGTTTTTAATGGATTTAATTAGGTCGGTTAGGGGTTTTTCCTTTTAATGAGATTTAAAAGTGATTTAATACATGAAATCTGCTTACCAGAAAGTGCTATATATACGTTAGTTTCTTTTTATATATCTTTTTAATGCAATTCCATAATTAAATGAAAAAAGAAAGGAAACAAAAACCGCTCACTTAAATGAGCAATTAAATTTAATTTTCAAGGAAGTAAATGATAAATATAAATTTCGTATCATGTTTCTATAATGTCCATTAGCGGTGGTTCAATACAAATAAACGAGCAACTTAATGACAAAATTATTTCAAATATTATTTTTTTTCTTTTTAATTACTTAATCCTCCATATCTATTTCCGTTTAAAAAAACTAAAAAAAAAACATAAATTATGTCATAAAAGTTAAAACTTATGTTATGAAAAAGTCTCGTAAATATAATTAATTAATTAAGACTCAATTTTCAAGATGGTACAGTGGGATTGAGGATAATTTGAGATATCTATAACTAATTAGATACTCCAATTTCTAAGAATTGTAAAAGGAAAGAAAAATTGGTAAGAAGAATTGTTATATGACCTCTAATTTCATTGGTAACGCCAACTCTTGTAGTTTAGGTGAGTGATGAAGGAAATATGATGGAAGTTCAAAGACATACAAACGCCAACTCATAAGTTTCAGGAGCTTCAAGTTGTTGAAGACTGAGTAATTAGAAAAATCCTTCTTGTGTACCTATTTTCATTACAAAGTAAAATTAAAACTATGTTCAAGAGAAAAAAAAGAAAAAGAAATCATAAAAGCTAATTATAAATGAGAATTTTGGATGCTTATTATAGCCATAGGATGTGTTTTCTCCAATAACCACAGTTGAAGATTCTGAATTGTATATGAATTACATTTGAAAACAAAATTCATTGTGTATTTATGGCAGATAGCATCAAGAACCAATCAATTTAAAATGATGCTAATTTAATTTTATTGTAGCATCAAAAACCAAGCATTTTACCACTAGCGATGTTGTCAAAACAATCACTGCCACACATATTATACGTAAAAAAATATAACATGACAAGTAAGAATTGTATATTTTATGAAAATGCATGTCAATAGAAAAACGATACGGTAAAACATTGTGCTTTTGCAAGACATAATCCACCAACAAAGTGTTTTGTTTAATTCTGAAGTACCTAAAATAAGGCCAACAATGAGTAGCTGCAAAAGTAGAAGCATTGCAGATTTTTGTTTCAAATATATTGCAAAAAGAAAGTACCTTCTGCTCGGGGTCATCGAATTCAAGCCGTAAGAATTCAACACTTGAAAAGCTTTGTATAAGCTTGGGTCCCCTAGTAACATATTCAACATTATCATACCAACCAGGAATATTGATGGAGGCATCAACTAGCGATGGCATATTTAGTAATTGAATATCCCTCGTAATCCCATAAATATCCAAATAAAGGAGGTTAGGCATGGAAATCTGCAATATGTTTACGATACAACTACTAAGAACCAACTTCTTCAAAGTGTTGAAACATATCTCCATGATGCTGATGTAACAATTTTCTAGCAGTACTAAATTTTCAAGCACAGGACAACCCAACAAAAGCCTCTTCAAAGAGTCATCGCTTGTTAAAACACCATCGCTCATTATTACACCATCAAGGTTAAGGGTTTTGAGGAAGGTTTATTGTGTTGGGTTCTATAGCTAGAAAACGATAGGTGTAAGTATAGAAACACAACTGGAGGTATATTAGTGATGCACACGTGAAAATGAGATCAATGTTTAAATTCAATTTTTCATTCGGATACAGTTTGACCGAGTACTCTCAGGCTCCAAGTTGATCACATCACCAATATAATTGGCAACAGCTTGAGTGCAAGGCCAGTAAACCCTAGAATCCAACCAAAGTCAAAATCTGTTAACACAAGATGTCTCCCGTTTCTCCAACACACTTTTAACAAGTTGTTCAAATTTGGTCACATATTCTACTGCCATGTCTTCTTCCAAATTCTCTAGTGCTAGCAATCCAAACTCTTTAATGTCAAATTTCAGATCTAGCACAGAAGACCATGTCTGTCTCCATCTTTTGGACAAGACGCATGTCAGCATGGCCTCTCTTGTACTAAGAAAAGATAGGATATGCATGCAAACATCATCAGGCAAGCTACTGATCATATCAATGCCAAAATTCTCCTCGGTACCACACCAATTGATATTCATCATCTTTCACCTTTACAAAAGCATTTATTCAAACACCTTGCACGACCCTATTTTACAGTACATAAAACAACAAACTCTAATAAGTTGCAGAGAGTTAATCGCTTACCAAATTTTGAAGAATTAAGATGAACATATCTTAATTAAAAAAAAAAAAAAAAGAGCCTACAGAACTCAAGTGTCACAGTTACAAAAGTGATCCAGCTTCCAACAAAACAACTACAATCATAGTTACAATTTAAGAAGATATCTCACATAAGAAAAACAAAAAAGAGTATACATGATATAATTTTGTTTAAGAAAATATCCCACATACAACATAATTCTTTTTGAGAAAATCTTTTGCATATATACTTAGTTTAATTCTTGTACTTTGAGATGAAATTTTTTATTTGAACTCTCATACTGAAAAAATTATACATGTTATTGAATTAATAACTATATGATTTTATATTAGTATATTAATGACTCCTATTGATTTTCTGCATCCATCGTTGTTAATTTAGACCATCTTTTAGAAAAAATGCTTAAATCATTTTCCAATTTGTAGCTTTTTTTCCCCCTTATATTAGTTTCTTTTCACACCAATTATACACTAAACAAATTGACATTTGCAGCATCTTTTAGTGCAACAGCTTCACAATAAATTGCTAGACTTCAAATGTTTTCTTTTGAGTGGCAAGTTGCATGGTTCCGGTAATACCACTACAAAATTGGTTAGAAATTAGCAGACTAGACTAAACAAATAAATTCAATGCCCTTCACACTTTTTAGAGCTGATTTTGATTTACAATTTATGCTCAGTTACAGGGTTTCAGTTAAAACCCAAAATATCAAATACATTAACATATCGAAAACATCCATTCAGAGTGTATAAATGCTTTTATTGTGCACGTGCATTATGCAACTTGCAAATTCGTGTTTCTGAAAAATCTACAGTTTCAACCAGGCCTTAGATCTCAGATACTATAAAAAAGAAATCTCAATTTCAAAAATTCACATAACAGTTACGAATATGAAGTATCAACCAGTCAAACCAGCAAAAGTAGAAAAATGTAAAAAATACCAAGGCCAATTAAATCAAGAAAACTATGTACGCTATTTTTTTTATTGGTAATTGAATATCAGATTGACAATGAAAACTGTCATTTTTAGTATATCATAAAAAATATTATGCCCAATTAATTACTTTTTGCAGATTGTGAATGTTATGTTGTTAACTTATTACGTCATGTTTGTATGAAACTTTTCGTTGTGTCTTTTATAAAATTCTAATATTCATAAAAAAAAATTCAAATTTCAAAATTGTAAATTTTCACACAATATCAAATGGTGGTTCTTCGTTTGATTCCAATGTCATTCAAACTTGTTACTTTTTTTCCCGTTTTGTTGAAGTCCATCTGAGACGTGAAAAGTCAATGAATTTGTTGCTTTTAAACGATTGAGATTTATTGGGCTTCTTGTACACTTTTATATTTAAGGTTTTTTGGAGCTCATTTATTAAGATTTCCTGGTAACTGTAAAGTGTGAAACTGATGTTTCGTGTGGGAATCAAACAGTAATAAATAATTGCATAAAGGCCCAGATTGCAGGCCTATTTGGCATCTTCTTAAAAAAAAGGAAAGCCTATTTAAGTAAAATCAGGCCGACCTCACCTCTAAGAGGGAAACAACCATTATTTTTGTTTATTTCAGATTTTATTAAATTATCTTATTTGTACTTTAAGGACCTCTAATTTAATTCGTTGTTTAGTTTTTTAATAAATGGAGCTGAGAGCACGGTATTGTCAGAGCTGAGACCTTGGAGCGTACAATATCTATCTTCATCTTGTTCAGAGCGTGACAGTGAGTAAATACTATCATTGGAGCGCAACAGCGATCAAAGAAGAGTGGATATGGTCGTAAAGAGAGATGGAGATTAAGGTACTAGAGCGATTAAGAGTGTATATAAGTAAGATTAGATATTAGAGGGGTTTAGAATGATTATTATGAGAATAAAAGTGTAGATCTAGAAATTAGGATCATTTAACTTGGTGTAAATATATATATTTTTATTAATGAAATTGTTAGTAAGCATTTAAAGTCGCTAATTTAAAAAAAAACTTTCAAATAATTTTGCAAAGTCATAATTTCTATTTATAAACTTAAATCAAAGACATCAAATCTCTAATAATGTATTTCACTAATTTATATTTATAGTTTTAAGTTTTAACGTTTGTAAAGTTCACACAATTTGAGATCCAGAAAAAAAAAACAAATAAAGGTAGGGCTTATTAGCTTATTAGTGTTATAAAATAAATGTGAACAAGCATAAAGAATAATAAGCAAAATAAAGATGAAAAGATGACGATCTCTTTATTCATACATTTCTCATGTGTATACAATACAAGATTACAAAGCCTCTATTTATAGGCTACAAATTGTAAATGAAAAATTTCATCTAAATAAATGGAGAAATAAATTCCAATAGTAGTGGCCATCAATTCCAATTGTAGTGTATAGAGTAGTGGGGATAGTGGGGAATGAATGTTGGGAGTTATGGACATCCACATTAATATTTTATTCATAACACTCCCCCTTGGATGTCCATTACATAAGAATATGCCTCATTAAAACCTTACTAGGAAAAACCCTATGGGATAAAAACCTAGTGAAGGAAAAAGAGTACAATATTCTTCTAAATAGGCAACTACAGCCTTACCAGGAAAACCCAGTGAAAAAAACCATGGTTAAGGAAAATATAGTGCATATTAACTCCCCCTCATGACAGCATCAATCAAGATCTTTAAGTTGGCGAACTCCAATATTACGAACTAGCTTTTTGAATATTGCAATAGGGAGTGCCTTAATGAATAAATCTGCTGGATTTTTCACTTGAACGGATTTGCTGAACATTAATAACATTATTCTTTTAGAGATCATATGTGAAAAAGAATTTTGGTGAAATATGTTTTGTTCTATCTCCTTTAATATATCATTTCTTTCATTGAGCAATACATATAATATTATATTTATATATGATCTTCAGGATCATTTCTCTAAAAGACAATCTACATGTCTGACAAATGTGTTAAATCACAGTTCTTAACCAAACACATACTTGACTTGCTTTTGTGTATTGCTAAATTTTCTCATAGGTAGCGAAATATATGTCAATATCTTCGCGTGAGAGAAGAACTATATTTTGCTAATAAATTTACTATAAATGATATATCGTGTATTGTATGCTCATCAAGATAAGTGCTCATATTGCACTAAGATATGGTACTTCAGGACCAAATAGTTCTTCATCATTTTCTTGAGGTCTAAATGATCTTTATTCACATCTAATAATCTTACAACCATCGGATTGCTTAATGAATGTTATTTATCCATAATTGCAATATAATTTTCTTGATGCATAAAAATATCATTTTTAAATGTTCAATTTGCAATCCAATGCAAAACTTTGTTCTTCCAAGATCTTTCATCTCAAATTCTTCCTTTAAATAATTTATTCTTTTGGAAGCTCTTCAGGAATTCCAAAGATCGTCAACATAAACTGTAATTATAATAAAATCATTTCTATATCTTTTCATGAAAAAACATGGACAGGTCATATCATTATTATATCCATGTTTCAATAAATATTCACTTAAACGATTATAGCATATGCGTCCATATTGCTTTAATCGATATAAAAATTTATTCAATTTAACTAAATAATGTTCTCGAGAACCTAAATTACATGCTTCCGACATCTTAAATCTTTCAGAGATTTTCATATAAATATCATTATCAAGCGAGCCATAGGCTGTAACAATATCCATTAGGTGCAAATTAAGTCCTTCGTGGACTGCCAGACTAATTATATATCAAAAAGTTGTTGCATCCACCACATATGAGTATATCTCAAAATTTCACCTTTCTCATTTTATTTTCTCATAAATATTTATTTATATCATACTAGTTTTATACCTTGAGGTACAAGGACTACAAGTCCAAAAACTTCTCATTTTTCAAGAGAGTTTACCTCTACCTCAATTGCACCTTTCTATTTTGGCCAATCATTTCTTTGTCGACATTATTTAATAGACTTCTAGTCATGATCCTCAATATTTATTATGTTTAGCGCTATATTATATACAAAAATATTATTGATATCAATTTTATCTCGGTTCCATCTTATTTCATTCATGATATAATTTATTGAGATCTCATTATTTTCATGAAATTTCAAATACCTGAGTTTCTACTGGAACTCCAATATTATTTATAATTTTATTTTCTTCTGGAGTTTTATCTGAAATTATCATATCCTCGACTTGACCATTTTCATTCTTTGCTCCTTTTCTTTTTCGGAGATTTTTTTATATTTTTAATCTTTGGAACCGATTGTTTTTCCACGCTTCATGCGTGTTATAATTAGTCTGTCCAACAGGGACACAGACTTTAATTGGAGCATTAGCAGCTGGTACATGTGATTTGGTCACTTTCTTTGAGTCTGTGAATGTGTCTGGCAATTGATTCACTAACATTTTCAAATGAATTATCTTTTGAACATTTAGTTCACATTCTTTAGTACGAGGATCAAAATAAGACAATAATAATTCATACTAATATATTTTTTTACACCTGATAGTTTTCTCCCCCTAAGGTTGAGAATTTTTTATTCATCTAAATCACAACCGGCAAAATTAGTCATTAATAAATCTCCCATCGATGGTTCTAGATACTATATTATATATGGAGATTCAAATTCAATATAAACTCTCAACTTTCTTTGATATCCCATTTTAGTGCGTTGTGGTGGAGCAATTATAACATATACCGCACATTCAAAAATTATTATATGGAAAATATTAGGTATGTGACCAAAAACTAATTATAAGGGGAAGCTTTATAATGGCTAGTTGGCATGATGCGAATTAGTTTTGTTGTATGTAAAATATCATATCTTTTTTTTATATACGAACATCTACAGGATGTTTAACATTAATTTTGATATTGTCTAGACGTATTTTCATAATTGGATTATGCTCTTTGATCAAATCTATTGACCAAGTAATTTCGCAAACGCCAGGTTGCGATTTGATAATAAACATACATGTGACCATCTTATTGATGCATCAATTAAAATTATAAAATATTCAAATGGTTCACATGTTGGATATATTGTTCCACAAATATCATATTGTATACGTTCTAGAAATAAAACCAACACACAAAAAATTCATCAGATTAAATAATCTTCTAGTTCTTTGATGAATGTTCATAATAATTATCTATTATTTTTCGCTTCACTATTGATCCGGAATGGTCCAACCGGTCATGCCAAACTATAAACATATTCTTGTATGTAAACTTCTGGTTTACAATAACATGTGTTTCAATTGCACTAATATATGTGTAGTACAAGTCAGAGAAAAAACATATGCAATTTATTTTCAATATGCATTGTTTTTCGTATATTCAATATTTTTTCATTAGTTGTCTCAATATGATATCCATTTCAGCGGATATTCTTAAAACTTAACAAATTTATTTGAGACTTACAAGAATATAATACATCATCATCAATATAAATCTGTATTCCTCCATGTAACCACAAAATAGCTCTTCTGGAGTTTTCAATCAATTTTTTTTTGTTTTTTTTGTTTTATAAAAATAAATAAATATCATTTCAACAATAATCAATAATAAAAACAATAAATAACTAGTATTTAAAAAATTAAACATAAATAAGCAAATTTTATCTTACATTTACATTTTTTTATGCACTACAATCAATATAAATAATAAATAAGTATTAATTCATTTTTCAGAATAAAGAATGAACAACTATTCATTTTTTTTTTTATCTTACAATTTTCTGTAACAACATAAAAGATAAAAATTAAAATTCCACCTTATAATGTAATACCTCTAATGAAATAGATAAGCTTCTTTAAGGCATTGTATTAATAGACACGAACAAGTTTCTTTTAGGGCATTGTATTAATAGAAAATTAAATGATTTATAAAAGTAAATCATCTCTTTTCAAATAATTTTGTATAAGTTTGATATACTGTTTTTTTTTTTCAAACAGTGAGAGCTCAATTTTTCATAAATGTCACCTATTTTATATATCTATTTTTCATCATTCAAATAATGTCAAATCATTTGACTAAATTGAGTTTGTCCATAATAGTTCAATATAATGTTTTGACGTACTACAGGTACATTGGCGTACGACAGGTACATGACTAATAATAGCATAAATTTTCTTATTTGTTATTCTCTTCACTTTCTAATTATTTCTCCACTTCTAGTGGTAATTCTTTTTGTTCAATATAATGTTTTGACGTACTACAGGTACATTGGCGTACGACAGGTACATGACTAATAATAGCATAAATTTTCTTATTTGTTATTCTCTTCACTTTCTAATTATTTCTCCACTTCTAGTGGTAATTCTTTTTGTTCATTTATTTTTTCACTTCTAGTGGAATGATGCACTTTTTCTTCATTATCACGTCCATATCTAATAGTTTGTCCATCAAATTATTTTCCACTTCATGTGTAACTATTATTTTGTTCAACCAGAACAAGACATGTGGCTTCAATAATTTATTATAATTGAACGTCAGGTCAATTGATAAAATTGATGAAATAGGTTCAGGCCAATTTCATTAATATAATTTATATTCATATGGCTTCGGACCATTTCATTAACATAATATAATGTAAAAGATAATGTATAAACTCAAAATATTTCTTGAATCTTCTTTCAGAAGAGTACATCAAAAAATTCCACATCATATAAATCTTATTGAAATCTTCTTCAAGAAGATATATTGAAATATTCTCATATTAATTTTGTGAGCCACATAAATCTTCTACAAGAAGATTAAATTATTAAAAAAAAAATATGAACATCACATTAATTTTTGCACATTATTAAAAAAAATTCATTATCTTTCCACTTCAGGTGGAAAGATATGTTTTTGTAATAATCACCATGATAATAAACTCATTCTTGTACGTCCATGTCCACAAGTTTTTTTTTCAAATTTATTATTATATATTGCTACATTTACTTCAAGAAATGAAGCAGAACAAATTGAATTATTTTGTCCAACAACTCATTATAATCTCTTTAACCATAAAGAGATAATAAATCAACTTAGAATATCTTTTAACTTCTTCAAGAAGATTAAATTATTGAAAATATATATATATAAACATCATGATAAATTTGCTTATCATATAATTTTTCTTTATATCTTCTTCAGGAAGATCTTCTTAATATCTTTTGAAATCTTCTTCAAGTTGATAAAATGGCTACAATGGCTTCGGGCCAATTGCTCAGTGCATTTTATAAAATTGAGAATTTTTGTAATATCTCTTGAAATCCTCTTCAAGAAGATTCAATTATTGAAGAAAAAAAATATGAACCACTATACAATATTTATACATCATATAAATCTTCTTCAAGAAGATTTTCTTTTAAATCTTCTTCGGGAAGATTAAATTAAAAAATACATTTCATATAAAATTCTATGAATCATACTAAACATCTCAAAATAAATATAAATAAATTGATAACTTATTTCATTTAGCAATTACTAGGAAGTATTATTTATATAAATAAAATTGAAATAAAAGTTACTAAAATTACCTCGAATCTTCAACTAGTAGAGCTCTCGTGCTGATAACGTGTTATAAAATAAATGTGAACAAGCATAAAGAAGAACAAGCAAAATAAAGATGAAAAGATGACGATCTCTTTATTCATACATTTCTCATGTGTATACAATACAAGATTACAAAGCCTCTATTTATAGGCTACAAATTGTAAATGAAAAATTTCATCTAAATAAATGGAGAAATAAATTCCAATAGTAGTGGCCATCAATTCCAATTGTAGTGTATAGAGTAGTGGGGATAGTGGGGAATGAATGTTGGGAGTTATGGACATCCACATTAATATTTTATTCATAACAATTAGAATGCTTTATTGTTTGATGCACAATAGATATTTCCATCCATTTCACATTTACTAGCATTTTAATTTAACACGGAAAAAAAATGAAATTATCATATTTTCATCTTCAATAACATAAAACTCCAGGCAGAGCAGATCCAACACACAAAATTAAAATAACTAACAAAATAAAAAAAAAAATCAATCCCAAAATGTTTAGCAAAATATTTTGTAAGAATTTTTTTTTTTTAAGAAAGAAAATTTTCAGCAAAACTTAGAAGTAAAATTTATACAAATCTTAAATTTTGCAATGAAAATATTGTTAGTAAACACCACGAGAACAATTTTTTCACTAATATTTAATGAAAATTTTGTCACTCTACAAAGCAATATAGTTTCACTAATCATTAATTTTTATTTCAACCAAATAAAAAGAAATCGATCAGACATATATTTCATAGACATATCATGATAAGTTTATTGATTTTCTCTGATATTTTATTTAAAAATTTATGTAAATTTTCAATATAATTACACAAGCTATATTTATCAACTTTCTTATAAAAATATAAAGAACTTTTTACTTTTTTTTGCTATACATAATTAGTATTATTTATATAATTGAAGGGGTAGTAAAAAAATAAGACATGTATGATAGATCATGCAAAACACTTTCTTCTCTCTTGTCCTTAATTTTTTGCACACATAAGAAACTTGTTGTAAAGCCATTTTTTAGTAAAGATTAGAAGTACATTAATTTTAATATGAGTGGGGTTAAAATGCACCCTCTTTTTTGTGCTCCAAACGTGCACTCTCCTCTCGTTTCTTCATTTTTAAAATTCAAATAGTTGATTTGAATCTACCAATGTGTTCTACATATTAAAATGTGTTTGGAGACCAAATTTTACATTTTTTGGAAATTTTTTACTATTTTTTCAGAATTTTTTATTAAACTAAACAATAATAAAAAATTCAGCACAGTGATGATTTTCAAAAATTCTGAAAAAATAGTAAAAAATTTCCAGAAAATGTAAAATTTGGTCTCCAAGCACATTTTAATATGTAGAACACGTTGGTAGATTCAAATCAACTATTTGAATTTTAAAAATGAAGAAACGAGAGAAGGGTGCACGTTTGGAGCATAAAAAGAAGGGTGCATTTTAACCCCACTCTTTTAATATTTACCTTTTGGAGAGGTGGGGATAAAATTGTAATACAAGAGTAATGATTAATCAGTGAATTACGGGTTAAGATTATTCTAATTAAATAAAAATAAAAGGTGAAGTACGAAAGATTTAATCATTTTAATGGGCAACTAAAGAAACAAAAATTTATTCACAAACACTTTGAGCGAGAAATCTGCAATGAAAACAAATTGATGGACCTAAGAAATTAATTCAAAATCAAAATTATACTTGTTTATCTACGTTTTTTTTATATTGGAATGACGAGCTAGTCCAGATCCTCTGCATTACCTCTCCGTTTGAGTTGGAAACCATACCGTTTCATCAGAATTCAGATTAATTAGGTTAAAAAATATATATAATACATGAAGCTCTTTTAAGATTAATGCTATTACATAACCAACGGACTGGATTTAAACTCAAAGATAAAGGTACCTTAGGTGATATGAATTCCTAAACGACTTGCATGGGCACAATGAGCGAGATATAATGTCATATACAGCGGGGGACCTAGAATTTTCGTCGACAAATCGGATTTAAACCCATTAACTAATTAAGTGCTCGATAAAAAACAATACTTTAACTTATACTTTTCAATACTCTTATTTGTAATTTTTGATTCTCTAACCTATAATTCTAATTACCACTTATAATTCAAGAAATTTATTTTAATTTTAACCTTAAATTTAATCCGGATTACAAATCAAACATTTAGAGATAGGTCAAAAAATAAATCGGGAGTTGCCCCTCTCAAACTATGTACGTCCGCCTCTGGTCATATAGATACAACTATATATTATATGAATATGAACTTGTTATGGAGGTAAATTAAAATTGTACATGCTTATCCAAACAAACAAATAAATAAAAAATTGTTGTGTGTTCTCAAAACAAAACTTGTTTTCGTATTATCGGCCCAATTGATACTTCATTATGCCCCATTTTTAAATTATTAGGGACTATTTAACAAAATGATTTGCACACACGATCTAGAACCACCCGTTTATTCCGACTTCCGACTCGCCTAACTGAGCACAACTCAGTTTGACCCACTGCACTTGATCTATTCTGGATCGTGTGCCTCATACTTTTTTTCTAAGTTCTCGGTACCAACAAGTGCTGATATGGAAAAATTGAAAATACTTTTGAATTATTATACAAAAGTCAATATATATATAGCTAGTTTGATATTTAATTTGGTGAATCGATCGATATATGCTAGCTGGTCCAAAAGTATGGGCTCTTGGCCTATTTATATAATTAAGGCTGGATATATCATTATTTTTATTTGCTAATTAAGATTGTACCAAATAAAAAATAAATCTAAAATTAATATTTTAATAAAGTATAGTTTCATTTAGTCATCTTTGTGTGATCTATCTAACACTATTCACAAATTATAAATGATATTGTGAGAACATCTGTACATATATTTGCTATTTATTGACTCCAATATATAGAAGATGTTAGGTCATCTCTAATAAGTAATTCACAGTTTTATATATATAGTATTTACGTTTGTAAAGTTCACAAAATTTGAGATTTTAGAGAAAACAATAAAGATAGAGCTTAATAAAATGCTTAAACTTGACTACTAACAAAAATGTTTTAAAATTGGAGCACTCTTAACATATCAATAAATATATGTTATACGAGTAAACACTCAAATCTTATATATCAAATGGGAAATAAAAATAATCTACATAATTTTTTATTTAAAAGTTCACAAAATTTCGATTTAGTTTGGACTACACAATATGTTAATTCAAAAGAGAGTATCCGAAAATATAGATGTTGACAAATAAATAAATTGAGATGACATTTGTGCTCTACTGATTATGATTGTCACCAAATTATAGTTTTGTAATTTTCGGAAGTACATGTGTCATCTTGATTTTATATTTTGAATGTTAATGTGTCAATTAGTCTTTTATCTCTCGGTTCCCATGCCAGTTTTTAAATAAAGCATTGTATTGCTGGAATAGATTAATTTGTATGTCAAGCTTTTAATTCAAATCTTATATATATATAGTTATAACTGCATGATATGTTTTTTTTTTTTTTCGCACTCAACTGAAGGAACCTCACAGGTTTAAGTGAAGTCCAAAATTTTGTATATAATTTACACCTAATTAAAACAAACAAATTAAAATCCACACTTATCAATTTATCATAGTCCAAGGGGTGAACCAACACTACACAAGCATTAGATATAATTTTAAGGTTGTATGTTATTGGGACTTTCAGATATAATTTTACAAAATGTTAACAAACATATTATATAACATTTAAAATAATTAAATTACAAACAAAATTCCAATTTGCATTTATATTTGTTGTTCTAATATGTATACTGAATTTGTATGAACCTGCTAAAATTGGTAGATCACAATGTAAAATATAGACCTTATAACTTGTGCAATTTAACAGAATAGCACTCATCCTAGACACCCAACATAATTAATCATCCCAAACAAATTAAATTTACCTTTTAAGAAAAGCCATCTTGCTAAGTCGACGAAACCTATGTTTTTCTTGCGGGTCAGTGTGGTTCGGTATGTGTTGGAGGTTCAACCTTAATCATGCAGAGCCATGAGTGTGCCCCTCAATCAGCACCATGATTCATCAATAATAACAAAAATTGCTCCATGAAAATCACAAGGATCAACAAATCATTCATTTCTAGAGAAGAACAAAGTTTCAGATCAATATATTGAAATCACAAGGATCAACTATATTTTTTTATCGCTAGACAAACTAACATCAGTAACCTGATATGGAGCAATACACAGCTCCTATCCAAAACATTTTCACACATCCCAAGCAAAAACAACTGCAAATGGTTACAACCACAAAATGAAACCGCCAAAAAACCATTATAGCACCACTAAAACTTTTAATGCCGTACTGAAATTGGCATAGGACAGTTTTAAAACATAAACTAATACATTATGTAATACAACTAACTAGAAAAAAGGGCAGAAGGTCATTCAAGGACTAGAGTTTTCCTATCACATTTCCTAGAAGCCAGGATGAACCCATGAAAACAAGGGCCGATGTCTAAACAAGGGCAGATAAGGTGATTCTGGGTCAGTTGTATCAATCACATCTCCCAATTTTATTATTGCCCAAGGCCAATCACCATTTTGATTCCCTGTTGCAAAGTAAACACAATTGTTTCTCCCTCCCCATCTCCCGGGGTTCTGAATTGCAAGACCCTGTACCCGAGAGTCATAGCCAACAAAGATTGCCCAATTTCCCAATGTTTCATGCTTTACCCATCTTGTCCCATTCACTGATGAATTAAGCCGATATACTTCGAGCTGTGCATACATCGACTCTTTATGAGTCGGCACCAACAGAAGAAGCAGGAGCTCACCATCACAAACAGCCATAAAGTGTTGAAACCAGAAAGGATGTTTAGGGAGTCGATCAACTGCAAGTGGTCTCAGATGTAATTGAGGAGACAAATCTAACACAAAAAGGTTGCTCATAGAGTCCATTACATACACCTTCCCTTGCACGGTTGCAGCTTTCATTAATAAAATGGATCCACTGAGTTTAA
Source organism: Carex pumila (assembly GCA_033356055.1). Classification (NCBI taxonomy): domain Eukaryota; kingdom Viridiplantae; phylum Streptophyta; class Magnoliopsida; order Poales; family Cyperaceae; genus Carex; species Carex pumila. Next base: position 95,754 of record JARJHM010000552.1, on the reverse strand, counting down.
CTGTTGGACAGTGACTGGACCATGAAGGTGAGCCGATATGCCAGTGGTAAAGGGTATCATATGTGAATACTAATATTCCCGAGTTTGGGGAGGAGAGAGGGGAGATGAGCATGGGAAAAAGGTCGCAAGTCTTGCAATTTTGCGGGAGACAAGGAGAGGAAAGCTCGTTGCCGGTTAAAGGGTTGAGTACTACAATGCGCTTTTGCGAAAGCAAAAAGCGAAGCAAATGGCCGTGTGAATAGAAGCAGAAGCCAGCTGACTGATATTCGTTCCAATTGCAGGAGAGCGGGGAAGAGAAAGAACAGGAGGCAGGGTCGAGGAGTCTGACGCTGGAGAGGAAGTTTTGGTTTGAAAAGGTGGGACAGAGAAGGAGAGGTGGGAAGTGAGAGGTAGTCCAAGAAGGTGAGACGGAGGAGGTAACGGCGCGCCAGGAACGGCTGACAGAGGAGAAGGAGATGAAGTCAACTAGGGAACAGAGGCATGTGAGGATAGTGTGAAGCAGCCCGTCAGGTAGGTCGGACCAGTTTGGCAAGGTTGATCTGTCACCTCTCTGGCAGAGCTGGCGGCTGGCGGTCGATGGTCTTGTCATGCCGTAATAACCCTTTTTTGTGCTTTCTTTTCTCTTATTTATTTTTTATTTAGTTTTTGTTTTCCTCTCTGCAAGATAGCTTTTGCCCTTTTTAATGAAGAGTGCTATTCTAAGCACAAAAATTCTATTATTAAGAGATGAGATAATTTTTTTCGCACTTAGACCAAATTTACCCTTAATAAATTCTTCTTCCAATTTTTATTTTAAATAAAGTAACTATTAATATAGAAAATATTTGATGCTTCACAATACACATGACAGACTGACAGGCTTGTATATTTATGGAATTCATAAATAAGTAATGCAATTATTTTGATTTTACCTACATGACCGTGATATGAACAAATTAAGTTATCTTCAAGATTAATATTAGCATTAAAATACAATAAACTAGGGATGCAAAATTGTAGACAGATCAGTTAATATCCATCTGTATCTGGATATATATTCGAACTTTTGTGGATTCAAATATTTGAATAAGTATAATTTGTATATAAGATATGGATACGGGTGTAGCTATGAATTACAAAGATACACATATGAATGCAGTTTTGGTTTTGGAAGCAAATATGGATAATAATTATCTATACTTGTATTTTTATTTTAAATTTTCAGATATCCATATGTGCATATTCAGTACGGATACAAATGATGATATGTAACGTATTTTTTTATCCTTTTGTTTTAGAATCATATATGTTTGGAGAGAAATATTTATTTTTGTATCTATTAATTAAAAATTTACTTATGTTGGCTATTTTGTCATATCTTATAATAAGATAACAAGTTTAACATTGAAGAAAATATTATTTTGTCTGTTTAATATCCGATATGTATTCATGTCCGTTTAATATTCAATTTGTATCTGTATCTATTTAGTATCCAATCTATATTTGTATCTTTGTATTAGAAAAATAAAAGCATATAGAAATATAATTTTTATCACTATCCAATCCGCATCAAATCCATTTGCACATGTACAATAAATAATATCCACAAAATAAAATTATTTATTGTAATTAACAAATAAAATACTTAGAAAATTATATAATGATTATGAACTTTTGAAGATTAGTAAATGACTCTTCAATTGAAAAGGTTTCAAAATGTAACATATTATATATTTTTTTTCATTTTTTTAATTGTACATATTGGAACTAATCAAATTCGACCATCTTTTTTTATTCAGATAATTTGCCTTGGATCAAATAGAAAGGAATTTGTTTTACATTTTTTTTTTTACTAACCTCAATGAATTACTTAGAAAGTTTCTTTGGGACTGTTCTAAATTTGAATCAATATAGATTTGTACATGTATAATTTTGTTTCTTATTCGATTCTATTAGGTAGGAATTAATAACATGAATTATTTGAACAAAAAAAAAGCTTCATACCCTATGTAGGCATTAATTTCCCTTCCATAAGTAATAATAGGAATTAATTAGAATCAGAATGAGAAAGTATTTAATAAGGAGCAAAATTGTATTAAAATAAAAAAAATTTCTCAACACTCAAAAGTAGAATTCATGCTCTCAAAATAGCACTCCCCTTTTTAATGGATTTAATTAGGTCGGTTAGGGATTTTTCTTTTAGTGAGATTTAAAAGTGATTTAATACATGAAATCTGCTTACCAGAGAGTGCTATACGTTAGTTTCTTTTTATAAAACTTTTTAATGCAATTCCATAATTAAATGACAAAAGAAAGGAAACAAAAACCGCTCACTTAAATGAGCAATTAAATTTAATTTTCAAGGAAGTAACTGATAAATATAAATTTCGTATGATCATGTTTCTATCACGTCCATTAGCAGTGGTTCAATACAATTAAATGAGCAACTTAATGACAAATTTTTTTCAATTTTTTTTTCTTTTTAATTACTCAATCCTCCATATCTATTTCCGTTAAAAAAAAGTTTAAAAAATAAACATAAATTATGTCATAAAAGTTAAAACTTATGTTATAAAAAAGTCTCGTAAATATAATTAATTAATTAACACTCAATTTTGAAGATATTACATAGGGATTGGGGGATAATTTGAGATATCTATAACTAATTAGATACTCCTATTTCTTAGAATTGTAAAAGGAAAGAAAATTTGGTAAGAAGAATTGTTATATGCATGACCTCCAATAACCCAACTTCCCAGTTACTAATTTCTTAAAGAGATAGAACTTAGAAGAGAGGGTATTTCATTGGTAACGCCAACTCTTGTAGTTTAGGTGAGTGATGGAGGAAATATGGTGGAAGATCAAAGACATATAAATGCCAGCTCACAAGTTCCAGGCGCTTCAATTGTTGTTGAAGACTGGACAATTAGAAAAATCCTTCTTGTGTACCTATTTTCATTACAATAAGAGGAAAAAAACAAAAACAAAAAAGACAAAAAGGAAAATCATAAAAGCTAATTTTAAATGAGAATTTTGGATGCTTATTATAACCATAGAATGTGTTTTCTCCGATAACCAAAGTTGAAGATTCTGAATTGTATATGAATTACATTTGAAAACAAAATTCATTGTGTATTTATGGCAGATTTTATTGATATATTATGCACTTAATGGGCCTTTCAAAAATGGTTCAAACTCAGCCCATTTGTATTGATATATTATGCGCTGGGTTTTGCTTGTGAATAGTGGGAAAATATGAACTTCGGCTTTTGTGATGCCCTTGAGATATGTGTTTCACACGAAATTAAATTAAATTTTCATGATTAGAAGTTATTTTGTAGTTCGTGAATTAAAAGTATTGTTTTGTTCTTATGTATCACTCGTCTTTTATTTTGGTCCTTAAAGTTTCAAAAGTATTAATTATTTTTATTATTATAGGTTTTTAATTTGTACGAAATTGATCCTACATTTAACATCTGCTGAAATAAAAAAATTTTTAAAAAATATATATATTTATGAACCATTTGTGTAATTTATTGTAAATTAAAATTGTAAAATCTTTAAAAATGGATTGGGACTGCCAAGCAATAATTTCATTAATGACAAAGTTGTCCAAATGTTACATAAAGAAAGGAAATGTGAAAGTAATTGATATCATTTTCATTCTTTTACATGGTGCAATTTTACAAGTTAGCTTTTTTGTGTGATTCATCTAACAGTGTTCACAATTTTTAAATGATTATCTTGATTCAATTCTTCAATCATAAACTATACATTGTTTTGTACAAAAAAAAAAAAAAAACACTGCAAATTTGGATTGAACATGCAAAATATTTGAGATCTTGGAGAAAACTTATGAAGGTAGTGAAAATTTAGTTCGTTTTCTCAAAGTTACTTTTAATAATTAAGTTTCTATGCAATATTGCAAAATTAATCCATGGAGCTGTGTTTTTGTCATTGCAAATGAAAAACGATGTACTATTTCATTCTTTGATTCTTTTTATGGTATAAAATCTTAATTGCGGTCATTAGTTTTTTTTTTTTTTCGCTGCCTTAACATATTATACTACATGAAATACTAAGTTTGTTGTGAACTATATAATTAAGCCTTTTTATTTGGTTATGATTGGTGATAATTTAGAGTACTGTCGATTACGTAAGACCAGAATGGAAAATAATATAATTTGTTCAATCAATATTCTCATATGCGATTTCTCTTAAGCATAATTTTGGTTATATAATTTGCACTTTGTTTGTGATATTTATGAATAAATCGATTCTGAAACCCCAAATGAACAAAATAGGGAAACAAATAATAATAAAAAAGGACCCCTCATATATTTGTACCCGAGTCTTAAACATTACTAAGCATTTCATAAATTGCTACAAATACCTCCTTGCGTTAATTTTTTTATTAAAAAAATTGAAAAATTTAAACATCATCCTTCTTTTTTTCTTAACATTCCAACAACATCTTCTTCTTTTTTTCTTTGAAACTAACTTTCTTCATAAATGACGTGGACAAAGAAGGTCGGTGTTCTATTTACGTATTCAGAATCAACTACTATCATGGTGTTTATGTGAAAAGGTTTGTATATTTGATATGATCATGGGGTTTACTCTGCAACCCATCGAATACATGAATAGGCTTTTACAAGGAGTATGATATTGGGTACATAATAAATGTCGTGCCTGGTATAGATCTTCCCGACTCAATGGAGGCATTTCTTAATCATATTAGGTGCTACTTCGAGTTGAGGATTGATGACATAAAACATTTGTGCAAGTCGTACGAAGGTCCCCATTGCCGAGTTGTGAAATTACTAGAATATGGACTATATATATACAATTTTTGTTGTTCTTCTTGTGTTTTGCTAATCAAAATGAGTATTAGAGAACAAGTATGCAAAGTCCTTTGTTATTATTATTATTATTATTATTATTTTACATTTTCACTATTTGAATTCTTTCTTAATAAGAGAAATTTAAAAAACATATATATTTAAAAGTAAGTGTCAAAGAACAATTTGCTTGAATCACTACGATCAATCAGCTGCAGCATTCTCAATTCGAAATTGTGGGTTATGTATTCTTTGATCCGCTTAATTGCTCACTTTAATTTTTGGCATAATAGCTCCATTCTCGATACAGCAAGCTACATATTGAATTTGCTGATATCAGTATTGCAGTGCTCTTTGTTGCTAATTTTTAGGCAAGGATCATTTTCTGAATCAATTATTCTGTGTGCATGTTATTTTTGGTGTTTAGTTTTATAACAAAAATATATTGAAGTTGTGTGCATTTTTGCTAAATGTCACCGCAAGAATCGCATTGGTAAAGTCATACATTTTGTGTTATTAGAGAAGTCATATTAGGTACACGGATGTTAGAAAAAACCATTGCTGTTAGGGTAAACTAAGATCTCTGACAACAAAATTAATTTTCTAACAACCAAATTAAGAGTAAGAAAGTAAACTGTTGTGCATTCATAAGTGCTAGTTCTCTGTCTGTTATTATAACAGATGGCTAATTTTCTTGTTCAAGGATCTTCTTAAATCAGAGGTATACATTTGGAGTTGTGGTTGCACAACAGTAGAGAAGTATGGTGTACCAGTTGGTACATGCAAGTACCAGTACTGTACAGTGTATCAATACCAATGCCAGTACCAGTACTGCTTCCATAAACCCTCATTAGTGCCTATTTTTCTAACAGTAAGAGATTAGTGAAAGGAATCAAAGGATGAATAAAAAATAACTCTTCTCATTACTTCTTTTTTATCTATCTACTTTCTACACTAAGCCAGTCCACAAATATTCTGTTAGTCAACAAAACAGAAGGTTTATTTCTTCATCATAATTAAAAGTTCATCGTAGTTAATTACATTCAATTTCACTGAAATTGAACTAAATTAACCTATAGGCATTTTCCAGGAAAAAAAACATACTGAATTTGTATGAACTTGCTTAAATTGGTAGATCAAAATGTCAAATATAGACCTAATTTGTGTAATTTAAAAGAATAGCACTCATCCTAGACACCCAACATAATTAATTATCCCAAACAAAATTTACCTTTTATGAAAAGCCATCTTGCTAAGTCAATGAAATCTATGTTTCTTGCTGGTCACTGTAGTTCGGTATCAGTTGGAGGTTCAACCTTAATCATGCAGAGCCATGAGTGTGCCTCTCACATTGCTGAGGTCCTTAATTTAATTCATATAAATGTCATATTTTTTTTTTGAAGGTTGGCGAAAGAGTCAGATCTTATATTGCATCGAAAATCTCTTAATGAAAGAAAGCATGCATGCTATATATATTACACTATCTTGTTCAAAGTGCGCATTCAAAATCTGAATTTTCATCTCTATTTGAATTAAAAAATTCTTAGATTGATTTGCTAGTGAAGGCGGCTTATTTTCCATATGGCTTCGAGTTAAGTCTAGGAGCACAAAATTTTCTCCAAGGCATCATAACTGATTTCTCTCAAATCCCCCTGAAAGAAGCGGATAACATGAAAATGGTTGTAAATCTTGACATAAGTTCGGTCTTTAATTTTTTGCAGGAGAAGTGCAAGACTGAACCCGAGTTATGTCAAGATTTCTAACCATCTCCATGTTTTCTGCTTCTTTCAAGGGAATTTGAGAGAAATCAGTTATGATACTTTGGAGAAAATTTTGTTGTCCTAAACTCAACTCGAAGCCATATGAAAAGTAAGTCGTCTATTGCAGAATGTATTAGCTGTCCTTTACTGGCATTTGGAAGGACAATCAACCTTGATTCTACTCATTATGTTATTTCCCTGTATACATTATCTCCTATCCTGTGTTTCTATTCTTGGCTCATTTCTTCATCTATTTGAGAGCCTCTTCTATTTCGTTTTTAATATAACAAAAATATCTGTGTGTGTGTTGTAATGAGAATTCTATAATCTAATATATTTGGGTGCGTTGAGTTTCCGTGGAGTACGCTATAGGCGAAACCACGTAAATCCCTGTGTTTGTGAATTGCTCTGTTTATTTCTTTATCGTCTTCACCAGCAAATCAACCTAAAAATTTTTAATTCAAATAGAGATGAAAATTCAAATTTTGAATGCACACTTCGAACAAGGTAGTGTAATATAAATAACATGCATGCTTTCTTTCATTAAGAGATTTTCGATGCAATCTAAGATCTGACAGGAGGGCTCTTTCGCCAACTTTCAAAAAAAAAATCTGACATTTATATGAATTAAATTAAGAACCTCAGCAATGAAACATTTGAGGATAGTGTGAAGAAGTCCGTCAGGTAGGTCCGACCAGTTTCGCAAGGTTGATCTGTCACCTCTCTAACAGAGCTGGCGGCTGGCAGTCGATGGTCTCTTGATTAATAACTAGATGTGGGCCGAGCAGTGGCTGTTGAGAAAAGAAATACAATAAGAGAAAGGTTATATTGCAACAATGTACAAATAAAAGCTGTGTTTCTTATCTGATTTAAACCTGAGTACCATCAGTGGTCATTTAGGAAGTGATCGGAACCAAGAAGTATCAAACATGTTTGAGTTGAAGGGAACTTATGTGAGTGTTTGAATTTTTAGGCGATGATCAGCAAGTGATTTGGTATTAAAAACAGTATTCATTTTGGTTCATTCACTAGTAGCTACAGAAAACACTCCGAAGAGAGAGAGACTTACAACCTAGAGAGAGAACCGGGTACGAGCGCAGAGGTTAGAGCATACGATGGTGGCGACTTCACTGATCCTTTGGAGTGGATGGGACAGAAGCCAATGGGACAGGAGGAGAGAGAGAGAGAGAGGCGTTCGCGGATTTGAACTTTCGAGTTCAATTTTAAAAGTTCAATTTTGTTTTGGGGTGCACCTCTCCTTCTCCAGGAAGGAGAAGATAGAAAAAAGGGGATTTGGGTGTGGGGTCCGCTAGTAAGAGAGAAGGGAAGAATTTAATCGGGATTTGGGAGTGAGGTCTGCTCAATGTTAACAGAGTAGTTTTAACTTCATGCAGTGTACAGATCATATGCGGTGTTATTATGATTCTATAGTCAGCGCACTGTATGAATGCAAAACAACTCTGTTAAAATCTTACTCCGATTTGATAATTGATTTTTAAAATAATCATGTATTAGATAGATATCTATAAGATATGAAAATTATAGATAAAATTAAACATATCGTTACATACTTTTGACAAAAATTCACACATACAACGAAGTAATATAATATACAATGATGGTACAAATCAATGATTCGATTGACTTTGAAAAAATAGTTAATCTTTAAATCAACTGAATAAGTTGGACTACAATATACTCCCTGTATTTTTAATTGCATAATTGAAAATTGAAACACAACATCTTTTAGTGTAACAGCTTCACAATAAATTGTTACACTACAAATGTTTGCTTTTGAGTGGCAAGTTGCATGGTTCCGGTAATACCACTATAAAATTGGTCAGAAATTAGCAGACTAGGCTAAACAAATAAATTCAATGTCATTGACACTTTTTAGAGCTGATTTTCATTTACAATTTATGCTCAGTTACAGGGTTTCAGTTAAAACCCAGAATATCAAATATATTAACATATCAGTACTACCATTAATCCACCCAATTTATAATGTTGAGTTGAAAACATCCATTCAGAATGTATAAAATTTATTATTGTGCACATGCATTATGCAACTTGCAAATTCGTGCGTCTGAAAAATCTACAATTTCAACCAGACCTCAGATCTCAGATAGTATAAAAAACAAATCTCAATTTCATAAAATTCACATAACGGTTACCAGTATGAAGTATCAACCAGTCAAACCAGCAAAAGTAGAAAAAAGTAAAAAATACCAGTAACCAGTAACGAACCAAGAACCAAGCACGCAAGCACGTATTCAAGCTTTAAGTCACCATTAATGGCTAATTTACCCAAAATCAAAACTTTGAAAGAGAAAAAAGGACTTATACCAGTATCAAGAGAATGAAGCAAAGGAGGGTCTCGATCTAGTGCCTCTCCCTTGGCCCTTCCTTGTCCAGCGACTGCACCATTCACCATTCAATATATTTTTGCTTTTAGAAAAAAAAAAAAAAAAAATTGTTTAGAAAAATTGATTGATAGAGTTTACCCAGAGGAGCCGAGGAGACAGAGGAGTGGCGGCGCACGGCGAGGTGAGAGAGGCGTCGAAGAGAGGAGAGAGACACGACAGCCGAGGTAGAGTCCGAGTAGAGAAAGGCGGTGTACAGTTCAAGAGCTAGCGGGAGTTGAGTCAGGTGACCAGTGAGAGAGCATTAGATCGATGCGTTTAGGCTAATGGACCTTTCAAGCATGAAACCATATATTGAGTTAGAGAGCTACTTAATGGGCCTTTTAAAAATGTTTCAAACTCAGCCAATTTGTATTGATATATTATGCGCTGGGTTTTGCTTGTAAATAGTGGGAAAGATGAACTTCGACTTTTGAATGTCCTTGAGATATGTGTTTTGTGTTTCACGCGAAATTAATTTAATTGACATGATTAGATTAGAAGTTCTTTTATAGTTGTTGAATTAACATGTAAAAATTGGTCCCATGAGTCGAATGGGTTGAAATTTTCTTTTTTACGATCTTAATTTAGATTAGATATGTATTAAATTTAAGAATAATTATAACAAACTCCTCACTCTCATCCCCCCATTTTTCCCGCACTCTCTCTCTTCCTTAATTGTCATATATTCCCTCACTAATTTTCCTACAAGTTTCATTTTATCCCCCCACTAATTATAAGAAACCCCCCACTCTCATTCCCGCATTAATTATGCCTTCCTCTAATATCAATTCATGCATTAATTATTCCTTTAAAAACAATTTCTGCATTAATTATACTGTAATCTAAAAACAATTTCCGTTAATAATGCTTATCTGTTAATTGATGTTCAAAAAAGTATTTATTATTATTTCTGAGAAGTATTTATCCTTGTAACATAGAGTATTTATCATTATGTCTGAGAGTATTTATCATTGATGTTTTACTGTAAGTTGCAATTATGTCTGAGAAGTATTCATCTATGCAATACAAAGTATTTATCTATGTAACATAAAGTATTTATAATTATGCATGAGAGTATTTATCATTGATGTTTTACTGAAAGTTGCAAGTATGCATGAGAAATATTTATCCATGTAACATAAAATATTTATCCATATAATGTAAAGTATTTACCCATGTAACATAAAATATCTATCATTATGTCTCAGAGTATTTATCATTGAGTGAGGGGATTGTTTATTTAATGGTCTCCAGTTGTGCGGGGACGATTCAAAAAAAAAGAAAATTTTGTGTGGGAACAATTAATGGATTGATTTATTCTTTCATAAATAGATATCATTGCATAGGGTTTAATACCTGAAAAATTCAAGTTAAATACTTCGATACTTCAAGTTAAATACTAACAGTTTTTTAAACTCTCATTAATGATTGAGTGGTCCCCTCATGTTTAATGGTCCCCAGTTGTGCGGGGATGATTCAAAAGAAAAGGAAATTTTGTGCGGAGACAATTAATGAATTGATTTATTCTTTTATAAACAGAGATTATTGCATAAGGATTAATACTTTGAAAATCAAGGATAAATACTGTGATGCTTCAAGTTAAATACTAACAGTTTCTGCGGAGTATTAATTATTGAGCGGTTTGTGCGGGATTTTTTGCAGGAATAGACCTGCGGAAATTGTTATCAGGGTCCTAAATTTAATTTGAGTTGATTCCAAATATAATTATTCTTTTGAAGGCTAATTTGTTTAATTAGATGGCTAGGCCCAGGATCGGCCCATTGGAGCACCCTCAAGCGCTAGTTTCCTCATTTTTGTTTTATCGTTCAGAACTTCAGCGACTGCTGAGTCTTATCCGTTCAACTTGCCCTTGCTATCCGGAAATCAGATCGTCTAAGATATCTCATATTTTGCGTGACTTTGTGAATATTTCAAGCGTTCAAATACGTTCAGCACGGATCTTAAAGCTCAAATAATACTGGCCCCCGCTCTATCAACGAATAGAAACTGGACACGTCGGTCACGCAAAATATGAGATATCTCTGAGGATAATATCTGCAGTTCCAATCCCTATCCCAAACCTAATAGTTGAGCCCAATCACAAGTCCCGTGGCTTCTAGAGCGCTGCCATGAAGACCCTGAAGAACACTGTGAAAACGCCATTATACGCTTCTACTGCCTCTGGTCTGGTAAAGTTCATACTATCTTCTCTCTAGGTTCATGTCATGCCTCGCTTAAGGACCTTGCATGCCGCTACTTTACAAGATGAGAGACATTAGAATATAGTATGAACTTTACCAGACGAGAGACAGTACATCTCTCGCTCTAGAAGTTACCAGATGTATCTCTTTAAATTACTTATGATGAGATATGGGATTTTCTTGTCCAAGGATCTTCTTATACATTTTTCTGGCTTGATTACAATTCCAATTTAGGAAAAATCAGAAGTATACATTTGGAATCATGATTGTGTAACAGTAGAGAAGTATGTTACAATGAAGCCTGACCATTTTTTCCAGTCAGTACCATATCGTTTTTGCAATCCGTTATGATGTACCAGTCGGTACCAGGTAGTACCAGTACTGTACAGTGTATCAATACCAATACCAATGCCAGTTACATTGCAGTACTGATTCCATTAACCCTTGTTGGTGCCTACTTTTCTAATAGTAAGAGAGTAGATGGATAGTTAACATTAAAAAAGTAAAAGGGTTATATGAACATTAACTGATACAAGAATGATCAAAACAAGTTAGCTTAGGTGCCCTCATAATTCAAGCAATTCCTAAAGCCCACTAACTGTAGGTTAAGTTGATTGTAAAGTAAATTCTCAAATGACCCAATTTGCCTAAATTAGAGCTCAGTTGTTCTGAAACCAATCAAGCTTATATTCCAAATAAGCTTAAATTAACTTAATTGTTTTTACTTTTCAGCTTGATTCTAGCAAAGGAGGGTTGATTAAAATCAGAGTGGGACAATCATAAAAAAAACAGCAATGCTATACCTCTGAGGTTGATTTATGAAAAACCAAAATGAGTACAAAAGGGGCCTTTTTTTTTTCCCCCTATTTTGTAATTTAGTACTTAGCTTGTTAAATATAAACCAAATTTTAAGTTTGGGCCTTTTCACCTTATCAAGTGTTCAGGTTTCTAGTGCTGGTACAACAGTAATCTGGTACAGTAGTGGTTTCAGTATCAGCTGCCGCTGATGGCACTGTTATGTTGTACCAGTACTGAAGTTTTAGCAGTTATTTTAAATCTTCAGTTACAAAAGGAAAAAACTTGCATGCTTATTCAATATGTGCGTGTTTGTCCATATTGTGGACAATTTTACCAGTAGTCAGTACAGTGCTTTATTGTATACTGGAAACCGGTATTAAATGCCTCTAGGAAATAGATCAGTTTGTAACCGTGCAAATTCTTTTTTTTTGAATAAAAATGAGGGTCTTGCCCACATTTATATTAAACGAAAGGTTCCGTTACATAAGGGTGGTAACCACCAGAATAAAAAGCAATTGAGCTCAAAACAGTTGAGCTACAAATAAATAAAAACTGAAAATATGAAAGAAGTAAATTGAAAACATAATAAAACAGATTTGAAAGAGAATAAAAGGTTGAATTTTGTGCAGTTGGTACCTTAGCTGTTGGTACCCTCAAAGCCATTGCCTTTTCTTGTCAGTATATCTCCTTGGCCAATTATTCATTTTAGTCCCTGATTTTCTTGATATTGTGTATGTTGCCTCTAACAGAATTGCAGCTGCCATATGACCTCATCTTTGAGTTCTTCCACTTCTTTGTTGCAATCTCTAAAAATCCGTGAGCATCGTTCTCTCCATATGACGAATTGTGTTATTAGAAGGGTGCCTCTTTGAATTTTTGGGATCTTTGGGTTTGAAATTGCCTCTCTGTATGATTCTTATTTAAAAACAAACAGGCAAGTAATCTAGCATGCTGATTGTATGCCTTTGAAGGTTATCTTGCTTTCCACAGTTACAGCAGATCTATTTCCCTGATTGTATGTGCGTCTTTGGTACTCACTTTTCAATTCAGTCATTAGTAACTGTGCAAAGCAAGGTAACCTTCAAAGGCATACAATCAGGGAAATAAATTTGCTGTTGTTCCAAAGAGATAAGAGGACCCTGTTATTCCTATTCCAACCATTCAAAATTTTCCATATGCGAATCTCAAGTGATGACCACCACATCAGAGGCACTGAGGATTGAGAGCTCATAAACCTTCTTCAAGAGGCCACCATGGCGCTTGGAGAAGGTGATGTTGCGGTTGGTTGTATCTTCTATCTTTTTACTTCCCATCTTGCGCCCCCCCCCCCCCTCTCTGCCAGTTAATTAGCAAATTAATTGATGAAGCAAATATGGAAGTATATATGGAGGGGGGAGACATAATTTGTCGGGTAAAGATTTTTAACAGAGTAGTTTTGACTTCATGCAGTGCACTAACCATATGCAGCGCCATTTTGATTCTATAGTGAATGCGCTGCATGAAGCCAAAACTGGTCTGATAAAATCTTTACCTTAATTTGTGAATTCATATCACCTAATGTAACTCAAATTTTAAGTTTAGATCCGAACCATTGGATCTGCTTCAGCACAAATATTAAAGAGAGCCTGTGCAATCTATCTTGGACAGGATTGATCCGGATTCTGATCGGACGGTCCAGATCTAAAATCGAAAGTTAAGTTAAATAATAGGATTTTTATCAGATGGTCCGGATCTACTTTTTTTTTAACGGAGGGATTAGTTCATAAATAATATATCCACACCCACCCAGAAGGGAATGCTCAGCTTTAAATGACCTCATTTGATTGCGATTTAATTCTTGCCTTGGGTAATTTTGACCCAGTCAACATACGAGGAAAGAGGAGGAGATCGAAGCGAAGGGCAGAGCGGGTAGAGTATCGGGCAGGGAATTTAATCAGCTATGAAAGACTGGAATATGGGTCCGCAACTTTAATAGAAGACCATATAGCCTTTGTGATCGCAATCTCTATGCAAATGGGACCCCCACTCAGAAACAGAAGAAAGCAGTAAGGAGTAGCACTGGAGAGGATGAGAGACAGACGTTAGAGAAATTAGTTAATTAATCCACATCAGAGGAAACGCTGACGCAAATAGCTGAGTTGTCAAGCATAGATTCATTTAGACAATCTTGCAAAGTACCAGTACTGTAGTACAGTATATCAATATCAATACCAGTACTAATACTCGTTGGTGCCTTTTATTTGCATTTGAAGTAAATTCTCAGTACGAACCAATTTTGCCATAAAATTAAAACTCAATTGTTATCCTGACTGTATATATATATATATAGAGAGAGAGAGACTGGCTAATACTCTTTCGGCAGCACTTCGGCCGAAGTGCTGCCACCCCATTTTCGATTTTTCAAAATCCAAATGGTCGATCCGAACCGTTCATCTTGTTCTCCATATTAATATCTGCTTGGGGACCAAATTTTACATTTTTTGGAATTTTTTTGCTATTTATTAAGCCACTTTGAAAATCGCTGATCCAACGGTGAACCCCTGATTTTACTGTTTTGGCAAGCCACCGTTGGATCAGCGATTTTCAAAGTGGCTTAATAAATAGCAAAAAAATTCCAAAAAATGTAAAATTTGGTCCCCAAGCAGATATTAATATGGAGAACAAGATGAACGGTTTGGATCGACCATTTGGATTTTGAAAAATCGAAAATGGGGTGGCAGCACTTCGGCCGAAGTGCTGCCGAAAGCGTATTAGCCTGTCTCTCTCTCTCTCTATATATATATATTTTAAACCTTGACAATAGCCATCAAATATAATTTTTATTAAACAAATTAAAATACATTAATTCTCTATCATAACATCGTCACATTCAAGTCTAAATAACACATTATCTGAATTATTTAACACTACAACACATCATCTAAAGCATCTAATAACACAATACGACATCTAACATCACAACATTTAGCAAACTGACTTCAAGTGGTCGCCAATCTTCTCTCTCACTTTTTTGCTCTCTGTTGCATCAATTGGGTAACAACATAAAGGATGAGGCATCTATGATAATTTTTTTTTTCAAGAGTTGTGAGCTGGGGAGGCCACGGAAGCCGGCCTACCCCAAACTTGCTAATTATCGTTCGTAATTTAACTCATTTGATTCATAATCAATTGAAGGTGCTAGACATGTTTTCGGTGTGATCCGAATTTTGTATATAATTTTACAACTAAAACAAAACAAAAATCCGTTGTGATTTCTAGTTGATTTAGATTTATCAACTGGTACGTTGTGGTAAAGCAGTCAAATTTTGTTGAATACAAATTTACCACCAATTATGAATTTTTATATGCGGTGTGATCGATGTTGAGCAATTTTATTTATAGTCTACAATTGGAAACTTAGGACGCTTAGGACAAATAATTATATACATGTCTCCTCTCTTTTATCCGAAATATTTATTTATAACATAAAAAACAAAAACAAAAAACCATGTTTTTGGATATTTTGAAAATTATCCAGATCGCTGGACCATTCTGCAGCCCCATTTTTTTTGTAAGAAAATTTATTAACTAAAAAACAAAAGAGAAATGTTCTTTGTCCACTGATGTTTGTCCACAAATTGTCCACTACCTTATCCACTCTAACTGATTTTAACGACTCTACTTTTCTTTTATAAATTAGATCTCTCTCTCAATCCTCCGCCTCTCTATTTTTTTCCTCTCTTTTGAAAACCTGATGAGGCTCTCTCTCTCTCTCTCACTCTAGCAGCTTTTCTCTCTCTCTCTCTTGAAAATCTTGGCGAGGCTCTCTCTCTCTCTCTTCTCTTCTGCTCCGACAGCGACAATTGCAACGGCTGCGACGACTGCAACGACAGCGACGGGCGCAACCTAGTGGAGAGAGACGATCTAAGAGAGGCGATCTGGTGGAGATAGATGAGAGTGAGGTGATCTAGTGGAGATCTAAGAGAGACGATCTTGTGGAGATAGATGAGAGTGAGGCGATCTGGTGGAGATCTAAGAGAGACGATCTGGAGGAGCGATCTATTGGAGAAATATGAGAGAGATGATCTATGTGAAGAACAAAAAATTGATCAACATTGAGACAGGTTTCCTTCACACTCCCGGAGGCTTCTGGTGTAGGATGATTGTGATGAAAGACCTAATGGATCCTGAGAAACCTATAAGCAATGAGGTAATGACTGAACTTTTACACTGTGTACTGTATATTTTTATGGATATATGAAACAATTTTGCAGGATATATTTTAGTAATTTTACTTTATTGAATATATGAAGTAATTTCGCAGGATACATGAAGTAATTTGAGATATGAAGTAATTGTACCGGATATATGAAGTAATTTTACTGGATACATGAAGTAATTTTACAGGATACATGAAGTAAATTTACAGGATACATGAAGTAATTTGATATATGAAGTAATTTTACAGGATACATGAAGTAATTTGATATATGAAGTAATTTTACTGGATATATGAAGTAATTTTGCAGCATACATAAAGTAATTTTATTTTACTAGATACATCAGTGATTTTAATTTAAATGTTTTTTATCATTTGTTTTTGTAGTTGGTTGATATGGTTTTGAGTATCATGCATTTTGAGACGCCTATGAAGAATAAATGGTTCTTCATTAATCCTTATTTGTCTGTAAGTATTTTTTTTTGCTCTTATTTTATTATCTCTTTATTAATTTTTTTTTTTTGCTGTTCAAATACTTGAGTACTCTTTAATGTGTTTTATTTTGTATGATATAGGCTTGTATGCATGATTACAGTGCATATGCAGCATTGCAGAACATTCCTCAGTTGTTTAGTCCTTAGTTTGATAGTATAAGATGGCTTTTTGTTCCAATTTGTAAGAAAAATCATTGGGTTCTTTATGCACTGGATGTCCCTGCAATAGAAATAAACTATTATACATCATCTAGTGAAAGAAGGGGCTTATATGGAGTACCATTGGCACTCCATCTGCTAGCTAAAGAATTTTCTTTCGTGGAGGACTTGTGAGTATTTTTTATTTTATTATATTGTCTTCTTCTATTATTTTACAGTATTGTTGTACTAGTTTTGCCTTTTGTGGCCATTAACTATAGGTTTTAGAATTAAACTTTTGATAAATTGTTGATATCAATTTACCTTTCAGCCAATCTTGATTGGGTAGATGCTTCTGTGATTTGCAAGGAGTGCCTGAAACAGGGTGAGAAGTCAAATGATTGTGTTATCTTTGTGCTACGTTTTGTCTACAGTATTATTACAGACAGTCCTATGATTTTCACTCAGGTAAATAGCTTGTAATATTGTTTTGTAATTCTTATTTATTATAAATCAATTTTGTTTCATTGTTTATTTTATTATTATGTAGGATGATATATCAAAAGAACGGGTTGTTCTTGCAATAAGGTTGCTTACTCATCCAAACAATGAACGGAGGATGTTTTTAATGTGAAAGTTTCTTGTCCAGAGATGTTATTTGTGATGAACAGATGTTTTTTTGTGTTGAACAGGTTTTTGTGTGTTGATGTATGTAGTTTATGTCAATTCAGTACAGTTAGGTTTCTTTTAGCAATGTTATAGTATACATGATATTATTTTATAGTTTATATTTTGCAATTTTATAGTATACATGGTACTTTGCAGGTTGTAGTTTAAACTGAAATGTAGTATTTTTTAGATGTTATCTTATACCTTTACAGTATAAATCGTATTTTTATGGTTTAAATTTAGAAATTTTACAGTATACAAGATTTAATTGAAAATTTAACTGTATACAAGACTGAATTTTACAATATACAACATTCAATTCTAATTTTTGTTGTGTACAAAATTTAATTTTACAGTATACAATATTCAATTTTATAGTATATAAGATTCAATTGAAAACTTTACTTTATACAAGAATCAATTGAAAATTTATAGTATTATGTGAAAATTTTACAGTATACAAGATTCAATTGAAAATTTACAGTATTATTTCAAAATTTTACAGTATGCAAGATTCAATTTTACAGTATATATTTTACAATATACAAGATTCAATTGAAAATTCTACTGTATATAAGATTCAATTTTACAGTATACAAGATTCAATTGAAAATTCTACTGTATACAATATTCAATTTTACAGTTCTGCTGAGTCAATTATACAGTATACAAGATTCAATTGTAAATTTTACTGTGTAGAAGATTCAATTTTACAGTATACAAAATTCAATTGAAAATTTTATAGTATACAAGATTCAATTTTACAGTATACAAGATTCAACCCAGTGCGGAAGCTAATAACCGCTAATAACTAACTCTAACTGCCAATAACTTCCTATAATTGTAATTTTCAAAAGTACAATTTGAAAGTACATTTATTTTGTCCTGTTGTGCAAGTTGCAATCTTTTTCTAACTATCATGGGACCACTTCAAATAGTTGCTGGATGTTTTGTGATTAACTGATATATTTTACGTAATATATTGTATAATTATACAGCATGTAGAAGTAATTTTACAGTATTCGTGCAAGTCAAAGCTGTAACATTATAAGAAAAAGTATAATAAAAATAAGCATGAGGGGTTTAAGTGCAAAATATGCATGTTTTGTGATATTCAAAATTTTGAGGGACTTATGTGCAAACATATCAAAGACCTATTAATTTTCTTTTCCTTCTTCACCGTCCCATTCCATTTCTCTCCCGATTTTATGTGTGCATGCGTGAGTGTGGGTTTGTGGCGAATCAAAGAGAGAAAGAGGGAAGCTAGGGTTTGTGTACGCGAATCGCTCGGAAACTCGAGATCTGAACTGAATCGACGACAATTAATCCTTCTACTACTTCCAATTGGTAAAATTCTATTGATTTCCTCTCTTGAGAAACCCTAGATTTTGATTCGTTGAGTTATTATTCGAAAATCGAAACGAAAGTTTGAATTGAACGGTTATAACTCGATAATCTCTTGAAATTTGCTAATTGAATTTAAATTCTTTTGTGAAACATTGATTTGTGATTTAGGGTTTGTATCGAGATTTGAGATTTGTCGATTTGGTATATGTTGATGTGAAACTCAAATTTGGTCGGAATTAATCGAGTTATAACTTAGTATTCGTTTAAATTCGTGTTATCGGAATAAACCGAACATTTGAACCGTTGAATTTTGAATTAGGGTTTGGATATAAGGAAACTTAGAAAAAGAGATGGCCACGGGCCGCAATAGATCCAGGACTTAACCAAATTTTGTTGTATCTTCTGCGGGCCGCAAGGGATTCATTACGGGCCGTAACCAGTGCACAGTTTTGCCCTAATTGAGTATTTTAAATCTGTTTAAACTCTCATCCTTTGTACCATGAAATAAATCAATTAATATGTTACGTCAGGCACTGAATTGGTAAGGCAAAGGATTTCAGGATCCTTCGGAACGTCTGAACCTTAGGCGAACACGTGATTCACTCAGGTGCGGGGTTTCTGGACTTGTTTGATATTTTATATTCAGAATTAAACTGTGTTTCGATTGACATGTTGATTATTGATTGAATTGCATTGTCGGATGGTGTTGCATATGCATTGCATTGCCCAAATAAAGTGAAACTTGAATTGTTTTATCTGATTGATTTGCATGCTGGTATGGTTATTAATTGTGTTGATCTGAATGATCTGATTTTGGAATTAAAGTCACCGTGCTTCATATCACCATTGGTTGGTGGATATGGTATTATTGTTATCCACCGTGATGACGTTACCCAGGGGGTGAAATCGGATTTGTCAAAGTCTCTGTAGGGACTTTGATGCCCAGTGTTCTAAAGCTTTAGATCGTCTGGCCCTTGGCAGTTCCCAGTACCGGTTGGGACGAGGGGTAAGTGACTTTGTTTTATGATTGTGGTTATATGTGACTTGTGGATCAGAGGCATTACCCAGGGGGTAATGCATTTGGATGGTCAATTTGCTTTATATGGATTTTCTGGATGTGAATTGAAACCAGACTTTTAATTAAACGGTTAGGCCTGTAACTACAGATGAGTGTCATGAGAAAAGGTTTTACCTGGCGCAGCCATCTGTAGGTGTCTGTAACCCTACAGATGAGAGGGAACGAATTGGGGTCCAGATTGGTGGAACATTTGTAGTTACTACCAGACATTCTGAAACCGAGTTAAACCAAATATTGTGTGATTGAATTTCATCTTGACAATTCTGAATTGTGATTTCATTTGGATGTATGTTGTTGGATTTATGCATTCTTGTTTATATATGGTTATAAACTGATAGGAGCTTTATTTGTGTTTTATTTTTGAATATAATATGTGATTGCAAGTCCAGGAACGATTTGTGGCAATTTATCGCACTGAGAATTTATTTCTCATCCCCTCTTTTGGGTAAATTTTTCAGGTGCTGGTTCGGCTGATCCGGGAGAGGCACGAGGTCGGTAGGCCCTGGTTTCACCGCTGCCTAGCTTGTCTGGTATTGTGACATTAGAGATTATGTATATACTTTAATTATTTAGGAAAATTGCATGCTTATATTTTATTTCTTTCTATTTCCTCTTTTTTTTTTTAAATAACAAAAAATGGTCGTGCAATGATGCTTATGTACATTACAGTATAAGTACAAAAGAAATTAATAGCAAGATATTATTTGATTCACAATGTCTTATTATAACTGGGAGTAAAGCTAGGGTGTGACATGCTCACCAAGAAAGTTTAATGAGCATAACTCCAAAAATATATCAGATCAACGTCAAATACTGAATCCAAATCGTTGAAATCTATGTACTTCATAAATGATGCATATACATGCAAAATTTTGAAAGTTTTGAATTTATTTGCTACATGGATTTTACATTTTTTTGAATTTCTTTGCTATTTATTAAGCCACTTTGAAAATCGTTGATCCAATGGTGAACCTCTGATTTTACTGTTTGGCAAGCCACCGTTGGATCAGCGATTTTGAAAGTGGCTTAATAAATAGCAAAAAAATTTCCAAAAAATGTAAAATCCATGTAGCAAATAAATTCGAAACTTTCAAAATTTTGCATGTATATGCATCATTTATGAAGTACATAGATTTCAACGATTTGGATTCAGTATTTGACGTTGATCTGATATATTTTTGGAGTTATGCTCATTAAACTTTCTTGGTGAGCATGTCACACCCTAGCTTTACTCCCAGTTATAATAAGACATTGTGAATCAAATAATATCTTGCTATTAATTTCTTTTGTACTTATACTGTAATGTACATAAGCATCATTGCACGACCATTTTTTGTTATTTAAAAAAAAAAAGAGGAAATAGAAAGAAATAAAATATAAGCATGCAATTTTCCTAAATAATTAAAGTATAGCTACTTAGAAAGATTTCCTCACTTCCTCTTTCTTACCAACTAGTCAAGTGCTCATGTATTGCAATGGGAATTAAATTTTTGTTTGGATCACTTTTTTTAGATGTGATTAATTTTTATTTAATTTCTTCATCTTGTATTACTCAATAACTATGTTGTATGGATACGGATACGGCGATACGGTAATTTTCAAAATTCTAGAATACGATACGTCTATTATATATATATATAGACACACACACACACACACACTAGTAATCGTACCCGTGCACAGCAACGGGAACAAATTATGTAGTAGAAAGAATTAAGTTCCTTAATAAGGAGGAAAGATAATTTAAATTAAATTTGTAGAGAAAAATAATTAAATACTCTATTTATCTACAATATAACACATGTGAACTCTAGTGTAGTGGTAAGAATTTTGGCACCAACAGAACCTAACTGGGTTTGAATCCTGCCTTCAGCAAAAAAAAAGAAAAAGGGTGCGTGGTGCACAGGCTCGGTCCACAGGTGCCGTGCGTGATTCAGAGGCGTGGTCCACGGGTGCGGTACACGGTCTACGGGCATTGGGATCATATGCAGCGCAGCACTGGATCATATGTGGCGCAATCAATGCATACTTAAGTGTTGAAGCTCCTAATTTCAAAAATTCATCTATGTGCGATCTGAAAATTCAAAGGCTGAGAATCAATTAAAAAAAAACAGTAAATCAGGACCCTTGCAGGATCTAGACATTAAGCTCCTTAATAAGGAGGATATATATATATATATATATAATTTTTTATTATTTTATATATTGCATTTAAAAAATCATAATAAGTCTAATTAAAAAGGTAAAATATATCGCTAAGTCTAATTTACTAAGTAAAATTTTAAAAAATTAAACGTTTAACATAAGCTTAGAATAAATAATATAGTTTTTGAAATAATGCAGAAGGCAAACTTTGGCGCAGTGGTTAGAAGTTTTGACCTCAAGCTAAGCTTCTCCAGTTCGAATCACACTGGTTCATCGTGGCTCACAGGTGCGGGCGCAGCTCACGGGTACAGACCGCTAGTGTCTACCAATTTTGCCATATCCCCTTAATTATTTGAGACTAAAGTGCAATTTTTATTTTTATCCATTTTCCTACTATAATTATTATTTATTTTCCATTTGTTAATTTTTTTAGTTTAATTTAGTCAGAAATAATTTTATTAATTAATTATTGATTTTCAACAACCGATAATATGGAATTCTATCCCGTCTGAGTTCTAATAAAAAATCATCTTATATCGTATATTAGAATTCACTTTGTCTTATTTTCAAATAAAAAAAGAAGACTCGTATGAAACCAAAAAAGAAAACTCGTATTAAACCAAAAAAAAATACTTTGAATCACACAAATGGATGAAAAATTGCGCTGGTTCATCGCAGTTTACAGGTGCGGGTGCGGCTCACTGGTTCATCGACGGCCGTTAGGGGTGAGTAAATCGCTCATAACTCGTGGGCCGCTTATAACTCGCTCATTAAAAGCTCACTTAAACTCGCTCATTTATCCGCTCATTTAAACTCGCTCATTTACTTAATGAGCGAGCATAAGCATGACCCAACTCGCTCATAACTCGCTCATTAAGAATTTGCCACATCTAATCCCTGCCACATTTAATCCTATGTAATTCTGTGTAACATCAACCTTGCCTCATTAAGATTGATAGATAGTGAGCTTAGTTTCATATTTAATCCTGTGTAATATAGTGAGCACAATGTAACATTTAATTCTGTGTAATATACTAATATTTATAGTTTCATATTCATTTTTTTTTTTTTTGTAAATCGGCAAAACCAAAACCTCCACCTAAAGCCCAAAATAAGTAATAGTCATAACAACTCGTTCATTTAAATGAATTATGACAATTTGTTGGATTTTGTTATGATGACTTTTAACAAATTTTGTTATGGGTGGGCACACTATATAATTTTGTTATGAGTCATAAGTCATAACTCGTGAGCCGCTCATAACTCGCTCATTAAAAGCTCGCTCATTTACAACTCGCTCATTTATCCGCTCATTTAAACTCGCTCATTAACAACTCGCTCATTTGCTTAATGAGCGAGCATGAGCATACCCTAACTCGCTCATGCTCGCTCATTAATCACCCCTAACAGCCGTATCGACTGAGTAAAGTAAGCGGATACGCCAGCTAGTGTATCCGATACGTATCGGTGTCGTATCGGACGCGTATCGGTATCCGCTATGTATCAGATACGGATACGAAGGTAAATTTGAAGTATCTGATTAACATAGTTCAATGATAATAGCAAAAGCTTAATAAATATATTATTTATCTTCACTGTCATCAATTAATTTTAGTGGAGATAATTAATTGTAAAAATAATATATTATTTATCTTCACTGTCATCAATTAATTAATTTTAGTGGAGAATTTTAATGGAGATAATTAAATGTAATAATAATATGTTATTTATCTTCACTATCATCAATTAATTTTAGTGGAGATAATTAATTTTAAAAATTTTAGTGGAGATAATTAATTATAAATAACTCCGATCTTTTCTACTATGACATTAATCAAGTATTATATGACATATTTTTAATGAGAGTATCACTTGTCTCCTTCCTTCCAAAAAATTACTAAAAATATAAATAATCTCATCAATCGATAACGATACCACATTACATATAAATCAGAAAAGACTTGTAGACATTCATAAGTTTCTTGTTTTTTTTTTTTTTTTTAAATGACCATAGGCTTATCTCCACTTTAGATACACATAGTGTTTTGTAAATGTGTAGGGCAGGCCGGGCCAGGCAAAATTCGGGGAGGATCACGGATAGAATGGACACGGGTGAAACGAGTACACGGGTACAACAGGCCAGGTAGCACGGGTAAAATTTTAAAAATCCTTGCTCTGTCCGTTTCAAACTCGTGTCCATCTCAGATTAGGGGGTAGGACGGTCCGGTTAGGGGGGCAGTCCAGTCCGGTCCAGGTTCACGGGTAGGCCGGGTTTTATCTTCTATTTTTTTCTATTTTTTTTCTTTATAAAGTGTAAACTAATAAATTATAAATCAAAATTCATTTAAACTAAAATTCATTTGACTTGCATATTTGAACTTAATAATTTTTGTTATAATAAAATATAAATCAAAATTACTAATTATTTAAAAAAAATGTTGCTTAAATCAATTAGTTAAATCAATTACTTAAAAATATTTTAACTCAATTACTTTAAAATAATAAAATATAAATAAAAAATTTCTTAAATCAATTACTTTAAAAATAATTATGAATTATTTTAAAACAATAGATTAAAAAATAAAAGTTACTGTCATCCTTTATTCCAGGTTTGGGATTGGCTATGTAAAATAACATAGGCAGAGTTCTAACTTTTTTTTTGTTAGTAATTCTTCTTTAAAATGAATAAGTTAAAAACTAATTGAAATATTTAGAAATTTATAATTTAAAAAATAACCATAAAAATTAAAACAGGTTATAAATTTATACCGACAACACCTATCTAGAAGTTCTCATTCATATACCATTGTTCACTCTCTTCAGCACCGTCTGAATCCAAATTAGTCTTGGGCCGCGCCTCGGTATCACTTTCTTCAGTGTCGACTCCGGATGATGATGCTTGTTGATCTTGATATTGCTTGCAATTTTCAGCATCAATCCAATCTTTCAAGCACACAAGTCTCTCAAAAACATGTGCACCTAATTTACTGCGTTTATCGGAGAGGATCCTGTTTGCCAAACTAAAATAACTATCGGAAGAGACGGTTGACACGGGTACGGTAAATACGTCACAAGCCATCATCGCTAGCGTTGGATAGGCTCTTGCATTTGTCCTCCACCACGCCATGATGTCAACCTATTCACTTTCGTTGCACATTGAAATATAGCTCAATAACTCATTTGTGGATGTGTGCAGTTCGCTCTCAGATTGAAAATCTGATAATAATCCACCACTGCTAGTGCTCCTGGAAGTGGAACTATTAAAAAATGAAAAAAAATTAGTGGACAAATCTCACAAATGTTATAAATAATAAAGATTAAAAACATATGTATATTTATATTCATACCTAGCAGCGCCCAGGGATAAAGACGGATTTTGGTTGTCACCCATTCTTGAGTTGTATAAGTTAAACATCTCATTAAACTTCGAACTCACGTATGTATCCACCCCAATTTTATCTAAATATAGATTCTCTTTGTTTTTTTCAACTATTATGATCGTGAAATACTTCTTGCATGCCGGGTTGAGACAGCTTGCGATAATGGCCAGGAGGGGTACATCTTTCCAATATTTTAAAAATCCAACCTATTCAAAAATCAATTTAATTACTAAACATATTCAAAAAATAAATCTAACCTATTTATTTAACCTATTAAAAATAAAATATAACCTATTCAAAAATCAATCTAAGTACTAAATATTTTTAAAAAATAAATCTAACATATTTATTTAACCTATCAAAAATAAATCCGAATTTGAAAAATAAAATCTAACCTATTCAAAAATCAATCTAATTACTAAACATATTCAAAAAAATAAATCTAATATATTTATATAACCTATTAAAAATAAATCAGAATTTAAAAAAAGAGATAAAAACAGAAATTCAAAACAGAAATTAAAAAAAATAGAGAAAAATATGCTGTTTCGGCCTCTATTTCCTGCCAAAACAGGCTGTTTTCTTCTTTGTAGAAAAACTGTATTTTCTGCAAAGGTCGAAACATCCTGTTTCGGCCAGGAACAGAGGCTGAAATAACATATTTTTCTCTGTTTTTTTATTTATGTTTTTATTTCTATTTTTTAAAAAAATCTAATATTTTTAAAATAAATCTAAATATTTTTAAAATAAATCTAACCTACTTAAAAATAAATACACCATTTTCAAAAATAAATCTAACCTATTCAAAATAAATCTAACATTTTTAAAATAAATCTAACATAACATATTTAAATTTTAACATTCAACAAATTTAATCTAATAATCTAACCATATTCAAAAATATTTCTAACATTAAAAGATTTCTAATTATCTAACCTATTCAAAAATAAATCTAACATTATAAATAAAATCTAACATATTTAAAAATGAATCTAACATTTAAAATCAAAATATATCTTAATTTAAAAAATAACATCTAAACTATTCAAAAAATAAACCTAACCAATTTTTTAACATATTAAAAATAAATCCGAATTTAAAAAATAAAATCTAACCTATTCAAAACAAATCTAATTACTTCACATATTCAAAAAAGTGAATCTAACATATTTTTTTTAACCTATTAAAAAAATCCGAATTTCAAAAAGAAAATCTAACCTATTCAAAACAAATTTAATTACTTCACATATTCAAAAAAATGAATCTAACCTATTTTCTTAACCTATTAAAAATAAATTCGAATTTTAAAAATAAAATCTAACCTATTCAAAACAAATCTAATTACTTCACATATTCAAAAAACTGAATCTAATCTATTTTTTGAACTTATTAAAAATAAATCCGAATTTTGAAAATAAAATCTAACTTATTTAAAACAAATCTAATTATTTCACATATTCACAAAAATGAATCTAACCTATTTTTTTAACCTATTAAAAATAAATCCGATATTCAAAACAAATCTAATTATTTCACATATTCACAAAAATAAATCTAACCTATTTTTTTAACCTATTAAAAATAAATCCGAATTTAAAAAATAAAATCTAACTTATTCAAGACAAATCTAATTACTTCACATATTCACAAAAATGAATCTAACCTTTCAAAAAAATAAATCTAACATATTTTTTTAACATATTCAAAATAAATCGTAATTTCAAAAATAAAATCGAACATATTCAAAACAAATCTAATTACTGTACATCTAACAAATCTAACATAAACTAAATAAATCTAACATATTCAATAAATCTAATAAATCTAACATAAAATAAATCTAACAAATCTAATTACTTAACAAATCTGACAAATCTAACATAAAATAAATCTAACAAATCAAATTACTTAAAATTCAATAAATCTAGCATAAAATAAATCTAAGATTCAATTTAAATTCTAAATTTCTCTAGAAAAATAAATCTAACATCAAATTTAAATTTTAAATTACTTGTAATTTTGATACGTTTGTAATTTAAATTTTAAATTACTCGTAATCTAACAAAAAATAAATCTAACATCAAATTTGAAATAAATGTAACTTTTAAATCTCGTGGAAAAATCTTTGGGAGGTACCGAACTTCGTAATTTTGATACGTTTATAATTCCATTTGCATATTGTAGAATGAATTAAATTTACAACTATATATTTTTAAACAATAAATATAAAATTGAGAATAATGAAAATATTGAGATTGAGATTGAGAGAATGAGAGATGAAAATATTGAGATTGAGATGTGAAAACTTGTGAGGGATGGGGGTATATTTAAGGAGTTTTGTTTGGTGGGAATGAAATTTAAATTTTAAAAGAAAAATCAAAATTTTTTTTGCCAAATCTGTCACGGGTCACGGGTAGCTCGGGTACGGGCAACCCGTGTCGGGTGGGGGGTGGGGGGGGGGGGGGGGCGGGGAATCCAAAATTTTCAAAATAATTTGAAATTTTTTAAGCGTCACGACTACAACGGTCACGGGCACTGGCACGGGTACAATAGGCACGGGTGTAGTTCGGTCCGGGTTGCAACGGGTTTGTTCCCTAAAAATCGGGTCCGGCCCTTTTCATACCCTCATTTGTGTACCCGTGCAAATCCGGACATGGACACAGTCCGGTCGGGTAATGGACACGGAAGGACCGGACCAGGTTTGACCCACCCGGATATTAGCAAAACACTAGATACACATGATATGCATGTTTGATTGTATATATAAAAGATTATCTAAATTTCATTTAAAAGCTATCTTAATACTTAAACAACGGCTATATAAGCTGTCTAACTTTATAAAATAATATTGTCTCTCTAGGTCTATATTTACACTCATTCACATTCAAAGATCTGAATTGATACCAAAAAATGTTCGATAAAAACAAAGAAATAGCTTAATTTATTATAAACCAAATCAGTCATAAGCAACTGCTCGGTTGGGTCATTATCGAGCTAATCCCAACATCTAGCACAATTATTTCAATTATATTTTTAAGCACGTATGAAGAAAATATTAATTTAGGTGATTTTGTTATAACAAAAAGCAAAAAAAAAAAATGTGTACAAGCAGCATGGATGGATTAGAACATACAACTATGAAATTACCAAGAATAAAAAAAAATTTTGGTGCACATGCATTACCCCACTAATTTAGAATTTGTTATTAGAATACAGTAATTATTTTGAGTTTGAATTCTAACGGACGAATTGATAAGGTGCATGTGGGGACCAGAATAATTGAAATTGTATGAACACGTGCTGAAATAAAAGGTAGATCTAGAACACGTGCCGAATCTAAGGCATATCCATTACTCCACGGGAAGCATGTGTTTCATGCATTTAGTCATTCTTGCCATAATAGCACAACTATGATACAAAATCTGAGTCATATGATTCTATCGTTTGCAAATCTCAAAAACTCTCTCCAAAATGTCATAGTTGTGCTAAGCTGCTAGCTATATTAATTAATCATGGCAGAAGATGCACAAAACTGATTGAGGTCATGCTACGCATATATTGACTATACGTTTTGTAAGCAAAAAATATATTTTATAACAAATAATTTAGTTAAATTATATTTATTAAAAGGAAATATAGCATGTGAATGTCACTTTCTTTTTTGTGGGGGATATAGTTGTTTTTTTTCTTCTTTTAAACGGGAATGGATAAAAAATAATCTCCTCTGATCTTACCCTCTCAAACAAAAATTGTTTCTGTACGTTTTTTTCCCTTCCCTTCCGTCCTTAATTTAGCTCTCCTATTATAGAAACAAGGTATTAGAAGAATTTCAATGTGAAATTTTGCCCTCCATTTAGAGTTCATAAAAATAATGTCATTTGTTAATTTAACATCTTATTTGGATGGAGAATAGAGCAAGGAATTGAAGAGGAATAAAATTCGATCATCTGTCATTGTGCACCTTCATTCTTCTAATCCTCTGCAAACTACTAAATGTGGTGGTTCTATTTATCAATCTTTATGATTTGCTCCTACGGAACCAAGGTCGAAAGAATGAAATGATCAATCATTCACAACCACTGATGAAGGACTCCTTGAAAAGTTCAGGATTAGAAATTCTCAATTTAAAATCGTAGTTCAGGGAGGTCAATGCATCAAAAAAGGTAAAAAATTTAGCAGATGGTGCCGCTACAATTGTCAGGGAACTCGCTTTAGGGAAAAAAAAGATATTAGTAGCTTAATAGCATTGGGAAGATAATAATTCTAAAGATTAATAGCATTCTCCTCAGAAAAATTTTAACAAAAAACTCAGTTGATGCAAATTCATTATTCTTATCGGACCTCAAAACCTTAATGCAAACACCACTCAAATTTTCAAGAAGCACGTTCTACTACTTAGAAATTTAAAAAGACTTTGTATTTTTGTAGTAAGGCGTGGTCTTGATTTATGGATTCACAGAAGAAATCGCATGTAATTTATGCTTTAAATTGGTTCTTTTCTATCTTTAAAACATACGGTTTCATATATAATATCACGCGGGCACGGAATTGTGATGAAATAATAATTCGCAGATTTTTTAATTCGAAATTTGTATTAATGGTCGATTGGTTGACCTTAATTAATATTTATTTGTTTTAACTCGAATATGAAACTTATCATACGTACGTAGGAGCATCCCAATAAAATTATAATTATATTTATGATGGGTCAGATAGCTACTATTAGAGACTCGTCCCAAATACTTATTTGGTTAAAAATAGATGTATATTAAATTTCATATGACTTGAATGTAATTAATTTGATGTCTTATCAATAACTGTTAAATTTTTAACTCGCATTCAATCTAGTTATTTTGTTTTCTTTGTATACTATAAATAGTATAAATCATGGACATTTGAAATGAAAATTTTCAAACTGAGTGAATAATAAATTATCAGTTTATCTAAATCGTTATATATATAGAATAATCTGCAAAAATGCGATTATACGAAGATGAAAATTGGTTATAATATTCGTACATTTACAGGTTGATTACAGGACTATAAACATTCCATATTAATGTGGAGTTGCACCATGAGTTGAAATTCTACTACAGATCGAGCAGCGGTAGCTTAACATTCCAGCTTAACGTGAAGGACGGATTTAATATTTATGATCACGAATGAAAATCAGTTTCAAGAAAATTATATTTCAAATAATCATTTAAAAACTCTAACTAATTAATCTTATTAATTAATTAGATGTGTTGTATATATAATCCATATCTTTACATAGAAAAAAGCATCATTTTGATTTATTTCAATATGTATCACGATTACAAGTTCCTCATTAAAATTTTCACATGTTAAAATTTGTCCATATCTCCCTGGCTCCATCCTCATGAAAAACGCGCGCCTAGGCATGCGTACTCATATGCAGTACTTAACATTTGCCCATGTTTTAAATTGTAAGTTTCAAATGTAGAATTCTGAAAAGTTGGAACATCTCTAATATAAATATACTCATCCAAGAACCTCTAGCCTACACACCAAAGCAACAAACAAAAGCAGCCACAAGTCAATCCTCACTAGTGTGCTACAATTTTACTACAAATGGTAGACGCTAACTTTTCTTATATAAAGAGGTCAAAATGTTGGTTTTCTAAGGAAAATATTTATCGAGAAATTCCTTAAATTTATTAATCATCTTCTCGTATTAATTTTGTGTACTGTACGTGTGTTGATTTATTGAAGGCATCGACTCAAATTATCACCAAGAAGCTCGGGCCATGTGGCGGGAAAGGCGGGGATGCGAAAGATATGAATATCAATGGCGTCACTCGCATTGTTAAGATCAGCGTTCGCCATTCTGGTGCTATTGATGCTCTTACTATAAGTTTTCTACGTAATGGCGTGGAGGAGAGTACTGATCTGTGGGGCGGACAAGATGGAACATTGACAGAGGTAGAATTAACCTTTCTGCATTCTATTCTGATAGATTTCGACTTTGTGCGTGGAAGGTGGGAATTTTATTTCTTGGTAAAAGAACAATTCAACAATGATCCATTAATTACAAGATAATAACATAAGAAGTGAAGTGAAAGGCAGAACATGCTTTTACCACGACTAATTGAAAATTTTCCAATTCGATTTCAAGCTGCAGAAAAAACATAATAATGCAGTGATAGGAACCTTTCTTTGCAAATTAATTGACAGGAAGAATATAAGTTACTTTCATATCGAATAGATAAACATATGGTGGATTGAAATGAATTTTGTCGAAGTGACTTAATTTTATCACTATTTTTAACTTTGATTAATTTGTTATATGTTATTGGTCTTGTAGTTTAATCTTAAGCCTTCGGAGTACATTACCTCTGTAAAAGGCCACATTGGTAGCTACAAAAATTGGCCGGCTGTTGTGAGATCACTTAAATTTGAGACAAACTTGGGAAGTTTTGGACCATATGGAACCGAAGAGGGAGTTCCTTTTGAACTTCCAGCAATTTTTGGTCAAATTATTGGATTCCATGGACGCTCTCATGGAGTTCTTGATGCACTTGGAGTTTACGTCCAGGTTTGTAAAATTAATATTGTGAAATTTTCCAATATTCTTTTAGGTATAAAAAATATATATAGTTCGAAATCTCTAGAACAATTAATTTCCTATCTGCATAAGAAAATAATAAAAAAAAAATTGATAATCAAGTACCTCTTCATATGATAATGATGTTGACTGGACTGTGTTGATTTATTGAAGGTGTCGACTCAAGTTCTCATAAACAAGATCGGGCCATGCGGCGGCACTGGAGGGACAGTGAAAGACATGAATGTTGATGGTATAACTCGCATTGTTAAGATCAGCATTCGCCATGGTGGTGCTATTGATGCTCTTACTGTACGTTTTCTACGCAATGGCCATGAGGAAAGTACCGAGCAGTGGGGCCGGTCAGGAGGACAATTGACAGAGGTACCAACTCTTTGCATTTATATAATAATAGTAATAGATTTCAATTTTGTGAGTGACAAGTGGAAACGCCTTATATTTTATTTGTAAAGCAAAATGACACATTGATCTTTTATTATGATGTAAAAAAGCATAACATGCATGTCATCCTACAATTACGAGAACCATTTGAACTTGTATTGATAATTATACCAATACGATTTCTATGTGATGAGAAATAGAATAATGTGGCAGGAAAAAATATAGAAGTTGATTTTAAATGGAATTCCTAAACTTATTCCGGAATGAAATCATTTCATCGGAAAGTTTGAACTTAGAGTAAACTAAGCCTAAAAAAGGGTAGTTTATGATATTTGTCTTATGATATTGGTTTTGTAGTTCACTCTTCGGGATTCTGAGTACATCACCTCCGTAAAAGGCCACTACGGGGAATTCAGTTTCAATAAATGGGCTGTTGTGAAATCGCTTAAATTTGAAACAAACTTGGGAAGTTATGGACCATACGGAGACCAAAATGGAGTTCCCTTTGAACTTTCAGCAAATGGTGGTCAAATTATTGGCTTCCATGGACGCTCCGGAGAATATCTTGATGCACTTGGAGTTTACGTCAAGGTGTGTAAAATTATTATCATTGGTGAAAGAACCTCACCATTATTTTTTTTACGGCAATTAAATTAATGATCGCGAGATAAGTACTTGAATTATTTTTTATCAATAGTGTTTTATTAAAATATATTGCTTTATAATTGAATATTATTAAGCACTTTATATATAAATCGAAACCATAATGTAACTGATACACTATTTCTTATTAAATCTTTAGGTTAAAACTACAACGGACAGCTCAAGTGGTGGTGTTAACATTGTGTGAGCAATGTGAAAATAAGCCGAACTCCCTAATAAGAGATATATATATATAATATATCGATCGTTTTCACTTTCCAGTTGTGTTAGATTACATGGGTATTATCTTTGCATTTTTGTAATTTCTATTACGGATTCCAAGTTAGGAATTCTTCAATTCTTATCTTGGTTTCCTTTTTTTTTTATCTTTATTTCGTATGCATGTTATGGATCCTTTGGCCAATAAATTTAGCAGGTCAATAAAATAAAATAGAGTCCGGGTGTAACTGGAGTTTGGTTTATGCATGAAATTAATTAAGTTCTTTTGCTCGTATATAGGATCAATTATGTTATTTATCGGTTCCTCATGCCTTCAATATCGCAATAACTTATTAAACATATAGGATCAACGGGTACGATACGGGTCGGGTGGAGATATTTTCTTACCCGTACCCGTTATGATAACGAAAAAAAATGTTTATCCTTATCCGTATTTTCGAATACGGTACGGGTCGGGTAATCGGGTAATCGGATAAAAATGTGTCATTAACATTTTGATTTGTGTTTTTGATAAAATATTTTTCAAAATAAGAAAAAATAATAATGAATATAACTAATTTGTATTATGAAAATTTAATAAAATACAAAAACTTTATTGTTCATGTATCATCTTCAACAATTCTTCATACAGATATATATCTATATATAATTTTATTTTTTAAAAATTATCTTATACGAAAACTGGTAAGATAACGAAAAAAAATATTACCCTTACCCGTACTCGATTAGCTAACGGAAAAAAAATCTTATCCTTACTTGTGTTTTCGGATACGATACGGGTTGGATAAACGGGTAAAAGGGTGCCATTGACACCCCTAAGTCCATTTTGCTAGCTAGGTGCGATATGAGACTTAATTTGGTTCTCATGTCTTTCTAAAAATGATTGTGGGTGAAATTTAGCAACGGCAATTCCATCGTCAAACACATTTTTTGCTCTAAAAAGAACCTTTCAAATCTCATTTGATATTTCCAATCATTTTTAAATCCACTAACAAAATGCCATGCTGCGCACTGCAGACGATTAAAGAAATATATGTTGAATATAAAAAGACGATACACATATTTAATAATGCATTTATTAATGACAAAAATTATAAAAAATATATATATATATGATAATTGTAAGCGTGCGAATCAAGTGAAGAAAAAATTCACAACACAGCATCTCTTCTTTTCCTCACTCTCCCAAGGTTCAATACAAGAACTTGATATTTTCTTTTTCACCACCACCCCTCCCTCTCTCGCCTTGTCTCTTAAAAGCTAGTATACAAACATAAACTATTATTCACAGCAATAGACATGCATGCACCCAAAATCATGTTGCTTATTGATCTTTTTGTTTGTGCCAGTTGAATATATGTGAATCTCGAATTAATAAATGCAGCAATGGTTATTTTATTTTATTTGTGATTAATTTAACCACCCTAAATAAAAGTTGATTGTTGGACATATTATTTATTATTAGTGCTTCAGAAATGTTTTTAATTTGTCTGTGTAGACTGTAGACTTTAAAGAAGGAATTTGTTGTAGAGTGATATTTGGTCAAAAGATGGAGAATAGGAATTCGGTAATGACATCAACTATTAGAATTTGACATAACCTGAAGGAGGGATCATACAGTTCTATTTTTTTGGGTTTTCTTTGTAATAAAATTATACTTCATGATGATATTATATCCGCCCAAGATGGGAATACTAGTATAGAAAACGCGACTGTGTCAACAAGCATCGCATATGTAGAGGAGTGTACATTGTACACGGTTACCAAACCATGTCTATATAGCACTAACACACACAGTTAATACACTTTACCATCAAATGTGCTTCCGCATAGATGGGTTGATATCAGGAGCGGTGTCGAAGTCAATGGCAGTGGGTTTACAATTGTTGATTTCTCAAAACGGGGATCTGAGGATGATCCTTTCATACTTCCCAAACAAGCCAAACAGGTCTTCTACGTTGAAGGTCCCTGTGATAGCAGGAAACATATAGTCCTCCACAGTAAGAGACGGATAATTCGCGTCGAAAACGTTGTCGACGAAGAAGACTTCCACCATTGTGGTGAAATTCCTCCATTTTTTATTGGATTGCCAGATATCATAAGTTGGAATGATGAAGGCTACGTGCGACTTGATCACATGGAAGGAGATGAATACAATATAATTGAGCAATAATTAAAAAAGGCCATATTGTAATTTAAACGTGACATAAAAATCTTAATTTCCTTTTCTGATTTATATATTCTACACATAATTAATTAATAAGGTTTTCTGTTTTTTTATGACAGAATGACCCATCGATGAGTATGTACTCAAACGGGCTAGCTTGCTGCATGCATGGGTAGCTGTATTAATTAATTAGTTGTCAGTTGTTATTGTTTAATTAAGTAATTAAGTAGTTCTATTTTTGAATAATTATCTATTTGTGTACTGATATTTAATTTGAAGTCATTTTATTTAGTTTGAAGACTATATATATATATATATATATATAGGGTCTGTCTAAATTGCTGCTAGTAGCATTTCGGCAGTGGTGCTGCCGGAGCTATATTTAGCCGTGTGATGTCCAAACAACAAATCCAAACCGTTAGATGTTTAATCTATATTATAATCTACTTGGAGACCAAATTTTATATTTTTTGGAATTTTTTTACTATATATTAAGCTGGTTTGAAAACCGCTGATTTCAGTAAATTTCTGCAGCATTGAAATCAACGGTTTTCAAACCAGCTTAATATATAGTAAAAAAATTCCAAAAAATGTAAAATTTTGTATCCAAGTAGATTATAATATAGATTAAACATCTAACGGTTTAGATTTGTCGTTTGAACATCAAAAAATAGAAAAAACAGTGGCAGCACCACCGGCAGAAATGCTGCCGGCAGCAAATTAGCCACAGCCTATATATATATATATATATATATATATATATATATATATGTATGTATGTATATATGTATATATATATAGAGAGAGAGATAGGCTAATGTGCATTCGAATGTATATGGTCCGAAGTGCTTACGGTCCAAATTTGAAATTTCAAAATCCAAACGGTCGATCTGAACCGTTCATCTTGTTTTCCATATTAATATGTGCTTGGAGACCAAATTTTACATTTTTCTGAATTTTTTTACTATTTATTAAGTATTTTACAAAATCGTTGATCCAACGGTGGCTGCACAAAACAGTAAAACCGTTGGATCAGCGATGTTCAAAGTGGCTTCATAAATAGTAAAAAAATTAAGAAAAATGTAAAATTTGTCCTCCAAGCACATATTAATATGGAGAACAAGATGAATGGTTCAGATCGACCGTTTGGATTTTGAAATTTCAAATTTGGACCGTAAGCACTTCGGACCATATACATTCGAATGCACATTAGCCTATCTCTCTCTCTCTCTCTCTCTCTCTCTCTCTATATATATATATATATATATATATATATATATATATATATATATATATATATTTGTGTAATGATGTTTAATTAGATATTTATGTTAAATAATTAGAAGACTATTTGTGCATGTATTGATGCTTGAAGACATTTCTGTTAATTAAGACTACATATCTATTCGTGTAATGATATTTCAACAATGCTTATTAGAGCTTCTAATCTGTTAATTAATTCTCTATTTTAATTTGTTGCTGACATGGCTTAATAGAAACTGATCTAAACTTAATTTCAGGGATATGAGAATTAGAAACTTTAGAGACCTTAATTTCTAAAAAACAGTTAATAGTTATTTATAAACTCATTTGAGTTGAGGGATGTAGATGCTCTTATATAATTTTAAATATGTTGGAAGCTTTATATCACACAATCTTGGGAAAAACTAAGCACTCGAATTCTAATTTATAGAAATTCGGCTCTGGCGCCAAAGTAGCAAGCCCAAATTTCGCTGGATATTTCAATGTAACTTTTTGAATAATAACACCCCCAAAGTAACACAAATTTTGAATTTAGATATGACCAGTACGATATGAGGTAGCACGAATATCAAGACACACAAATGGAGATTGAACGGTCCGGTTACAAATTTAATATATCCATTACAATTCATAAACAATGAGATTTCATCTAAACACTAATACCATCGGTTAAAACCGAGGGCTTTAAGACAGTAATTCACTGTCGGACTTGAGCTAATGGCGTTAAGAACAAACGCCATCAGTCTTGAGCTGACAGCGTTGCGACCGACTATTATCTAAGTTGGTTAATTAAATCGGCTGTAGTATTCCGACGAATAACAGGGACCTTGAAATTTTCAATCCAGCCATTCATTTCTCTTTTTATTTGACGAAAAATAAGGATCTAGTGCTTATTTGTTTTATTGATCATAAAAAGGTTTCAACATGAAACCAATTACAAAAACTTAATATTATTCAACTTTGTTGAATATGGAGAAAACAAAATGAAAAAAACAGAAATATAAAATGGAAACAACCACAAAATCAGACATAAAAAAGGGAAAATAAAAATTGACAAAAAATCAGGGTTTAAAATGTGAGAAGTTGCAAAACTTCTTGTCAGTGAGTAAAGGTGCACTGTTTTGCAATTCCGCACCGTTCTTCTAAAAATATAGCGTATCTTGCACTGCTGCTCCTGACTTCACGTAGCTTCCTTCTTTCATTATCGTACCAGTAACCAAATTTCCATACCGGCCTTTGTACCAGTAACCGAATCTTGTACCAGTATTCTGATCCCGTACCAGTATCCCCCATCTCCATTATTCTCGATTGCAAATTTCCAGAAAACTCCACTGTTTTCATACCAGTATCCCGACTGTCGTACCAGTATCCCGACTGTCGTACCAGTAGCCATTCATTTCTCTTCATACACGAATCTAAAATACAAATGGTTTTGATGCACGAATCTCAAAATAGATGAATAGGTGACACCATGCCGCACCACTTAGGCTCCCGTGGGTATGTTGAGAAAGAAGATGTTTCCAAGGAAGTTCTGAAAGATCCTGAGAACAAGAAAGCTCTGGGCGTCGAGGACGTGCCTCAGATGTGTGCAAATTTTATATTGGCGCGTACCAAAATGAGCAAGGATGGGAAGGTACCTCTACCTGCCTCCCTCTACCTGTAATTACATAAAGAGTACAAAAATTATTCATCACACAAAAGGATTCCATTTCCACATTTAGTATACAATGTTTTCTCTCCAACAAAGAATTCACCTTGAAAGGCACCTCTAAGTACACACAGTATTAATTCAACAAACCAGTGAAGAATTGTCACAATTAGTATACAAAGTAAATTAATTCAACAAACCAGTCAAGAATTGTTGGTTAAAGGTTCTTTCTCGACAAAAAACTTGGAAATTCCATTTTCCGACCAAACACAAAATGACCCACTCAAATCAACCATTATCAACTATGAAATTACCAAGAATCAAAAAAATTTGATGCACATACTTTATCCCACTAATTTAGAATTTTTTATTAGAATACAGTAATTATTTTGAGTTTTAATTCTAACGGACGAATTGATAAGGTTCATGTGGGGACCAGAATAATTGAAATTGTATGAACACGTGCTGAATCTAAGGTAGATCTAGAAAACTAGATAGAATTTTGTTCTCTCTCCACGGGAAGCATGTGTTTCATGCATTTAGTCATTCTTGCCATAATAGCACAACTATGATACAAAATCTGAGTCATATGATTCTGTCAGTTCCAAATCTCAAAAACTCTCTCCAAAATGTTGTAGTTGTGCTAAGCTGCTAGCTATATTAATTAATCATGGCAGAAGATGCACAAAACTGATTGACCTCATGCTACGCATATATTGACTATACGTTTTGTAAGCAAAAAATATATTTTATAACTAATAATTTAGTTAAATTAATTAAAAGGAAATATAGCATGTGAATGTCACTTTCTTTTTTG
The DNA here is from genome assembly GCA_033356055.1 of Carex pumila. Lineage (NCBI taxonomy): Eukaryota > Viridiplantae > Streptophyta > Magnoliopsida > Poales > Cyperaceae > Carex > Carex pumila. Next base: position 56,577 of record JARJHM010000552.1, on the reverse strand, counting down.
TGGGGGATATTAGTTGTTTTTTTTCTTCTTTTATTTTCTTTTGAACGGGAATGGATAGAAAATAATCTCCACTGATGTTACCCTCTCAAACAAAATTTGTTTCTATACTTTGTTTCCCTCCCCGTGCGTCCTTAATTTACCTCTCCTATTATAGAAACAAGGTATTAGAAGAATTTCAACGTGAAATTTTGCCCTCCATTTAGAGTTGATAAAAATAATGTCATTTGTTAATTTAACATCTTATTTGGATGGGGAATAGAGCAAGGAATTGAAGAGGAATAAAATTCGATATTCTGTCATTGTGCACCTTCGTTCTTCTAATCCTCTGCGAACTACTAAATGTCGTGGTTCTATTTAGCAATCTTTATGACTTGCTCCTACAGAACAAAGGTCGAAAGAATGAAAGGATCAATCATTCACAACCACTGATGAAGGACTCCTTGAAAAGTTCAGGATTAGGAATTCTCAATTTAAAATCGTAGTTCAGGGAGGTCAATGCATCAAAAGAGATAAAAAATTTAGCAGATGGTGCCGTTACAATTGTTAGGGAACTCGCTTTAGGAAAAAAAAATATTAGTAGCTTATATGTTGTGGGAAAGTTATAATTCTAAAGATTAATAGCATTCTCCTCAGAAAGATTTTAACAAAAAACTCATTTGATGCAAATTCATTATACTTATGGGACCTCAAAACCTTTTTGCAAACACCACTCAAATTTTCAAGAAGCACGTTCTACTACTATGAAATTTAAAAAGCCTTTGTATTTTCGTAATAAGGCGTGGTCTTGAATTATGAATTCACAGAAGAAATCGCATGTAATTCATGTTTTAAATTGGCTCTTTTCTATCTTTAAAACATACGGTTTCATATATATTATCATGCGGGCACAGAATTGTGATGAAATAATAATTTGCAGATTTTTTAATTGGAAATTTGTATCAATATCGCCCTTAATTAATATTTATTTGTTTTAACTCGAATAAAAAACTTATCATACGTACGTAGGAGCATCCCATTAAAATTATCATTATATTTATGATGGGTCAGATAGCTACTATTAGAGACTCCTCCCAAATACTTATTTGGTTACAAATTAGATGTATATTAAATTTCATATGACTTTAATCTAGTTATTTTGTTTTCTTTGTATACTATAAATAGTATAAATCATGGACATTTGAAATGAAAATTTTTAAACTTAGTGAATAATAAATTATCAGTGTATCTAAATCGTTATATATATAGAATAATCCACAAAGAAGAGAATTTACAAAGATGACAATTCGATATGATATTCGTACATGTACTGAATGATGACAAGAGTATAAACATATATATTCACTTGATCAGTTGAAATGCTACAACTCCTAATTAAGCAGCGCTTGCTTAACTTTGTAGTACAGCTTCAATGTATAAAGCAGTGCCTGCTTAATTATGTAAAAATGTGCTCCAATATTCGTACACGTTTTTTTCTTTTTTTCTTTTTAATAAAGAACAGTGTATTAATGTTGGAGCACATTGATAATCGGTTCTTTATTTAAACTCACTTCCAATTTATTTATTTAAATTTTTCGTTGTATTCTATAAATAGTATAAATCACATTTTAAAGTAAAATTTTCAAACTTAGTCAATAAATAATTATCAATATTGTATCTAAATTATTATATATGAATAAAATAATCCACAAAAAAGCGATTATACGAAGATGAAAATTGGTTATAATATTCGTACATTTACAGGTTGATTACAGGAGTATAAACATTCCATATTAATGTGAAGTTGCACCATGAGTTGAAATTCTACTACAGATCGAGCAGCAGTAGCTTAACATTTCAGCTTAACGTGAAGGACGGATTTAATATTTATGATCACGAATGCAAATCAGTTTCAAGAAAATTATATTTGAAATAATCATTTAAAAAAATTTAAATAATAAATCTTATTAATTAATTAGATGTGTTGTATATATAATCCATATCTTTACATAGAAAAAAGCATCATTTTGATTTATTTCAATATGTATCACGATTACGTAACATGATTGTTATATTTGACAAAATTTGCAGCTAAAATATGAGAAAGCTATGAAGGACAAGTATGGAGAGGATAAAGAGACATGGCCCAGATACGACAGCCATCTCTGGTTCTCTACGGGTGTTGATGATCAGAATCCCCACGGCGATAATTATGGTCTCGGTGCTCTAGGTAAAATAAATATTCTTTGAAATTTTAAATTTATTTTTAGTTTTGTCAAATAATACTAATTGTCTTACTTTTAATGTTTCATGTAAGTCGAGAGGCATGTTTCGCTCTGGTAGGTCTAGCAGTGCTCGGTCGCACTTGTCACAATCATATTCTTCTATGCCGCCATCAACGCATCTCACAGAAGAAGATATTGAGAGGATATCTTCCCGAGTACTTGATAAGATGGAGGCTCGCATCGAGGCTCAGGTGGAGGCTCGCATCGAGGCTCAGGTGGAGGCTCGGTTCAGAGCTTCTTCGGTACGAAATCCGATATTTCAGTATATTTTAATTGTGAACTCTAAACCCTAAATCATAATTATCTAAAATACTTTCTTACAACCTCACAGGGAGGTTCGGGCTCGTAGCCAGCCTTGAGGCTCGCTCAGGATGACGAGGGGCATTGGTCGGATGTTGGCGGTGATGGTACTGCTTTGGATTTTTTTATATATTTATATCTTGTTAGATGATACTGTTTATTGTTTACTGCTTGTGTTACTCGGATATTTATGTTCAATGAGATGATATACAGTTTCTTGATCTTTATGTTTATATTTGTTTGTATGCTTCTGTTATATGCAATGTTTATGTTGTATGCGATTGTTATGTTGTTTGTGTATTGGTATTTATATTTATGTTATAATGTATGTTGTATGCGATTGTTATGTTGTTTGTGTATCAATTTGTATGTTTATGTTATGATATGTGTTGGTACGTGTAGTATCAATTAATTAAATGGTGCAAATATAAATAACAAAAAAATGTATCAAAAACCTAAAAGAAGGTATCTGCGACTGGAATATTTTATCAGCGACCGTTTTCTGAACTTTTTGTTGGTTGCAGAAAATCTTTTTTGACGTCAGCAAAAAACTTTCAGATACCATTTTTTAAGTTTCAGCGATTGGTTTTTTTGTTGCAGAAACTTTTTTCTGACATCAGCAAAAAAAACAGCGATGAAAAAAATTGGTCACAGAAAGTCTATCAACGACCGACTGACGTCATTCAGCGACCGTTGACGTCATCAGAAGATTATTTGCAACGATGCTTTCTGCGACCATAATATCTGCGACCAGCGTAACTACTTTCTGCAATCGAAATACCGGTCGTAGAAAGTTCTTTCTACTGTAGTGTACAAGGATATTTTATTAATTATTTTAGAAGGATATTTTGTTTGAAAAGTTTGAAAAGTAGGATAATTTCTAAAATTTCCCTCCCTTGGTTCCAAGAAAAGAAACTGGTAGTTTTCCTTGATATGTCCAGAGCTCAATAAAGACGGAATAGTTATTTATTTATTTTATTTTATTTTAAAAGGTTGTTAGCCCGTTTTATTTAACTGAAACAAAAGTTAAATTACATAAGGCAACTGTATTATGTTTCTATATATGTTCACTTCCCCATTGAAATCGATTATGTTAGACGTGTAGTTCTGAGTATTGCAACTAAACTTCACATAATGCGCAATTGTATGATTTTTTTGACAATCTTTTCTTATATAAGTATTCAATAGTCATCTATAATATTTCCCAAAGGTAGCACAATTGGCTAGGAAGATGTTCTAGAGTTATTATACCCAAAGGTCGAGAGTTCGATTCCCTCTCACAAACCTTGGTAGCTACTACCAAGTTTTCAAAAAAAAAATATTTCCCACTTCAGATCCTTAGGCCTGGCTCTGACGCATGAAGTAAAGTGTGTCTCTACCTTCGGCCCATTAATTATAATGGGCCTTGAGTCTGAGTTCATTTTTATTTGAGGCAGGCTATGGTACTATGCATATTACGATTTATTACTTTATTACGGCCCTATATTGGAGTTTTCAAATTCTAACTGTCGATTCGAACTGTTCATCTTGTTTTCCATATTAATATGTGTTTGGAGACCAAATTTTACATTTTTTTGAAATTTTTTTACTATTTTTTTAGTTTTATTGAAAATCACTGTTTTTGGATAGCCCAAAATTTTCAGATCAAGTGATTTTCTAAATATCTAAAAAAATAGTATTGCAAATTTAGACCGTATGTATATCGGCCCATATACATACGAATGCACATTAGTCACTATATATATATAGGAGGGTTCAAATGCACCCTGTCCTTTTTCTCCGTTTTCAAAGTCCAAATAATCAATCTGAACCGTTAGATGCGATCTATATATAAGATGTGCTTGGAAACCAAATTTTATATTTTTCTGAAATTCTTTTACTATTTATTAAGCCACTTTGAAAAATCACTGATCCAATAGTCCATAAAATGTAAAATCAGCGATTTTCAAAGTGGCTTAATAAATAGTAAAAGAATTTCAGAAAATGTAAAATTTGGTCTCCAAGTACATCTTAATATATAGATTGCATCTAACGGTTCGAATTGACTATTCAGACTTTGAAAATAGAGAAAAAAGATTTGAAAGATAGGGTGCATTTGAACCCTCATATATATATATATATGAGTAGAACTAGGGTGAAACTCATAAAATTAATTTCAAATGACGAATCCGAACCGTTGAAACCCGCCTACCTTACGTGTGATGCATCTACATGTTTAATTTTTAAACATTCGAATTAATTTAGTATAAAGTCAAGCGGTCAAAATTAGAAGGTTAATAAATTAATTTTAGTGCATTCATTTTTTAACGTTTTTTGACCACTTGACTTTATACTGAATTAATTCGAATGTTTAAACATTTCACATGTAGATGCATCACACGTAAGGTAGGCGGGTTTCAACGGTTCAGATTCGTCATTTGAAATCGATTTGATAAGTTTTAGAGTTAAGCTCACCAAAACTTTGGTGAGCTTAAGAGCACCCTAGTTCTACTCTCTCTCTCTCTCTCTCTATATATATATATGAGTAAAGCTAGAGTGTGACGTGCTCACCAAGAAAGTTTGGTGAGCATAACTCCAAAAATATATTGGATCAATGTCAAATGCTGAATCCAAACCATTGAAACCCATATACTTCATGAGTGATGCATATACATGCAAAATCTTGGAAGTTTCGAGTTTATTTGCTACACGGTCAAGTGGTCAAAGAAATAATAAAAATTGAATATATAAAATAACTTATAAATTAACTTATAAAATGTTCATTTCTTTGACTACTTGACTGTGTAGCAAATAAACTCGAAACTTTCAAAATTTTGCATGTATATGCATCACTCATGAAATATATGGATTTCAACTGTTTGGATTCGGCATTTGACGTCGATTCGATATACTTTTAGAGTTATGCTCACCAAACTTTCTTGATGAGCACGTCACACCCTAGCTTTACTCTATATATATATAGAGAGGGGGATCAAGTTACAACATTTTATCAATACCAATACCAATGCCAGTTACATTGCAGTACTGATTCCATTAACCCTTGTTGGTGCCTATTTTTCTAATAGTAAGAGAGTAAAAGGATAGTTAACATTAAAAAAGTAAAAGGGTTATATGAACATTAACTGGTACAGAATGATCAAAACAATTTAGCTTAGGTGCCCTCATAATTCAAGCAATTCGTAAAGCCCACTAACTGTAGGTTAAGTTTATTGTAAAGTAAATTCTCAAATGACCCAATTTGCCTAAATTAGAGCTCAGTTGTTCTGAAACCAATCAAGCTTATATTCCAAATAAGCTTAAATTAACTTAATTTGTTTTTACTTTTCAGCTTGATTCTAGCAAAGGAGGGTTGATTAAAATCAGAGTGGGACAATCATAAAAAAACAGCAATGCTATACCTCTGAGGTTGATTTATGAAGAACCAAAATGAGTACAAAAGGGGCCTGTTTTTTTTTCCCCCTATTTTGTAATTTAGTACTTAGCTTGTTAAATATAAACCAAATTTTAAGTTTGGGCCTTTTCACCTGATCAAGTGTTCAGGTTTCTAGTGCTGGTACAACAGTAATCTGGTACAGTAGCGGTTTCAGTATCAGCTGCTGCTGATGGCACTGTTATGTTGTACCAGTACTGATGTTTTAGCAGTTATTTTAAATCGTCAGTTACAAAAGGAAATAGCTTGAATGCTTATTCAATATGTGCGTGTTTGTCCATATTGTGGACAATTTTACCAGTTGGTACAGTGCTTTATTGTATACTGGAAACCGGTATTAAATGCCTCTAGGAAATAGATCAGTTTGTAACCGTTCAAATTCTAATTTAAAAACAAACAGGCAAGTAATATAGCATGCTGATTGTATGCCTTTGATGGTTATCTTGCTTTGCACAGTTCAGCAGATCTATTTCCCTGATTGTATGTGCGTCTTTGGTACTCACTTTTCAATTCAGTCATTTGTAACCGTGCAAAGCAAGGTAACCTTCAAAGGTATACAATCGGGGAAATAGATCTGCTGTTGTTCCAAAGATATAACAGGACCCTGTTATTCCTATTCCAACCATTCAAAATTTTCCATATGCGAATCTCAAGTGATGACCACCACATCAGAGGCACTGAGGACGGAGAGCTCATAAACCTTCTTCAAGAGGCCACCATGCCCCTTGGAGAAGGTGATGTTGCGGTTGGTTGTATCTTCTATCTTTTTACTTCCCATCTTGCCACCCCCCACCCCCTCTCTGCCAGTTAATTAGCAAATTAATTAATGAAACACATATGGAAGTATATATGGAGGGGGGAGACATAATTTGTCGGGTAAAGATTTTAACAGAGTAGTTTTGACTTCATGCAGAGCACTAACCATATGCATCGCCATTTTGATTCTATAGTGAATGCTGCATGAAGCCAAACCTGGTCTGATAAAATCTTTACCTTAATTTGTGAGAGAAGAGTGGGTTAATTTGTGAATTCATATCACCTAATGTAACTCAAATTTTAAGTTTAGATCCGGACCATTCAATCTGCTTTAGCACGAATATTAAAGGGGACCTGTGCAATCTACCTTGGACAGGATTGATCTGGATTCTGATTGGACAGTCCAGATCTAAAATCAAAAGTTAAGTTAATTAACAGGATTTTTATCAGATGGTCAGGATCTAATTTTTCATAACGGTGGGATGAGTTAATAAATATATCCACACCCATCCAAAAGGGAATGCTCAGCTTTAAAAGACCTCATTTGATTTCGATTTAATTCTATGCCGTGGGTAATTTTGACCCAGTCAACATTCAAGGAAGAGGAGGAGATCGAAGCGAAGGGCAGAGCGGGTAGAGTATCGGGCAGGAATTTAATTAGCTATGAAAGACTGAAATATGGGCCCGCAACTTTAATAGAAGACCAAATAGCCTTGGTGATCGCAATCTCTATGCAAATGGGTCCCCCACTCAGAAACAGAAGAAAGCAGTAAGGAGCAGCACTGGTGAGGATGAGAAACAGACGTTAGAGAAATTACTTAATTAATCCACATCAGAGGAAACGCTGACGTATATAGATGAATTGTCAAGCATAGATTCATTTAGACAATCTTGCAAAGTACCAGTACTGTAGTACAGTGTATCAAATATCAATACCAGTACTAATACTCGCTGGTGCCTTTTATTTGCTTGTAAAGTAAATTCTCAGTACGAACCAATTTTGCCATAAAATTAAAACTCAATTGTTATCCTGATTGTGTATTTTTTTAATTTCAATGCCTTAATTTGCTTCTTTGTTTCTCAGTTCCCACTTTCTTTTTAAATAAAGTCGTCGATTTTGTCTTGAAGAAAACTGTTTCGAACTGGAGTCTGATGCTGGAGAGGAATTGGCTTGAAAAGGTGGGACAAAGAAGGAGAGGCAGGAAGTGAGAGGTAGTCCAAGAAGGAGAGACAGAGGTAACGGCGTGCCAGGAGTGGCAGACAGAGGAGAAAGAAATGAAGTCCACAAGGGAACAGAGGCATGTGAGGATAGTGTGAAGAAGTCCATCAGGTAGATCCGACCAGTTTTGCAAGGTTGATCTGTCACCACTCTGGCAGAGGCGGCGGCTGGCAGTCGATGACCTTGTCATGGTGTGAGCTGTGGGCCGAGCAGTGGCTGTTGAGAAAAGAAGATACAGTAAGAGAAAGGTTATATTGCAACAATGTGCAAATAAAAGCTGTGTTTCTTATCTGGTTTAAACCAGAGTACTCATTTTTTTTTTTTTTGAGTTGAAGGAAACTTATTTGAGTGATTGAATTTTCAGTTGAGAACAGAACTGCTGCGGGTGATGAAATACTACACATTGTACTCAGAGATTTGGTTTGAAATAAAAGAGTCCAGAGAGAGACTTAAAACCCTGAAGAGAGAACCGACTGGGGCGACTTCACCGAACTTTGGCGCTGGCGCATTGAAGCCGATGGGACGATCGAGAGAGAGAGAGAGGCGTGCACGGATTTGAAATTTAGAATTCAATCTCGTTTTTGGATGCGTCTATCTTCTTCAGGAAGGTAAAGAAAGGTGAATTTGTTTTGGGGGTGGGGAGGGAGTAAAGAAGTGGATAACATTTCTGCAATGTTCAAAAAGCAAGAAGAAATTTCATTGTTTGTTTGAGGGCAAATTTCATATCATAATTAAATACCCGTATATTTTATTTGTTAAGAATTGACTACAAAAATGTCAAGTGGTCAGTCCAAAAAATTTCAGACCTAATTATTTGCCCAAAATAATTTCAACTTTGAGGAACAATAATTATATCCAAGAGACCCATTAATATCATTTTCATTCTTTCACTGAGAGTTTGTTTAATTAATTAGTTCTTTTAATAAGGCCCATTTATGTCATCAGATGTAGTTTTTTTGTGTGATTTATCTAACCATGATCACAATTTCAAAATGATTCCCCTGTTTATTTCCTCAATCTTTGTTATATATTGACTTTCACTCTGCCATTAAATCATATATCAAAAATTGTAAAATATACATTGTTTATATTTACAATTTGGTGTTGTACAGAAATTTGCAAAACTATATGAGATATTGGAGAAAACAAATGAAGGTAGTAAAATATGTATTTCTTTCCCTCGGAGTTACTTTATTGTGATCAAGAATTTTCATTCAATAAAAGAAAATTACATATCTATGCATTTTTTTTACAAAGGAGTATGGATGTATTATTTTATTCCAAATAATCATATTTTGTAGTTATAAACACTTTTAAAATGTATCTGTCTTTCTCAAAATGTAAGACTTGATAAGATACTACAAGTTATAATTTATTGTGAACTATACTATACAAGCCTTTTCATGTCCATAATTATATTTATTCATACAGAGATACTCCTCTTCTTATATTATACTTTAAACAATTAAATGTTTGTGAAATGGAGACGCTAACAAAATTAATTAACATGTTTAATTGCACAAATATTTTAGATATTCCAGTTGGAGATTCCGTTCTATCACGAGCTTGATTTCTTAATGATTTGGAACATGGCAACCACAAGATCATGATGGAAGCAAAACTAAAACAAAAAAATGGAATAGATTAAAAAAATGAATTAGAAAGCAGCAATGGCGATCGTTTCTTACAACAACATGAGCGATTTTAACAAGGCTTTCATGAGGTGAAATTTGTCTCTCTGCGTTGAGGATCTGAAAAGGCCAGTTTGTCTTGTAATAATCATCTGGTGGAAAAATAAATTAACTATAGTTAGATTATATAATTGTAGATGATTATTACATGTCTTAGATAGTTAGATTATATAATTGTACATAATGATAATTATTTTTTAATTCATTAAATATTTTAATTGTTAATCAACTATTATTTATTGTCAAATCTAAGTGCATGAGTGAAAAATATTTAACATTTTCTTAATGAATTTCATTTAATATACGGAATTAATTACTTTATTATTTGTCTCAATATAAAAATATTTTTATTAATTTTCGGAACAAAATTCCAAAAATAATCTTTGTGCATGATCCATATTAGAGGGAATGACTCTTAGAGTTCACTTTGCGACCAACTTGATGATTATAGATTGATGTAATATAACGCTGGTACGAGACTTTATAAATTGGTACATAGCAAAGACAGTTGTTAGAAAGGTTTAGAGCAAGTATTCATTCATACAATTAGCATAACTAAACCAGAAAACATGAATCACTGGTACAGACATGTACCAGTCAATATTACTCGTAGCAACACCTTATAAATGAATTCTAAAATCGGTCCAAGTGCCTGAAGCAAGAAATTGAAGTGTGCAACAGCTAACCTCTATCGGAATTGGGTCAAGAATGGCAACATTATTCATTTTAATTCAATCATCATAGAGGAACTAATTTACAAATTCAGAGAAGAAAACGAGACTACCAGCACTACACAGGATAGGGTTGATTGCTCAAGCAACAACAATATAAGCTCAAGAGAACCACGGCATGGTGTCAAAATGAGGAAAATCAATTGCATAATTACAACATGAATCACTGGTACAGACATGTACCAGTCAATTTTCCTCGTAGCAACACCATAGAAATGAATTCTAATATCGGTCCAAGTGCTTGAAGCAAGAAATTGAAGTGTGCAACAGCTCACCTCTATCAAAACAGCAAAGTAAAGCCTAATGAATTAAACTATATATGATACTGATATCAACTTGTATAAACAAGTACTGCAAACTATGACTTCCAGAATACGATAATTGGGTCAAGAATATCACCATTACTCATTTTAATTCAATCCAGTAATAACAATCATCATAGAGGAACTAATTTAACAAAAATAGCAGGAATTTGACGAGCATCGGATCTCATTCCTCCATTTGCAAGTTCCTTCCGGGTTCAACCAAGGTAGATATTGTATATGACAAAAGAAATTAATTTAATGAAATCTAACCAGTGAAAGCATATTAGCTCATTTTATTTTAGGTCACGTACAGGACTCAATGAAGAAGTGTGAGGCTTGGTTGAACTTTAACTCATCTCATCTCATTCCATTGCAAAGGACTGCTAATATTAATATATAGCAAAATATGAGTGTACTTATTACTGTTAATAGAAATGTCTTTGCATCATTACGCAAGGGAAAAAAGAGAGTTTGCATTAACAAAACAAAAGTGAAATTTCTATAGTGCACAGTTAGAAGTCCATAGTTCAAAAAATCGGCCGATTCAACTCGGAATCGGACGGGACCGAGCCGATTTTTGCCCGATTCTCGAGTTTGTGCGATTTTTTTCAAGAAATCGGATGAACAGTGACGGAATCGGCCGATTTTTCGGTCGAGTTACACCGATTCAAGCCGATGTAAAGCAAAAAATTTCAATCTCACTAACCTAGACTGTCAATCGCAGAAGATTCAAGCAAAAAAATAGCGATTCTCACTGACCTGGACCGAGTCTCAGAATTTGCGAAGGAACTGTCGTTGAGAACTGTCGTTGCGAAGGAACTGCCGAAGAAATTGTCATTGGAACGAGTCTCAGTCCAAGAAGAAAGAACGCTGATTTGGGAGAAATATTTTCGCTTCGCTGATTTGGGGGAAATTTTTCGCTGTCAGAAGAAGAAAGAGTATTTTACAGATAGGCCCTCACTTTGTTCAGTATTTGCAAAAGATAAATCACGAAATAAGACGGAGAGCAGCGTGTGCCGTTTTTTTTTAAGTTGCCACCCGAATAAATATAAATTAATTAAATACCATCCGTTAATTCGGAATTGAGATTCCGCCACGAACTCTAACTCAATCTGCGCACGGATCTCACAGCCGAACTCGTACTCAATATGCGGACCGATCCGAACTCTTCCTGGATCCGCGCACCTATCCGCACGCGTAACGGGTCCGCGCGCCGACCCGTCCGCACCCTGGGTAAGAGTTCGTGTTATAAGCTGCTATAAATTCATTCAGAAGGCGGCTCCCTAATTCATTCAGAAGACGGCAACAGAGAGACAGCAGCATAAGAAGTAAGTATATTTACAATTTCGTTATTTTTTTTCAACAAATTTATATTTTACAGATTTTTTAATATAGTGTAATTTTTTAATTATTAGGTTTGTCTATTGGTTATTTCAACCAATTATGATTGGAATTGCTTGTTATTTTGGTGGTGAAGTATTACAAGAACCAAATGGAGTTTATTATAGTCATCAAATACCGAAAATGTTCAATATCGACAGAGGTTTGGATTTTAGAGGTATAAATAGAAAAGTGTATCAACAACTCGGTATTGACCGCTGTAATTATGAACTGGTAATTTCTGCAAGAATTAATATTGGCCAAGGCAACCAAACATGGTTCCAGCAGTTTCCGGTACAAGACGATAGCAGTTGGGGGTTATATGTCGAAATGACAATGAATATGACCACTCCTTTCAAGTTCTTAGAGTTGTACGTGGTAGCCAACTCCAGACAAATCCCTAGACAGAACACCAGACAATTGTTGCAGTTGACTCAGGGTTTGGGGCTCGAGCAATCTGTAACGGGTCCTAGTCAGGTCCCATTTGTAGCAGGTCCTAATCAGGCACCATTTGTAGCGGGCCCTAGTAGCGTCCAATATGACAAGGGTCGATCTCCGATTCCATCCTCGTCATATAGCCGAGTCCAATATGTAAGGGACCGATCTGAAACCCCAGAACGGCTTTATTATGCTGACAATACGAACGAGGATCCTGAAGAAAGGGAGGCAGAGGCTAATTGAGATGATAATGGGAACGGTGGGGCATCAGATCATAGTGATGAGGATACTGGTATTCCTGTGCTTGGTAGGCTGAAGTGGCCTTTATTGGGTCATGGGGAAAGACATCCGTTTGAGGAATTTAATGACACATCAGGGTTTGAAGAGGCTGATAGCTCTTTTTTTGCGACATGTGAGGTATGTATATTTAAATGAAATTTAATTTTAATTTAATTTAATTATTAAATTGTTGTTGTTCAATTGTTGTTGTTTTTTTTTGTAAATTAAAAGGGAGAAAGACATCAATTGTCTGAGGGGATGACGTATGACAGCAAGGATAAGATGAAAGATATAATTAACCACTGGCACATCAAAGAAAATAGGGAGATAAAAAATACACACAGCGATACCACCAGGCTGAGGTACAAGTGTGTTAGCACCCGGTGCAGGTGGGCGTTGGTTGCGAGGGCTACATGATTTGGTAATACTTGGACCATCACGAAGAATGTGGCTAAGCACACATGCCACGCATCAGCATCCAGGTTAGATCATGCACAGTTGACGTCAGCTATGGTCGCTAACTGTATAAAATTGTCATTAGAAAAAAATGCTGATATTTCTATCCGGACAGTCGCTGATTTATGCGCTAAAAGGTACAAGGGCATCGTTCCAAAGTACAATAAATTATGGCGTGGTAGAGAGTTAGCAATTGCTCGGGCCTTTGGTAGTTGGGAGGGGTCTTACGGGCTGATTGTCCCTTTGTTAGAGGCAATAAAAAGGACAAATCCGGGAACCCAATATAAAATTGTTTCAAAGCCAACCAGTAAGGTAGGGTATCATTTTTTCATGAGAGCAGCATGGGCATGGGGAACCTGTATTGCCGCAGTCGGTCACCTCAGACCTGTCATCAGTATTGATGCTTGTTTCTTGTCTGGCAGATACAAGGGTAAGCTATTAATTGTAACCGGATATGATGCAGAGAACCAGTTAATCCCGTTAGCATTTGGGTTGGTAGAGAATGAAGATTTTGAGAATTGGGGATGGTTCATGAAGTGGGTGCGGGAGTTTGTAATTGGGCGAAACAGATACGTGTGTGTTGTATCTGACCGACACAAGGGCATAAAAAAGGTGTTTATTCAAGATGATTTCAGTTGGTGTGAGGAGAAAGGGGAGTGTGCTCATCGCTACTGCTCCCAATATGTATTTGAGAATTTTGGAAAGCACACTAAGGATAAGGTTGCCTCCACTTTTTTCAAGGTTATAGTTAAAAAGAAGAAGAGAAGAAGATTGCAAGAAGGACTTGATTCAATTGGGAGGCGAAATCCTGCTTGGTTGGCTTATTTGGATACATGTGGCAAATATAATGAAAATGACGAGGAAGAATTGCCTAAGCCATGGAAGGTGTATCAAGCTATGGATGATGGATCTCGTTGGGGAATAATGACTAGCAACGGTTCTGAATCACTCAACAATGTCTTCAGAACTTCTCGCAGGTTTGTATTTTATAATACTCCTCGAAAGCATAACTCTGAAACATGTCGGGAACCATGTCGTCTGAACTCATAGCCTCCAGTCGCTGGACATGCAGGGCGTGCTCCGTCCTCCAATCCTTCATCACCGTAGTGCACAGATCCTGGTGACACTCATACCAGGTATCCTTTGTGATAGGATCCGGGACTGGAAAATACTGAGCCATACCAAACTGTCTCATTACCCGTACAGGGTAATGATGCTCAACAACTTGGTAGTAAACAAGCGGTACCTGCAAATCATTTCATAGTTCAAGTGAATATTTTAAACTACAATTTTTTAAACTAGAGACATAAAAAAGAATAACTCGCACCTGAGCAAACCAGTATTGTCGCTCGCGTCTGCAGATTGAAGGAAGCTTTGTTAAGAAGGAGTGAGGGTCTTCATCTTCTTCAAAAACCTCGACGCGAGAATCATACAGCCTCCACTCGACATGTCGATCTGGAGTCATCTGCTCGAACTGAGTTCTGAAAAATTGAACTCCTGAAGGCTTACCGTGCGAAGTTGCGACATAGGTCTTTCTAGAGCAGAATCTCTGAGCATACGTAGGACATGTCTCCTCATTCGGCCTACCCCAGTTTGGAGCCCAACCGAGATCTCGTGGTTGCGGACGACCAAATGGAAATCTCGTCCACGACCAATGCTGAAGGAGACCAATCGGACCGTAGATATTTTTCTTGTCTACCTATTTTCAATAATTTGTAGTTATTTTTAATACAATAACATAAAATAATTATTAATATTACAATAAGAAGAGAAATTTATACCCGACACGCAGTGCATAAACCTCGATATAGACACGCCAAGACTGCCGCACCTAATTCATTTGTGGAGGGTCTGCCAGATCCTTCAGCCACTCCAGCGTACAAGCAGGGATGGTGTTCCCAGATGAATCTGGAAACAACCAGCAAGAAAACAACTCCATGATGTAAGCCCTTGTCCACCGATCAACCATCTCCAAAGGTGCATTTTCTCGCAATTTCCCTCTATAAGTACGATTTAATTTTTAGTACAAAGTATGAAAACTACAATCAAATAATTACTATTAAAAATAAAGCTTACTTGAATGCCGCACGCAAACAGGGAATGCTAATATCATTCTTAGATACACCCTTCGACCTCTTGAGTGTCCTTTCCTTCATCAGATTTGGGCCCAACAGGTCTTCAACTAACCATGTAAAGTCCCCGTACTCCACACCTGTCACAGCTCGTCCAGTAATAGGTAGTCCCCAGAGACAACTCACATCCTGGAGAGACACCGTAATCTCTCCAATAGGCAGGTGGAATGTGTGTGTCTCCGGCCGCCACCTTTCGACCAATGCAGATAGAAGCGCAACATCTGCAACAATGGGTGTCAACTGTGAGACATGCCACAAACCCAAACTCTTTAATGCAGGAGCGTATCGATTATCGTAGAGGATATTCATCTGATTGTTTCGCGTCGTCGTCAAGGTATAAGTCTGCATTCAATTTCATAACAAACAAACATATAACTTACCTATTTTGTCAAAATGAAAATTTAAACAAACATATAAATTATTTGCTCAAAACGTAAACTTACATATGAGTTTATGATTTTGTGCTCCTCAAATTTATACCAGCAAAGAGGGCTGATACTCTCTTTCGTCATATTTGGAAATATGGTACGAGCCAGTGATAAATCCAACTGTAAATCATCTTGCGTACGATTTTCATTACTAGCGCTGGTTGACGCCATCCTAACATCAATTTTATCAATTTTTCAGAAAAATTATACAATCTACAGTAATTCAAAAAAATAAATTTTTCATTTGGTGCATTTCTACTCAATTTTGATATATTATAATTTTTGGACACTAGTCTAACTTTTTAATCTAAATTGGTGCATTTCTAAATTGGTTTAAATTCAAAATTGGAAATTGGTGCCTTTCTAAATTGATGCATTTCTAAATTAGTCTAAATACAATAATTGGTCTAAGTTCTAAATTAGTCTAAATTATAAATTATAAATTAATTAATTTTTAAATTGGTCTAAATAAAATAAATGGTCTAAATTGAACAATTCTAAATTTGTACATTTATAAATTCTAAATCACAAATACAATTCTAAATTATAAATACAATTCTATTCTAAATTGATCTAAATACACAAATATTACAATATACTACTATTTTGGTACCCTAAATCCTAAATCTAACTAAACTACTAAATAAAATAATTAAATAAAAACTTTAACTAAAAAAAAAACAAAAAAACAAAAGAAACGTGATATGCGGCTCTGTTTTGCGCTGAGGGAGAGGGGGCCAGCTGGAATGGTGACAATCACACACCGCGCGGGTTAAATAAGAAATCCACCACGAACTCTTACCCAGGGTGCGGACGGGTCGGCGCGCGGATACGTGCGCGGATCCAGGGAGAGTTCGGATCGGTCCGCATATTGAGTAGGAGTTCGGCTGTGAGATCCGTGCGCAGATTGAGTTAGAGTTCGTGGCGGAATCTCAATTCCGAATTAACGGATGGTATTTAATTAATTTATATTTATTCGGGTGGCAACTAAAAAAAAAACGGCAGCGTGTGAGATCTCAAATAGATTTACATCAGCCTTTTTTATTTGCATGTGGGACCCACTCTTTTACTTTTTCTCAAAAGTTATATACGAAATTTGATAAGTTCAGTAGATGTGGTCATGCTTTATTACTTACTTTGATAATTGTATACGAAATTTCCATTTAGTTAGTTGTAGCCGAACCACGTGTAAAGTTTGTAAAGTTTGTAAAGTTTGAGCATAGAGGACAATAATATGATTCAGCCAGCTCGATATAGCTTCTGATAATAAAAGTGTCTTTTATTTGTAATATTTGTAATACATTATATAATTAGTGGATTATTTGAGTGTAATATTGTCTTAGTTAACATAATTTTTTTACAAATTATTTTTATCAAATTTTTCTAACTTTTTGGCTACAAAATAAGACTTCTGCCAAAAACACCCGATTTATCGATCCGATTCTGACCGATTTATCTGATTCTGATTCCACAGTCAAAAATCTGATTCCGATTCCGAGTTTCAGAACTATGGTTAGAACAAGGTAACAAGAACAAATTAAACATTACAAATATAAGCAAACTCTAGGCAACAAGTTACATTAGATGACATTTATACAATCGAGTCATGCACCCACCTCATATTACATATTAGATGATATTAATACACCTGAGTCATGCATGAAAGGTTAACAAAAATATCCAAACATTAAACAAGATGAAAGACATAATTCAAACAATCACTTTAATTTCTTCCCGCAAGTTGCAGTTATGTGTTGTGTTGTTAGCGAGCGGCCAGGGAGGCCAGGGAGAGGAGAGAAGAGAGGGCTTTTGAGATGTCTAATTGTTCGTTGTGATGTGGAGAGAGCAAAATAAGCGGAACTTCTCTCAATTGACGACTATGTTGGTGGAAATCTGAGTTCCATTCCTCTCCTCCATTTCTTGGTGAAAAGAGAGGGTTTTTTTTTTTTTTTTTTCACTGAGGAGTGCATTCTTGTTAGAAAGCTGATAATTGTACTCCAAATAAAGTACCTGTGCGTGTTCCCCAACCTTCTAGAATATCGGCGACAAAAATATCAGGTTTTACTTCATACAACGCAATAACAGTACCAATCTTTTTTTATTGTATAGAATTTCGCTGCATGAAGAAAAAAACACTCTGTTAAATAAATTTAACAAAAGTACTGCCAAATGCAGCGAAACAATAAATTTAAACATATAAAGAAAAGCGTTTAATCTACTGCATTCAAGTGTTTAACTTTTATTGTAAATGCGTTAAATTTTCATTTTTAAAAACAAAAACGAATTCCTGAATTCGTCCCCGAGCAAAAATTTACAGATCTAAACTGAAACCAATCCCCAAGCACGTCCCCGAGCACAAAATTTACACCTCTAAATTTGTACTATCCCTGAGGGCGTCCCCCAGCACAAAATTTCTTCATTTGTGCAGAATGTGCCATGAACAGTATATGTGAACAAGTAAAGTATGTAAACCAATATGTACTAGCAAGCAAACAACATAAACAAAGAATTGAAAATTTGTGCATATAAACATGCGTTTACAAATACATTTTAAAGCATATAAACCTGTGTTTACAAACATTGAAAAATCTGTGTTTACAAACATATAAACCTGTGTTTACAAACACATTTTAAAGTTTATTCTTCAAACACATTTTAAAACATATAAACATGTGTGTAAAGCAAGTAAACCAATATATATTGGCAAGAAAACAACATAAACAAAGCAATGAAAATTTGTGCATATAAACCTGTATTTACAAACACATTTTAAAGCATATAAACATGTATTTACAAACACATTTTAAAGCATATAAACATATGTTTATAAAAATTAAAAAATCTGTGTTACGAACATATAAACATGTGTTTACAAACACATTTTAAAGCATATAAACCTGTGTGTAAAACAAGTAAACCAATATATACTAGCAAGTAAACCTAGGAGACAGCACAATATTTAGTTTAACATATTTGAAATTAATCACATAAACAATTAGCAAAATTTCAGTTACAAAAACTACATGACATCTGTTTGAACAGTCACCAAAAATCAGAAAAAAAAAAAAAAAAAACTGAGCCACTTTACCAGTAAATACCAGAAAATTCAGAAACATCAAGAAAGACTGATTTATACTAGAAAATACCATAAAAAACTGACCCCTTCACCAGGAAATACCAGAAAGTCCAGAGATGTGCTGAACATAATTTCTAAATTCTTCACTTTAGAGGTAAATAAACTAAATTTTCTAGTTAGGCATTTAATTATAGTTACTGTTAAATCTGGTATATGGTTGATTTTTCTTAGAATTCACTGTTATATTCTATCTATAACTCGGGCTAATTTCTTAGAATTCACTGTTATGTACTGGAAATTTTGCTCAATTTCCCTTCTAACAATATTTTTTGCATTTAATTATCCAATTTGTGTTTAAAATCTATGTTTACATTTTTTGCATTTAATTATCCGGTATATGGTTGTTTTTTTGCATTTAAAATCTGTGTTTACAAACACATTTTAAAGCATATAAACCTGTGTGTAAAGCAAGTAAACCAATATATATTGGCAAAAAAATAACATAAAAAAAGTAATGAAAATTTGTACATATAAACTTGTGTTTACAAACACATTTGAAAGCATATAAACCTGTATTTACAAACACATTTTAAAGCATATAAACCTGTGTTTATAAAAATTAAAAAAATATGTGTTACGAATATATAAACCTGTATTTACAAACACATTTTAAAGCATATAAACCTGTGTGTAAAGCAAGTAAACCAATATATACTGGCAAGTAAACCTAGGAGGTAGCACAATATTTAGTTTAACATATTTGAAATTAATAACATAAACAATTAGCAAAATTTCAATTACAAAAACTACATGACATCTGTTTGAACAGTCACCAAAAATCAGAAAAAGAAAAAACTGAGCCACTTTACCAGTAAATACCAGAAAATTCAGAAACATCAGGAAAAACTGACCCCTTCACCAGAAAATACCAGAAAGTCCAGAGATGTGCTGAACATAGTTTCTAAATTCTTCACTTTAGAAAACTAATCATTTCACTAATTTGTCCTTCTTTGTTGTCCTTCATAGCTACATAGTTTCTAAATTGTTCACTTTAGAGGTAAATAAACTAAATTCTCTAGTTAGGCATTTAATTATAGTTACTGTTGAATCCGGTATATGGTTGATTTTTCTTAGAATTCACTGTTATATTCTATCTATAACTCGGGCTAATTTCTTAGAATTCACTATTATGTACTGGAAATTCTGCTCAATTTTCCTTATAACAATATTTTTTGCATTTAATTATCCAATTTTCTTGGAGTGATGTACTGAATATTTTTTGCATTTAATTCAAGTGTTTAATTTTCATTGTAAATGAGTTAAATTCTTATACCTGTGAACAAGTAAAGCATATAAACCAATATAAATCTTTAGAATAAAACATATACATCTCATGTACAAAGAATTAAAACCTCAACAATAATATTTCAAAGCATATAAACCTTAACAATAACACTGCATTTATAAAGCATATAAACCTCATGTACAAAGAATTAAAACCTCAACAATAACATTTCAAAGCATATAAATCTCATGTACAAAGAATTAAAATCTCAACAATAACATTTCAAAGCATATAAACATCAACAATAACACTGCATTTATAAAGCATATAAACCTCATGTACAAAGAATTAAAACTTCAACAATAACATTTCAAAGTATATAAATCTCAACAATAATACTACATTTACAAAGCATATAAAGCTTGTGTACAAAGCCTTGAAAATTTTAATAGTTGTAGACTGAGATTTAAAAACTTGAAAATTTAAAGTCTCATGAGTTTTACTTTAAAATTACTCAAAAGTATTTCTTCATGGATCTTATTTGAAAGATAAAATTGAATAGAAAACGTTCGTATTTTTAAATTCGTAAAATTCATCATGGATCGTCAGAAAAATAAATTATAATGATTAGAGAAAAAATAAAAAAGAATGGGTGAAAGGAATATTTCCGTTTTTGGCTTGAAGACAAAAGTAGTTAGGAGTTGAAACTATGCAAATTTAGAATTTTAATGCTTTCAGACAGAGGTTTACATGCTTGCGAGTAGCATTGTAAAATGTTATAAACATAGCTTTAAATGTTTTGATATTAGTACTGGAAATAGAAGTTAGACAACATTGGAAGTTTTTTCTGTTAAACTACTTGGGGGACGCGCTCGGGTATGATGGCTCAGGGTACTAGAACATTTCTCTTCTTGTTATTCCAAGTTTTTGTTGGATTAGCGGCACAACGCTGTTGTGGACTGTTCCGAATAGCTGTCAAGTTGTTTGGATTCATTTGTGTTAAGAATAGTACTACTATTTCAAGAATAGAGCTATTCTCGCTCACCCAAAGGTACCATAAAAAAAGAGTTTTATTTACAAGCATAATAGAAAAAATAAACCAAAACATCCTCATTTTGAGGGAATTTCACGAATATCCACGCTACACAGACAATCCGCAGCCCTATTTAGTGAGGACTGCACAGCCAGTTCGTGGCCTAGACTAGAGTCCGCAGATTAAACCTATAGCCTCAGTTTTACTTTTTCCTTTTTTTTTACTTGAAAATCGTGCCTTTCTTCAAATTAATAAATGTTTCAAAATGTGACCGCAGATTCGTCTGATATATCTCAAAGTTTGAGTCTTTAATAAATGTTTTTGTAAATAAAATTACATAAATAAATTGTGGGGCTGCAGATTAAATATGTGGACTCCAGTCGGGGGGCCTGCAGATAGGTTATGTGAACTCTATTAATTGAGTCCGCATATTAACTTTGCAATCTGGATAATTTTTGTATTCTGACCAAATGAGATTGTTTTGATTTATTTGTTTGTATGCTTTTAATAAAATTTCGACATCCTAGCACAATATAGCACACAGCCACACACTGAAGAAAACTGTGTATATGTCAACGTTTTCTCTCAAATCTTATATATTTATAACTGCATGATATTTCTTTTCTCGAAGCATGCTAATTATCGTTCAAACTTATTTGATTCATAATCAATTTAAGGCGCCAGACAAGTTTTAGGTGTGATCCGAATTTTGAACATAATTTTACACCTTAAACAAAACAAAAATCCATAGTCGATTTAGATTTATCAATTGTTACGTTGTGGTAAAGCAGTCAAATTTTGTCGCATGCAAATTTACCATCAATTTTTAATTTTTAAATACAGTGTTATCGATGTCTCCTCTCTTTTATGAAAACATATATGTTTAAATTTCGCAAAAGACATGTCACAACAAACAGAAATCTTTTCCTTTTTTGCGAAAAAAAAAAAACTGGTGGATTTAACCCACTTCTTCATCAAGCTAGCTATGAAATTTTTCTGAAACTAAAAAGAAAGATTGAAAAACCAATTTTAAAAAGAAAATGCAAAAAAAATATGATTAAGCAGCTCTCTTGGCCCATTTCAGGAAAACCAGGCCTGTATAACCCAATGCAGCCCAGAACAATCGTTCAAGATTGTACAAAGTAATGATTTTTTTTCATACTTTTCACAAGGTCTAGTACGTTTTGTTACTTTTTTTTGTGATTTATCACAATTTTGAAATGATTCCGCAATTTTGTCTTTTGTTTACTATTTATATGCCGTTATGTTTTTCACAATTTTTAACAAGTAATTTACTGTTTTATATTTGGTGTTCATATGTATTTAAAAAACATTTGAGATGTTGGAGAAAACAAATGAAGGTAGAATTCGTTTTTTTTCTTCTTTTAATTTGGCTTTACATGCACATTCGAGTGGTCAAAAAATATTTATAGGGCAGTATACATTATTGGATAATAGAAATTTCATCAAAAGATAAGCAATATATAACTTATTTACACAAAATTTCAGATCAACAATAGGCAACCATGATCATTTCGAGTTTTTTTTTTTTTTTTTTTGCATCATGATTAAAATGAAAACAAAATGGGCTTTAGATACATCTATTAACTTGTTGCAAATTGCATACACATCAAATAAAAGTAATAATTAGGCAATATTGTTACAAATCTTTTAACAAGATTTCTATCTGTTTTTTTTTTAAACAACATTATTTTAACTTGACAATTTCTACATATTCTGATTTGTAATTGAATACTTTTAGGCATCAAAAGATGAAAAAAAAGTGGTTTACAATAAATATCTCGATTTGAAATTTTATGTGATTTATAGGAATATATGAAGTTTACTATCGAAAAATGAGTTTCAGCCTAAAAGACAACTCACTGACCTGCTGCTGAACCTATACTAATATGCATTTTAATCATAGCAAATACAGGGGGTAGGGGCATGGGAGAAGTGCAGCTAGTGCTCCGAAAATACTTGCAACAGTATCATGAGTAGGCGGGAAGAGATGAACCAGCAATAGCTACAGTAGGGACTGGTACCATGAATATATTACGATAAAGATAGATTAGAGGCTCACTAGGTCATTTAATTTTCTTTTTGTAATTTTTTTAGGATTTAGTTTTGACAGCCACTGTTAATCTTTCAAAAAAAAAAAAAGACATCATAAGTTTCTGACTATCGAGTATTTTTCTTAAACAAAACTAATAAAAAATCACTTATCTTTCATTCTTTTTCCTATTTATTTCTTGATCTTTGGGCTATAAACAGGTCGTGATTATTAATAGATTTTCATTTGTCTAATAATTTGCATCAAATGTGCTTGACTATTGTTGAATCTTTTATTTTTACTCTTGTTTTGTTGTATTGCAAATATTTTAATAACATACTATCTAAACTTAATATGCTTGTACATAAAAATTTGGAGACAATATGATGCCTATTATAACTGTTGATCATGATGACCCACTATGAATCATTAATGAAGACAATCGACTGATTTTATGAGATAAAGTTCTTCTAACATAATTTGTGAGAATGCATTCCTCAGAAAAAAAATATGCAAAAAAAAAAATAAAAGAAAATTAAACGTACTATCCGTGGAAGAAAGGAAATTAACTCCATAGAAGAAAGGAAAAAAAAAATTCCATAGAAGAAAGTGAAAAAACATTAAATTTCATAGAAGAAGGAAAAACTTTTAATAATCAAGACAATAGCATTTAAATTCCAGATTGGACAATAATCTTCTCTTTCTATTTGAAAAATCAATTCAAACACAACAGTATATATCATATATGATTTCAGATCCATTAGAAACAAACAAATCAGATCCATAGGAAATTCACATGACTATCAGATTCACTTCTTATTTGCATCAATTGATCAGCTTGACTAAAATAGATGGTTTATCGTATCGCTGTTGTTGATGAGTGGCAGAGAGAACGCAATAGAGAGAGATGATAGAGACTCGGAGATTTGAAATTTTGGATTAGGAAGGAGGAAAGAATTTCTCACAAGTTTCTTAGATCGATGCGATTAGATGGACGGATAGGATCGATGCTCTCATATAGGAACGATCCGTGGGAACTTGTGAGAACCAATCAGAAAATAGAGCACGGATCGACTTTTCATTTTGTCGCTTCTTTCATTTTTGATTATTAGCTATGTCCTTCTCTGACCTCTAACATGTAATTATTACATTAAGTCACTTCTTATTGGTTTTTAAGAGAAAAATGAGGGATCCACAGTAGAATTTCGACAGTTGGCAGTAGAGGTTGAATAAAACCCGTTAAGGGTATACCCGCCCGTACCCGCCCGTACCCGCCAGCTAGGGTACCCGTGCCCGAGCTCGGGTATGGGTCGGGTACTCGGGTACGCGGGTACGGGCAAAAATCGGACCGGACCCGTTTTTTTAGACCAATACCCGAGTTTACCCTACCCGAGTTAACCCGTACCCGACTAAACCCGTACCCGACTACCCGAGTACCCATACCCGTATACCCGAGTACTGTTCATCACAGTTCAAAATTCAAAAAATTTGATTTTCCCCCCCAAACCGGTGCCATCCCATCCGGACCCGACCGGCCGGACCCACCCGGACCGGACCGGACCGACCGGATGGGACGGTTTTTTTTTTTTTTTTTTTTTTTTTTCTGTTTCTGTTTCTGTTTACTGTTACTGTTACTGTTATTCTTTAAAAATTAAAAATTTAAATTTTATCCCTCCAACCAAAATTTCTTTAAATACCCCTCTTCCTCCCTTCATTTTTACATCTCCATCTCAATTCTCATTCTCTCATTCTCTTAATCTAAATTTCTATAATTCTCAAATTTTAAATTTATTGTTAAAAAAAATATAGTTGTACATTTAATTCCTTCTACAAATAAGCAAACGGAATTACGAAGGTATCGAAATTACGAAGTTCGGGACCTTTCGCAAGATTTTTCCGCGAGATTTAAAGGTTATATTTATTTCATGTTAGATTAATTTATTTTTGTAGAGTAAATTTAATTTATGTAGATTTATTGGATGTTAAGTAATTAGATATTTATATTTGTTAGATTTATTTTATGTTAGATTTGTTAAGTAATTAGATTTATTGAATATGTTAGATTTATTTAGTTTATGTTAGATTTGTTAGATGTAAAGTAATTAAATTTGTTTCTATTTTTTAATTTCTGTTTTTTTGTTTCTGTTTTTTAATTTCTGTTTTTTAGATTTATTTTTGTAAATGTTAGATTTATTTTTGAAAATGTTAGATTTATTTTGAATAGGTTAGATTTATTTTCCGTTTTTTAATTTCTGTTTTTTAATTTCTGTTTTTTAATTTCTGTTTTTTGTTTCTGTTTTTTAATTTCTGTTTTTTTGTTTCTGTTTTTTAATTTCTGTTTTTTAATTTCTGTTTTTTAGATTTCTGTTTTTTAGATTTATTTTTGTAAATGTTAGATTTATTTTGAATAGGTTAGATTTATTTTTGAAAATGTTACATTTATTTTAAATAGGTTAGATTTAATTTCTGTTTTTTTGTTTCTGTTTTTTTATTTCTGTTTTTTTTCATTTCTGTTTTTTTATTTCTGTTTTTCATTTTTTTTTTAATTTCTGTTTTTTAGATTTATTCTTGTAAATGTTAGATTTATTTTGAATAGGTTAGATTTATTTTTGAAAATGTTAGATTTATTTAGAATAGGTTAGATTTATTTTTGTAAATGTTAGATTTATTTTGAATAGGTTAGATTTATTTTTATAAATGTTAGATTTATTTTTGAAAATGTTAGATTTATTTTGAATAGGTTAGATTTATTTTCTGTTTTTTAATTTCTGTTTTTTAATTTCTGTTTTTTTGTTTCTGTTTTTTAATTTCTGTTTTTTTGTTTCTGTTTTTTAATTTCTGTTTTTTTAGTTCTGTTTTTTTATTTCTGTTTTTTTATTTCTGTTTTGTAGATTTATTTTTGTAAATGTTAGATTTATTTTGAATAGGTTAGATTTATTTTTGAAAATGTTAGATTTATTTTGAATAGGTTAGATTTATTTTTGTAAATGTTAGATTTATTTTGAATAGGTTAGATTTATTTTTGTAAATGTTAGATTTATTTTTGAAAATGTTAGATTTATTTTGAATAGGTTAGATTTATTTTCTGTTTTTTAATTTCTGTTTTTTAATTTCTGTTTTTTTGTTTTTGTTTTTTAATTTCTGTTTTTTTGTTTCTGTTTTTTAATTTCTGTTTTTTTGTTTCTGTTTTTTTATTTCTGTTTTTTTAGTTCTGTTTTTTAATTTCTGTTTTTTAATTTCTTTTTTTTAATTTCTGTTTTTTTATTTCTGTTTTGTAGATTTATTTTTGTAAATGTTAGATTTATTTTGAATAGGTTAGATTTATTTTTGAAAATGTTAGATTTATTTTGAATAGGTTAGATTTATTTTTGTAAATGTTAGATTTATTTTGAATAGGTTAGATTTATTTTTGTAAATGTTAGATTTATTTTTGAAAATGTTAGATTTATTTTGAATAGGTTAGATTTATTTTCTGTTTTTTAGATTTCTGTTTTGTAATTTCTGTTTTTTTAGTTCTGTTTTTTTAGTTCTGTTTTTTAATTTCTGTTTTTTTAGTTCTGTTTTTTTAGTTCTGTTTTTTTATTTCTGTTTTTTTAGTTCTGTTTTTTTAGTTCTGTTTTTTTATTTCTGTTTTTTTAGTTCTGTTTTTTAATTTCTGTTTTTTTATTTCTGTTTTTTAGATTTCTGTTTTTTAGATTTCTGTTTTTTAATTTCTGTTTTTTAATTTCTGTTTTTTTAGTTCTGTTTTTTTATTTCTGTTTTTGAATTTCTGTTTTTTTATTTCTGTTTTTTAATTTCTGTTTTTTTAGTTCTGTTTTTTTATTTCTGTTTTTTAATTTCTGTTTTTTTGTTTCTGTTTTTTAATTTCTGTTTTTTTGTTTCTGTTTTTTAATTTCTGTTTTTTTGTTTCTGTTTTTTTATTTCTGTTTCTTTAGTTCTGTTTTTTAATTTCTGTTTTTTTATTTCTTTTTTTTTATTTCTGTTTTGTAGATTTATTTTTGTAAATGTTAGATTTATTTTGAATAGGTTAGATTTATTTTTGAAAATGTTAGATTTATTTTGAATAGGTTAGATTTATTTTTGTAAATGTTAGATTTATTTTGAATAGGTTAGATTTATTTTTGTAAATGTTAGATTTATTTTTGAAAATGTTAGATTTATTTTGAATAGGTTAGATTTATTTTCTGTTTTTTAGATTTCTGTTTTGTAATTTCTGTTTTTTTAGTTCTGTTTTTTTAGTTCTGTTTTTTAATTTCTGTTTTTTTAGTTCTGTTTTTTTAGTTCTGTTTTTTTATTTCTGTTTTTTTAGTTCTGTTTTTTTAGTTCTGTTTTTTTATTTCTGTTTTTTTAGTTCTGTTTTTTAATTTCTGTTTTTTTATTTCTGTTTTTTAGATTTCTGTTTTTTAGATTTCTGTTTTTTAATTTCTGTTTTTTAATTTCTGTTTTTTTATTTCTGTTTTTTTATTTCTGTTTTTGAATTTCTGTTTTTTTATTTCTGTTTTTTAATTTCTGTTTTTTAATTTCTGTTTTTTTAGTTCTGTTTTTTTATTTCTGTTTTTTAATTTCTGTTTTTTAATTTCTGTTTTTTAATTTCTGTTTTTTAGATTTCTGTTTTTTAGATTTATTTTTGTAAATGTTAGATTTATTTTGAATAGGTTAGATTTATTTTTGAAAATGTTACATTTATTTTAAATAGGTTAGATTTAATTTCTGTTTTTTTGTTTCTGTTTTTTTATTTCTGTTTTTTTTCATTTCTGTTTTTTTATTTCTGTTTTTCATTTTTTTTTTAATTTCTGTTTTTTAGATTTATTCTTGTAAATGTTAGATTTATTTTGAATAGGTTAGATTTATTTTTGAAAATGTTAGATTTATTTAGAATAGGTTAGATTTATTTTTGTAAATGTTAGATTTATTTTGAATAGGTTAGATTTATTTTTATAAATGTTAGATTTATTTTTGAAAATGTTAGATTTATTTTGAATAGGTTAGATTTATTTTCTGTTTTTTAATTTCTGTTTTTTAATTTCTGTTTTTTTGTTTCTGTTTTTTAATTTCTGTTTTTTTGTTTCTGTTTTTTAATTTCTGTTTTTTTAGTTCTGTTTTTTTATTTCTGTTTTTTTATTTCTGTTTTGTAGATTTATTTTTGTAAATGTTAGATTTATTTTGAATAGGTTAGATTTATTTTTGAAAATGTTAGATTTATTTTGAATAGGTTAGATTTATTTTTGTAAATGTTAGATTTATTTTGAATAGGTTAGATTTATTTTTGTAAATGTTAGATTTATTTTTGAAAATGTTAGATTTATTTTGAATAGGTTAGATTTATTTTCTGTTTTTTAATTTCTGTTTTTTAATTTCTGTTTTTTTGTTTCTGTTTTTTAATTTCTGTTTTTTTGTTTCTGTTTTTTAATTTCTGTTTTTTTGTTTCTGTTTTTTTATTTCTGTTTTTTTAGTTCTGTTTTTTAATTTCTGTTTTTTAATTTCTTTTTTTTAATTTCTGTTTTTTTATTTCTGTTTTGTAGATTTATTTTTGTAAATGTTAGATTTATTTTGAATAGGTTAGATTTATTTTTGAAAATGTTAGATTTATTTTGAATAGGTTAGATTTATTTTTGTAAATGTTAGATTTATTTTGAATAGGTTAGATTTATTTTTGTAAATGTTAGATTTATTTTTGAAAATGTTAGATTTATTTTGAATAGGTTAGATTTATTTTCTGTTTTTTAGATTTCTGTTTTGTAATTTCTGTTTTTTTAGTTCTGTTTTTTTAGTTCTGTTTTTTAATTTCTGTTTTTTTAGTTCTGTTTTTTTAGTTCTGTTTTTTTATTTCTGTTTTTTTAGTTCTGTTTTTTTAGTTCTGTTTTTTTATTTCTGTTTTTTTAGTTCTGTTTTTTAATTTCTGTTTTTTTATTTCTGTTTTTTAGATTTCTGTTTTTTAGATTTCTGTTTTTTAATTTCTGTTTTTTAATTTCTGTTTTTTTAGTTCTGTTTTTTTATTTCTGTTTTTGAATTTCTGTTTTTTTATTTCTGTTTTTTAATTTCTGTTTTTTTAGTTCTGTTTTTTTATTTCTGTTTTTTAATTTCTGTTTTTTTGTTTCTGTTTTTTAATTTCTGTTTTTTTGTTTCTGTTTTTTAATTTCTGTTTTTTTGTTTCTGTTTTTTTATTTCTGTTTCTTTAGTTCTGTTTTTTAATTTCTGTTTTTTTATTTCTTTTTTTTTATTTCTGTTTTGTAGATTTATTTTTGTAAATGTTAGATTTATTTTGAATAGGTTAGATTTATTTTTGAAAATGTTAGATTTATTTTGAATAGGTTAGATTTATTTTTGTAAATGTTAGATTTATTTTGAATAGGTTAGATTTATTTTTGTAAATGTTAGATTTATTTTTGAAAATGTTAGATTTATTTTGAATAGGTTAGATTTATTTTCTGTTTTTTAGATTTCTGTTTTGTAATTTCTGTTTTTTTAGTTCTGTTTTTTTAGTTCTGTTTTTTAATTTCTGTTTTTTTAGTTCTGTTTTTTTAGTTCTGTTTTTTTATTTCTGTTTTTTTAGTTCTGTTTTTTTAGTTCTGTTTTTTTATTTCTGTTTTTTTAGTTCTGTTTTTTAATTTCTGTTTTTTTATTTCTGTTTTTTAGATTTCTGTTTTTTAGATTTCTGTTTTTTAATTTCTGTTTTTGAATTTCTGTTTTTTTATTTCTGTTTTTTTATTTCTGTTTTTGAATTTCTGTTTTTTTATTTCTGTTTTTTAATTTCTGTTTTTTAATTTCTGTTTTTTTAGTTCTGTTTTTTTATTTCTGTTTTTTAATTTCTGTTTTTTTATTTCTGTTTTTTTATTTCTGTTTTTTAATTTCTGTTTTTTTATTTCTGTTTCTTAATTTCTGTTTTTTGAATAGGTTTAAAATATGACAACTCCTCCTCGGGACGGGGAAGAAGATTTTGCCTCGAGATTGTCGGCCTCATTTTTTGGCCCCGATATGCCACGATCTCATTATCCACAAAATTATCCACCTAATTATCTTGATAGTTCTTCCTCCCAAATGCCACCACCTAATTATCCACAAAATTATCCACACAATTATCCACAAAATTATCAAAGAAGGGACCAAATGCTAGATTTAAATTATCAACAACCTCCACAAATGAGTGCACCGCCATCGTATTATACTTCAAACGATCCAAATGTATTCATTCCACAAGAATCACTTCAACCGACACCATCGTATACATATGGAGGCATGGGCTCTTCTGTAGCATCGAGTCAATTCACTGACACTGCCCCTTCGACAGCTGAACCTGAAATTCAAGAAGAAGTTGTCGCTCCTTCGACAAGTAGACCCCCAGAAGCACCAACAGAAAAGAAGACTAAAAGAGAAAGAGCTCCTCCCGATTACAATCAACCGTGGGCGAGATTTTATGATATTACCAGAGATGAAAGAGGTATTATGAAATATCTAGATTGTCTGGTAAAAAATTACAATAGACATTTTGAGTATAAAGGAGGTAGTGGTATGAGCAGCTTTAAAAGACATTCCGAAATGCATGAAAAAAAGCATGAGGAACCAAGTGCAGATGCTCAACCGAAAATAATCCAAACCCTTATTAACGCGGATGGTACCAGAACCAACCCAAAATTCGATGAATCAAAAATGCTTAGTGAATTGGCTCGGTACATTACCCACAAAGAACAACCAATAAGTATGGGTAGTTGCATGAGTTTTTCCCGGTTATGCATTCGGGGGTTAGGCCAACCAATGTACAAGAGGATGCATCATAAAAAAATGGTTGGTGAAATAAAAAAACAGTTTCTCTCTAAGAAAGATGACCTCAAAGCTCTATTTGCATACCAAAATAATAAGGTCTCAATTACATCCGATATATGGACTGCCGGTAAACATGGACTTGGGTACTCTTGTGTTACCGGGCATTGGATCAATGATCATTGGTTATTACAAAAAAGGATATTAAGTTTTGGAGTGCTAGATTCCCCGCACACTGCAAATGTAATTTTCAAATACATTATTTCCGTTTTAGAAGAATATAACCTTAAGAGGGATATGTCTAACAAGGTTTTTTCTATCTCATTCGATAATGCGAGTAACAACATAGCTTCCATTGAGATTTTTAAACGGTCACTAAACCCGATCATGAATGGTGAAATGTTTCACCAAAAGTGTGCGTGCCACATACTTAACCTCGTTGTAAAGGCGGGTCTTAAAACAGAAGACGTAAAACTATTGATAATTAAATTTAAAAATGCTCTCAACCACGTTGTTTCAAACCAAGAAAGAAAACAAAAGTTTGGGGCTCTGTGTGTCAAATATAGATTGGATAAGTTGAAAGTACCTTGGGATATAGATACCCGTTGGAACTCTACCTATAGGTTGTTGAACCGATGCATTCCTTACAAAGCTGTCATAGGGGAGTTTTTGAGAAGCTCAACCCCCGAGGCACTACAATTGGAACTCACCGATGGAGAATGGGAGCAACTACAAAGGCTATGCAATTTCCTTCAAACCTTTTTTACAGCAACCGTACAACTATCCTGCTCATACTCACCGACGTCATTTCAGTTGCTCAGACATCTCTATGACATCTCCAAGGTGTATTGTCATTTGGAACAAGCTGAAATCCACGATAAATCTCTCACACCAATCGTAGATGCCATGAAACAAAAGTTTCTCAAATATTGGGAAGATGTACCGCTCGTCGCGATTATTGCGAACTGCCTCAACCCGGCATACAAGAAGTTTTACACGATCAAAGTAGTTCAAAGGTACAAAAATAATCTACGTTTAGATAGTACCAGGGTGGAGGCATACGTGGATTCGAAATTCGAAGAGATGTTTAACATATACAACTCAAGAATGAGTGCCAACCAAAACCCGTCTTCGTCCCGTGCCACCCCTAGGTATGAATATAAATATACATGTATTTTTTAATCTTTATTATTTATAATATATACATTATTTGTCCACTAATTTTTTTAAATTTTTTAATAGTTTCACTTCTAGGAGCACTAGCAGTGGTGGTTTGTTAGCAGATTTTCAGTCGGAGATCGAACCACAAACAACAAGCGAGCTAGTGACCTATGTATCGATGATGAACGAAAGTGAACATGGACTTGACGTCATGGCATGGTGGAGGAGGCATCAAAGGGCCTTTCCAACACTGGCGATGATGGCCCGCGATGTATTTGCCGTGCCTGTGTCAACCGTCCCTTCTGAAAGTTGTTTTAGTTCGGCGAACAGGATCCTCTCCGATAAACGCAGTAAGTTGGGTCCACATGTTTTTGAAAGACTTGTGTGCTTGAAAGATTGGATTCAAGCTGAAGAGCGCAGGCAACATGTGCCTGAAGCATCATCATCCGAAGTCGACACTGAAGAAAGCGGTACCGAGGTGCGGCACCAGGCTAATTCGGATTCAGACGGTGCGGAAGAGAGCGAAGAATGGTATAGGAATGAAAACTTCTAGATAGGTAGTGTCGGTATAAATTTCTAACCTCTTTTAGTCTTTATCATTATTTTTTAAACTATAAATTTCTAAATATTTCATTTAGTTTTTAAATTATTCATTTTAAAGAATAATTACTAACAAAAAAAAAGTTAGAACTCTGCCTATGTTATTTTACATAGCCGGTCCCAAGCCCGGAATAAAGGAGGAGGGTAACTTCTATTGTTTAAAAATTTCGAAATATAAATAAATTATGAAACTATATAATTAGAATGAGAATTTAAAAATAAAATAAAAAACAGAAATTAAAAAAGAGAAATTAAATCTAACCTATTCAAAATAAATCTAACATTTACAAAAATAAATCTAAAAAACAGAAATTAAAAAACAGAAATTAAAAAAACAGAAATTAAAAAACAGAAATTAAAAAACAGAAATTAAATCTAACCTATTCAAAATAAATCTAACATTTACAAAAATAAATCTAAAAAACAGAAATTAAAAAACAGAAATTAAAAAAACAGAAATTAAAAAAAGAAATAAAAAACAGAAATAAAATCTAACCTATTCAAAATAAATCTAACATTTACAAAAATAAATCTAAAAAACAGAAATTAAAAAACAGAAATTAAAAAACAGAAATTAAAAAAACAGAAATTAAAAAAAGAAATAAAAAACAGAAATTAAAAAACAGAAATTAAATCTAATCTATTCAAAATAAATCTAACATTTACAAAAATAAATTAAAAAACAGAAATTAAAAAACAGAAATTAAAAAACAGAAATTAAAAAACAGAAATTAAAAAACAGAAATAAAAAAACAGAAATTAAAAAACAGAAATTAAATCTAACTTATTCAATCTGTATACCCGTACCCGACTACCCGAGTACCCGTACTCGTATACCCGAGTTACTGTTCATTCATTTCAAAATTCAAAAATTCTGATTTTTCCCCCCCCAAAAAAAACATTAAAAAAACAAAAAAAAAACAACAACAAAACAACAACAACAAAAAACAGCAAAAAAAAAACAGCAAAAAAAAAACCAACAAAAAAACCAAACAAAAAAACAGCAAAAAAAAAAAAAAAAAAAAAAAAAATACCCTACCCGCCCTACCCGTACCCGTACCCGCCTTACCCGTCTAGGGTACACGGGTAAGGGTATAACTCGGGTAGGGTATGGGTTTTGAAAATTATACCCGCCATACCCGTACCCGAATACCCTTGTACCCGAGTATACCCGTACCCGAGTTATACCCGTACCCGAGACGGGTATACCCGGGGTACCCGTACCCGCCCGAGTATAAATACTCTAGTTGGCAGCAACGAAAAGAAAAGAGAAAAATATATTTTTTACAAATTCTGTTCGCACAAACAAGATCCACACCCACGTTTAGATTTAAAGGGATGGATTTTAAAATAAATCGTCAGCACAGATCGTAAAGTAAATCTAACGGTTGCGATCGGCTGTCAGATTAAATTTTGTCAGACGCCCATCGGACAGGTCCCGTTAATTTTGATAGTGCCGCTCCTATTCAAAGGCATTATATACTGTTTTGGGGTAAATATTTTAACAGAGCAGTTTTAGCTTCATGCAGCGATATGTAGCCATATTTTAATTCTATAGTCCGTGTTGCATGAAGTCAATACTCATTTGTTAAAATCATTCTCTCTCTTTTGGGGTTAATGGATCCATTGACGACGCTTGTGAACATAAAAAACAAAGATTATATGATTTTAAAAGTTGGATGATTGAAAAATAATTTATATTTTGTATATATTATACATATTGAAATAAAAGAATTAATTTGCATAAACCAACCTGCAACCCGTTAACAAAACATGTCAATCGGGAGCTTAGACGATGCACGAAAGGTGTTTGACAAAATGCCCGAGAGAAGCAAATCTTATCACATGGTCAACCATAATTGGGAGCTTGGTATGTGCGTGACAAGAGAGAAAAAATAATGCTCTATACTCTCATCTCAAGTAACATAATACTTGAGTTGCTATTTTGACCGTTCGATCACAAAATGAAATGGGGCTCTGCCTCATCATATCAGATTAAATGAAATGCTCAACTTTTTTGTGAACAACTGTATGTAAATTCATAAGTTTGATTGGTGGGTAATTTAGAGTTTCGTAAGACCAGAATGGAAAATAATATATATAATTTTTTCAATGATTATTCTCATATGGAACTTCTTTGAAGCATAGTTTTGGTCATATAATTTGCACTTAATTTGTTTGTGAATATTCATGAATAATCCGGTTATGAAACCCCAAATGAATATTATACAAGAATATAAGGACCCTCGATCATACATTTATACCTGAGTCTTAAACAACACCCTTAATTAGTTGCAAATTAATACCTCTTTCCTTCAATTTTTTGTTTACTAAATATTTGAAAAATTCAACAATCCACACATCCTATTTGTTAATAAAA
Source organism: Carex pumila (assembly GCA_033356055.1). Lineage (NCBI taxonomy): Eukaryota > Viridiplantae > Streptophyta > Magnoliopsida > Poales > Cyperaceae > Carex > Carex pumila. The sequence continues at coordinate 21,425 of JARJHM010000552.1, read as the reverse complement.
TATAAACAAAATCCTCTTTTATTAGACAGCAAAGGCAAGCCAATCTTCTTAACTCAGATGGATATATTTCTGAATCTTGTTCAGTGCTACTTTGGGTCTGGCTTTTAAGACAAAACATTTGTTCAATTTATGCAAAGGTCTTTATGGGGGCCTGGAAAGGATTGCCGGAATACTGAATGTACAACGTGTAGCCGGGCTTACTCAACATGATCTGATAGTTTGTCCTTGAATACATTTAAGAGGTGAAATCAACTTTCTTGTACAGCTCTCATTCAGGCGAGGAATTAAAGGCCAATATTATGTTTGAGATTCAAGACCAATTGAGTTATGAACTTGCCAGAATATATAGACTAGTTGACTATGTTCTATTTTTTTTTTTCCCTTTCTTTTTCTTTGGTTTTTTCGGGTCAAATTAAGTGTTCGGGACACTAACATATATGCTGGTTTGTCTAATATAAAGAAAAAGTTTAATGTAGTTCTTTCTTGTTATTACTATTTTTTTTTGCATTTTCGCTATTTGATGGTTTCTTACCAAGACAATGAAATAAAATGAAAAAACTGAAGCAGACTTACTAATTTAGTCTTTGCTGGAATTAATATTGTGACAATAGTGACATAAATTAAAGGTCTTGCGTAGTATAACTGAGATCATCGATCGGCTTCCACAATTACAAAATTCCATGAAAGATATCGATGAAGTTACTTAATTCTTTCTGCATTTCTGTCTTTGTTTTCTGAGAAGAATTATAAAGTTATTTCAGAATAAATGGAGCTGGCCTGTACCCAAACTTGTGGAATGTTGGAAATGAATTTTGTTTGGTGACTGCTTCAAATCCGATTACCAAATTAAATCTACCCAGAGTCCAGACCCGACTCAAATAAACCCAACTTCAAAACTTATTCCAGTTTGATTCCACTTTCAATTCACCTTCACCTGACACTATGTCATGTCATCATGTGTGGAGAAGGAATTCCAGGGCACTATGGTCAGGATCTCGGGTAGATATATAGAATTTTAAAAGGAAATTTATCATTATCGCTTCAAGGTGGGCCAGAAGATGTCAGAAATGGAGAGCCTATACTAAGGTAGAAACTGGTAGTTTGAAATTATTAATTCACGTATTTTAAAAACTTTACCAATAATTCACAACAAGTTCCTGAATTATTCAATATAGTTTATTATACTGGAGGATTATTTTTTTCTTTGGACTTCATGCTTCCAAAAAATTAACCGTATTATATGCTACCACAAATACATCGCTTTTTTTTTTAGGAATTTTGATTAGAGGTTTAAATGTACGTATTCCAATTAATTTGATCAAACTGAGTCAATTAAGTTGTTGTGCTTAGCAGAGGAGGAAAAAAAGAACTGCCAATGACAAACCCTCGGTAAAGAAAAACCTGCTCCTAATCCTAGACTAGATGCGTTTTTCTTTTTCTTAAATAAAAAAAATAAAAATTCCATTAATTCTTTTAAAATGCTTTCTTCTTTGGATCATCCATCATTTATGGTCCTATGTTTTAGATACTTTCTCGAGTTAAATATGGAAAATGATTACTAAAATAATTTTATTGTGACAAAAAGAAATAAAAATACATATATGATTTAAAAAATCACAAAAAAAACAGAATAAAACAGAGCTCTTGGCCCATTAACGTAAAACCAGGCCTGTCTCATTTCTAAGGCTGGAAAGACTATAATTTTTGTGTGTTTAAGATTATACTAATTTGAAAATCTTACTCATACTTTAAGGATGCTTACTTTCATTGTTTAGTTCTTTTGTGTGATCTATCTAACATTAGTCACAACTTTCAAATGATTTCACAAGATTATCTATACATATTTTCTATTTATAGAATGTGATGTTGTTTTTTATAATGTTGTGGTGGTAAATCAAAAAATTAAATAATCTCTAGCTAATAAGTAATTTACTATTTTATGTTTATAGTATTTAAGCTCATTGAAATTCAGAAAAATTTGAGATATTGGAGAAAACAAATAAATGTAGGGCTTAACGAAATTATTAACTTTGCTTGCTGACAAACATTTTTAAATACTAAAGAGCTCGTAAAATATAATGATTGAGTTGACTGTTATATCTTTCTATATATATGCTATGCTTATGAATTCAAATACACAATTTTTAATAAATAATTTACTGTTTTCTGTTGGTGGGGCTACTATTTTTGCAGGCATAAAATGTAGCCTATATATCTAACACCAGCTGACGAATCATGGAAATTCCTCCGTGAATACTCCACAAAAAGATGATCCATGGAGCAGTGCGAGAATTTAGTCCTCCATGATGGGAGGTTGTTAATTTGTGTTGACTTCGGAAGCAAATCTGTACATGTATCAGATAGGGGCATTACCAGTTGGGGAACCAACTCTTGTTCTCTAGGAAATAAGCAGCAGTCAACTATAAAAATTGAAAACAGAGATACTTGCTCAAGTCTGACGGTAATATGATAATGATTACTCGGAAGAACGGGTTCAATACCAACATAAACCACCCCACTCGTATTTATGCAAGCATATGTCAAATAGTAAATGGCCCTGTTGCATGGGAATATAAAATTTTGAATTATTTGACATTTAAATAATTTCAAAATGGATATAGGTGGAAGTCAGATAGCTGACTCTGCGAGAGTAGCAAGCAAAGTAGTATGTTGTATGGATATTGAAAAAAAATATATTTGTTACTCTTATAGCGCATTTAATCTGATTTCATATACGTGCCACTTGTTCTATTCTTAATTTATAATATATAACATGAGACTTTTAGTTAGGAATGAGAAAGCTTCTTGTAAGAAGAATAACATTGGAATGTGTCTAACATGTTGATCAAATAAAATAGGCAACTCTATTTCTTTTCCCTTGATTAAAATAAGAATAAATACAATTTATGTTTACCAGTTACCAGACAATTGGGTCTGTGTCGATTGGTCAGGAACCCTAATTGAGTTTGCGGAGAAAAAACTCTTGTAACGATGTATAATTTTCTAGTGGTAGTGTTGCCTCTTCCGAATCTACATTATAAAAAGATCACAAACAAGAGTAAGGCTACGGCACTATGGATTGCATAGAGAGCTACGGTGCTACGGTTCAATATTCGAGTTTTCAAAATTCTAACGGTCGATCCGAACCGTTCATCTTGTTCTCCATATTAATATGTATTTGGAGACCAAATTTTACATTTTTTGAAAAATTTTTACTATTTTTTTAGATAGGTAGAAAATCACTTGATCTAAAAAATTATGCACCATTCAGATATTTAATTTTATACCTATCTAAAAAAATAGTAATTTTTTTTCAAAAACTGTAAAATTTGATCTCCAAACACATATTAATATGAAGAACAAGATGAACGGTTCGGATTGATCATTAAAATTTTGAAAACTCAAATATTGAGCCGTACCACTGTAGCCCTCTATGCAACCCATAACACCGTAGCCTTACTCCACAAACAAGCCTAACGAAAAGATTCTCTTTGAAATTTTAGAGAGGAAAAGAAAACAAATTGAACCCTCTAACCATCAATTTTTTTCGAACTTCATAGCTAGAAGTGGAATGCTTTATATTGTAGAACATCCATAGCTCGAGCTATATATATTAAGTACTAATTTCTTACCAACACATGCATATCTCCATTCTTATATTATGTACGTAGTTGTCCTGATCCCTCAACGACTAAGATTAAAAGATGATATTTCCAATTGAATATCAACCCTTCAATCACATAACATGTCTTCTTTTGATTAAATACATCTATTTTATGTGTAGAAGTCTAAATTTAGTTAAAAATATACCCACCACGCATATTACTACATAATTTATCACATTAAAATTGAATAAATCTCTAACGATCTGTTTCCTTATTTCTTTTCATAACTATCTTCAATTCTTACAATTAAATTATTTTCTTATTTCTCTATTTGTCAAACCAGAATGAAATAGATAGGCCATTACCTATTACCCATTTAGTATATCATTGGAATATATCTCTAATAGATCGTAGTTAACTACAAAAAATAAAATAAAAATAAAAAAATCGGAATCCTCTGCCATCCAAAGGTGGCCCCATTGCATATGTCCGAATTAAGCCGATCTTCACTATTATTTTCTGAGTAATTATAATTTTCCCCACCTATCAATCACCCATTTCATCTCCCACCTAACTTTCTATTTTAACTATAACTATAACTATAACTACTATTTCTAACAACATTTATTTCTTTCATCTTTCTCCCTTTCTCTTCCACCTCCATTTTCCTCATTCATCTCCATCTTCTTCTCCCACCTCCGCCTCTACCTCCCTCTCCCACCTCCGCATCCCACCTCCTCCTCCACCTCTGTTTTTCCATCGATAAGCTCCCCTACCTCTCCCACCTCCCACCCTCTCCCACCTCGAAATGTTAAATATAATAAGCTCCCTCCCTTTTACACTTTTGCTTCGGTTTTTTCCCTCTATGCCTGCTGGTCCCACTCCAGCGAACGTTCTGCCGGAGATCATCTGTCACTTGATCCCAATCAAGCACGCCTCTGCTAGGAATGAATACTTTAACGTGTATAAATGAATACTTCAATGTGTATGAATGAATACTAGAGCACATCTCTACCGGGTCAAATCCATCACTGTCGATCGTATCAAAATAATTTTGTATATGTATATGCAATTAATCTCTTTCATGTTTATGTTCACATTCCTGATGAAGTAGCGAGTTTTGCAAAGAACAAAGCTTTATTAATGGTGAATTAGGCCACTGCGTATTAAATAAATGACATAAAAAAAATTTGAAAACAAAATAGAGATATATGAATGAATACTTCAATATGTATAAATTAATACTTAATATCTTAGGTATAAATACTTGTGTGACAAGATATTAATGCTTGTGCAATGGACAACTCGAAAGTATGTCATCATGGATCTCATTTGAAAGATAAAATTGTTTAGAAAAAGTTCATGGTTTTAGATTTGCAAAATTCCTCACAGATCGTTAAAAATATTGGTTAGATTGAACGGAGAAAAAAAACCATCTCTAAAAACGTGTAAAAGATGGATGAGTGATGTGTCCAGTTTTTATATTTGCACTTGCACGACGAGGATGAATACTTTCTCGATAAGGATGAATACTTGTACAACAGACAACTCGAAAGTATATCATCATGGATCTCATTTTAAAGATAAAATTATGTCAAAAACATTCATGATTTTAGATTTGCAAAATTCTTCACTAATCATTAGAAATATTGATTAGATTGAACGAAGAAAAAAAAATCCCACCTCTAAAAATGTGTCCAGTTTTTTTCTTTAAAAATACTTGATATATTAGGTATGAATACTTGATGTGTTATAGATGAATATTTGATGCATTATAGATGAATACTTGCATGCGCCAGTTGTAAAATCTTTCAAATATAATGTGGTCCCTCTAGGTAGTTAGTAGTTATTGAAGTAGTTAATGACTGGGGGATAAAATGGGGAATTGTTACGGGGGGATAGCTAGGTGCTCCCTTATTTTTTACCACAACACATCTGGTTCATTTGTACAATCTCCATCACCACCTTGAGTTATACTGAAACTACATTCACTAATAAATTTATTTCCATAATTACCAGATACTCTTTTCTGATTCATTCATATTTGATTTTTTTTTTTCTGATTTTCATAATACAATTAGTATTGCGCATCACAAAAACAGATTAGGAAATTAAATTGATTTTACTTGAATTAATTCTCAATTATTTTCTCCATTACAACTATCTTCAATTATTGCAATTAAATTATTTCTTTATTTCTCCATTTTCTCTATTTCATTTCTTCTTTTCCTCTATAGTTTCAACAATGAAAATGTAAACAATCATATCTTTCCGGATATTATTTAGGTTATTATATCTTTGTGAATATATGAATAGCAGATCTTGTACTAATGGAACCAATCATATATTTCTGATATTGAGAGAAAATAAAGAATATCTAGAACTTTTATGTAGAAAAATGATATGTAGAGAAATTTTCATTGTTAAAATAATTTTCATTAAGAATATATATGTAGATAAAATCTTTATTTGAATCATTTAATCATATCTTTTTCAATTTTGTTTCTTTACATATTATTTCTTCTCTAAATCTTTTAATGATATGTCTTGCTTGTGAAAACTAGATATTAAATCGCAATGATACTTAAAAAAAAAATCATATTATATTTAATCCGTTTTTCTCATTTGTTGTTCTTTCTTTTATTGTCATTTATTATTTAGTTTTTTTCTCATTTGTCTTTTATTTTCATTTAAATATTTTATTTTTATTTGTGTAGATGTCAAACAAAAAAAGTCTTTTCATATTCTATTCAATCTTATAATATGTTGCCATTGTAATGCACAGGCACAATACTAGTTAAATATTATGGAGATCGAGAGATAATCATGTCGTTAGATGCTCAACCCATTCCATAAGTTTTAAGTCAATAAGGGTGGTGCATAATTTTGTAATTTTTTTGAACTACAAACATATTGTTACATTTTTTTTTTGATGGAAAAATCATATCAATGTCCCAAACCCCCCCCCCCCCCCCCCCCCCCCCCCCCCCCCCCCCCCCCGATATCTAAAGGTCAATTCATAATAGATGAAATAATGTTCTTATAAATAATAAACAACAAACATTAATAAAAGAAGTACCTGAATGAAAAACACGGGACCCGGCTTTGTACACAGTAGAATGCAAAAATATTTGGATTTTCTTAAAACAATAAAACAAAAAATATATAGGAAGAAAAACAAAAAGAATGTTCAATATTAACATCATAATTAAGCAGAGTATATACACACCATTCTCATCAATCGTCCCCAAAATCGTAACGGTAGGAAACATATATACAAAGTTCAATAAAATTGACTGGTCAATGCCAATCTCTTTCCTACCTTCAGCTCCTTGGTGTCTCTTTAATGATTAATTGCTTCGTAAGTGTGAATAAATTATGTTGGTTTGTTTTCTTAAGTTAGTATTGTTTCCAGTGATGCATGCAGTTGGATCGAGTAGATGAGAAGTTTTGCTAATTTTAAGTATTCAGATGTTCTAGTATTGTTAATGAATAATTAATAGTTGAAAAATGTAGTATTGGGTTTTGGCAAAATGAGGGTATGTTTATTAAATATATTTTTTTTCGTTTTTTTTCTGATATAATTGAGATCTATTATGGATTTATGGTTGATTTTATTTAGTAATACGACTAAGCAATGTTCAGACCAGTAGCGTAATTTGTCTTGTAAACTGTCTTTCTGTTTTTTTTTTCTTTTTTGTTTGTATTATTTTTGCTTTCAAGGTTTTTATTATTTGGGTCAACACAAGGCATGCAGAAATAAATTAATGGGAAAAAGCAAAAGCCGCACCAATTTTTTTCCCCTCATTATATAAAAATTAACAGCCTACTCCAAAAGAATTAATTTGTGGGAGAATTTTTAGATATACCACTCAAAAACTATGAAATTATGTATTTACCATGGATTGAAATCTTTAATAACTCATGTATTTATCCAATTAATTTAATATTGACATTAATTAGGTTTAATTAATATCAATTGGAAAATACATAATTTTACATAATTATATATTTTGGTGAGAAAAATACATAATTTTACAGAATGTATCCCAGAAAAAAGAATTAATTTTCATAAACCAACCCACAACCCATTAACAAAACATGTCGATCAGGAACTTAAAGGATGCACGAATGTTGTTTGACAAAATGCCTTAAAGTGAAAAATCTTATCACATGGTCAACCATAACTGGGGCCTGATATGTGTGTGACAAGAGACCAAAAATAATGCTCTATACTTTCAGGTAACATAATACTTGAGTTGCTATTTTAACCGTTCGATCAAAATACTTCAACGGTCACCATCTCTAACCAAATATCATGTTACTTCAGGTTCAGGTGATATCAATTTAATTGATGTATTGACAAGTTAAGCTGGGCTTTGAATTCCGGCACTTGACAAAGCCCATTTTTAATTCAGCAATTTTAAGAGGTGGTCTCCAAGCTAAGCTAGCGTCGTGAAACACCTGGTTGGAAATTCAACTTTTGGGAGATGAAAGTTAACTCTTGGCGAGCAGCTTGGGCCATCGGACCCAAAACTGAGTGGTGTATGTGCTTCTTTCTATGTTAATTGTTTCTATACCGTTCATAAATACACCTTGTATGCATAAAACGGATCTATCTTTAGAATTATCTGGTACCGCTCCACATGCCACGAATTACATCGTCCAATCTAAGAAAAATACTAATATAAGTGCAATTATAATTACATTTGTAGCTATTCGCGTTGCCTTGAAATCAAGAATAGACCAACATCGTTCACAATTTAGCAAGAGAAAATGGTAAAAAAAAAATCCAAAAAAATAAAATAAAATAAAATAAAACATTTGTCACTGAATCAACAAGGATTTAATTAGCAATTGAAGGGTTCTTATGACCATCCTATTCATCCATCACATTAGCTTAACATCACGCCTGAGAGCATCGGAGAGCTTCATCACCTCTGCTGTCAGCCCCTCTTGACTTGTTCTATTCTTCCTTTAGCAATTCCTGTATTCCCAAACATAAAGTTACAGCTTTTATTGTAAACTTGACATCTGAACTCGAGCTTTTTTTTGTTAACTTTTTTACCTCTTTGTTGCTAGTAAATGTTATCTTAACTTTTGCATAATCATGTGTACTAATAGAATTATGTTACCAGTATACAGTACCTAAAATGGTTTACTAAATTTGCTAAATCACTGTGTATGTACCTTGATTAGTGGATTACCTAAAATGGTTTACTAAATTTCGATTGCATAAAAGGAATTAAAAAAATTCAATTTATAGAAATAATAGAAAAATATTTAAATTCCATACACTACTAGAATCTACACTTTATACGTGAGCAATTTATGCTATTTCCAAGGGTAGGAGAGTCATTTGGAAATAAAATCATCTTTTCTGACACACTTAAATATTTCCAACGGCAGGCTTATGAAAATAGTAGTGCATGGAAATTCCTATTGTCTGTCCTTGGAAATGTCTCATGTCTGTCCTTGGAAATACTTCTGGATGACTCATGACCCGCCAAACAGACCAAATACTATATTTTATTGATAGCCTATGAAAATAGTTGATCCAATGCCCTTGGAAATGTTTTGGAAGTAGTAACACACACTATTTCCATGAGCTACCCTTGGAAATTAATGTTTTGGTTATTATGTTTATATTATTTTATAATGAAAGATGATACTTGCTCCTCTTTGATTGAGTTGCTTCATTAGTGATGAGATTAAAAATACTTACTCCTCTTGTATTAATAAGTTTATGAATTTTGATTGTCGTGCCATTTGTAAGTTGTCATAAACAAGTTATGTAAATTTTTATGTTGCTAGTAATGTTTTGGTTATTATGTTTATATTTTTTTTTGTAGCATTGCTTATGTATTAAATTATAAATGTCTATTTGAGGGACTATTCAATGTTTGTGCTGCAAAAATGAATTGTCTTTAGAGAACAGAGAAATGTAGGACAAGCATGTGTTCTTTTATCATTTTTTTTGAAAGATAAGGAAGGTTTGGTACATATTTCTCATAATTTGGGATTGTGCTATATTAATATTTTTTTGCTGGTACTGCCTGTTCATTTGCAGTGCACCGAATACTTCTACCAGCATATAGAATTAAGTAAATGATGAGTGTATGTAATTTCTATGCATTGCTTATTCAAATATAGCTGTGCACATGCTATGCACATGGTTAGCAAGAAATAGCAATGCACTATGAAATAACATGCATTGAGAACTCATAATAAACAACAGGATGCATGATTGCGTGCAAATTTAGTTTCCTATCTCTTCGGTTCATGAAAGCCTAGGCATTTAATATCTTATTCTATATAGATGGAATCGAAAAAAAAAATCAATTCTATAAAAGAAAAAAAATATATTAATTCCATAAAAGAAAGCACAAAAAAAAAATTCCATAGAAGAAGGCAAAAAAAAATTAAATTTCATAGAAAAAACGAAAAAAATACATAAAAAAATCTTGTGAAGTATGTTAGTTTTGGTGCTTCATAGAAGAAAGCAAAAAATGAATTCTATAAAAATTAAATTCTATAGATGGAATCGAAAAAAATGAATTCTATAAAAGAAATAAAAAATTAATTCCATAGAAGAAAGCAAAAAATAAATTCCATAAAAAAAAAGCGAAAAAATTATATTTCATAGAAGAAAGTGAAAAAAAATTAAATTTCATAGAAGAAAGTAAAAAAAAATTCCATAGAGGAAGAAAAAATAAAATATTTAATAATCAAGACGAAAGATTCCGTGACATTGTAAAAAATTACAAGGTGCACTGACTTGAGATTTCAGCTGATATAACATATAAGGTTTTACAAAAAGTTAGTAAATACTGGAACAAATATGTACCCCATAATTGTATTGGTTAGGTCCTGTGATTTGGCCCCAAGTATTTTTTCAAGAATTAAAAAAATTACAGAAATTGAAGATTCATAATGACACATGTTGTCATAAAGCTCTGTTATTCTGTACAAATCACCAGTACAATTTGAGACATATGTGGGTTTCAAATTGTAGGATTACTGTGAAAGATGGTATAAATGTAGGAATAAAGTACTCACGTATTATTGTGGAACTAATTGGGAAACTCGATGAGATCGCCTGGATTGGAAGAGTCCTAACCAGTTAAAATGTTATACCTGTATCAATCTCTTGCAGGACCAAAGGCGACGCACTACAATTTGTCAAGATATTATAGAGGTTAATTTATTTTGTAAGAAAAAAGAGTTGGGCTCTTATTTTATTCAACCTCAATTGGTTACAAGTGTTGAAGACTTTAAAGAGATAACTCTACCTAAGGGCTTCACCTCAAAAAAAAATAAAGAGATAACTCTTCTATGGATTTACAAATAATGAAATTGTTGAGAAAAAAAAACTGAAGAAAGAAGTAGAAAATAACAAATAAAAAAAAAATTAGTCGGTTCTACAAAACCAGTTTATTGTTTTGACTCTCCTAACTGTGCACAACTCAAATTATAAACAGTGAGCCAATTATTATATTGCAAAAACAAATTTTGTTTGTTCTCTGGAGGAATTTTTTATTTTTTATTTCTTGCTTAATAAATCAGTAATACTGCTAAACTTGTTAAACTTATTGTTATTTGTGTGTTTTTATATGATTAAACTGATTCAGACAAACACAAGCACATCCATTGTTTTCAATTTTATAACTAATTGTTATTTGTGATTTTAAATTAGAACATTTTAATTAAACCTGTTAAACACGTAAAATTGAATTTTTTATATTAGAGACAATATTATTTCTTGTAAAGTACCAACTATTTATTTTCTCTACAAAATCCCAATTCGCTTGTTTCCACAACTCTATTATCCTGAATTTACAATGTATAGAATTTGTTTTTTGATTTAAGTTTACTTGGCAGAAGCAACTAAGAGATTAGTTATTATGCGAAGAAAACAATAATGGCAAATGACGAATCCTCTGTAAATAGTGTATAAATTAATTATTCCATTAATTCTGGTAATTTTGTATTGTCTCTTGTATAAATTAATCATCATCTATTATAGTAAAACGCGATGGTTCTTCATTTGTATTGGACCAGATGCTCTCTCAATTGAATTACATATTAAGAAGGATTTCTAAAAATTGTCATTGGGAGAAAAAATAAATAAAAAAAAGTTTTTTTTTTAAATAAGACGCGATAAAAAAAGGGCTCTTGACCTATTTAAGTAAACCCTTGTACTAATTAAAAAATTTATTTATATTTTAATGAAGTCTAGGTTCGTTGTTTGGTCATCTTGTGTGATCTATCTAACACTATTCACAACTTTTAGATGATTTTGCAAATTCATCTATACATATTTGCTATTTATAGACTTGAATCAGAGATATCAAATAATAATCTCTAATAAGTAATTCACTATTTGAAATTTATTGTTTTCACGCTTGTTAAGTACACCAAAGTTGAGATCTTGGAGGAAACAATTAAAGATTGGTTTTAATGGAATGCTTAAAATTAGATACTAATAAACATGTTTAAATATAGGAACACGCATGAAATAATATTAAAAATATGTTACACGAGTAAATACTAAAATTTTATAAAATGAAAAGTAAAAGAAATTTCCACAATTTTGTATTGACTTGTGCCAATTTTAATAATGCTGATTCATTTCAGATTCACCATGATGTTAATTCAAATTAGAGCATTTGAGAATATAAATGACTAATACATGAATTGACGTTATATCTGTGATATATTCAGATTATGATTTTTCTGGACAAAATTTGATAAATTATATATATTTTTGTAATCTTCAGAAGTAACCATATGCTATTCTTATTATACTATTAATATTTTAATATCTTAATTTGAAAAGTTTTGTCTCTCAGTTCGCAGTTTCTCACCATTTGGGTCAAATATTCAACTATGCCTTGTCCGTTGCAATAAAAAATGTTTGTCAATATCTCCACTGTAATCTAAAAATTGTTTGTCAATCTTTTCACTGTAATCTTATATAGTTATAACTTCATGATATGTTTTCTATAACGAGGCACGCTAATCATTGTTGAAATTTTGAACTCTTCTTAAATTAGTACTAATTAAGTCACTTGACATGTTTTAGGTGTGGTCCGAATTTCGTATTAGATCCACACTTATCTTGCCACTTGATTGTGAACATTGAGGTGAGGTATTTGTATACAAGATGCTTAACTGATGTTGAGTTTGCCGCCTGTGTATGTAATAGACTTTTGCCAAATTTTTTAAATCAAATTAACCGTTGTTAGAATTTTGTTTAATGTGTAAAGCCATCAGAATTAATTTCAGGATTTGCAATTGTTGCATAAAAGAGGCATCACTTCATCCCTTGAAATCAAACGGGCCTTGAATGAACTCGGGCTCCATTGAAACCCGCCAAAAATGCAAAAAAGAAAAAGAAAGAAATTGGGGCCTAGGCCTAGGATCGGCCCATTATAAACAGTAGATTTTATCAATGACACCCTCAAGCGCTAGTTTCCTCATTTTTGTTTTATCGTTCAGAACTTTCGGCGGCTGCTGAGCCTTATCCGTTCAACTTGCATTCTCTGAGATATCTCATATTTTGCGTGACTTTTTGGAATATCTCAAGCCTTCAAATACGTTATGCATGGATCTCAAAGCTCAAATAATACTGGCCCCCGCACTATCCCCGAATAGGCACCAGACACGTCGGTCACGCAAAATATGAGATATGTCAGAGGATAATATCTGCAATTCCAAGTCCCATGACTTCTAGAGCACTGCCATGAAGATCCGGAAGAACACTGTGAAACAGAAATTATACTCTTCTACTGCCTCTGGTCTGGTAAAGTTCATACTATCTTTTCTCTAGGTTCGTGTCGTGCCTGGCTTAAGGACCTTGCATGCAGCTACTTACTTTACAAGACGAGAGACATTAGAATATAGTATGAACTTTACCAGACGAGAGACAGTAGATCTCTCACTCGAGAAGTTACCAGATCTATCTCTTTAAATCCTCTTACTCATGATGAGATATTGGTTCCTTGGGAGCCAATTGAAGGCGGCAATATTGTGGTTATATCAGGAGATGAAATATGATAGCATTTTCGCAACATGATGATTTTCTTGATTTCATGACTGATGGCTGATTTTCTTGTCCAAGGATCTTCTTATACATTTCTTGTGCTTGATTGCAATTCCAATTTAGGAAAATCAGAAGTATACATTTGGAACCATGATTGTGTAACAGTAGCGAAGTATGTTACAATGAAGCCTGACCATTTCTTCCTGTCAGTACCATATCGTTTTTGCAATCCGGTACGATGTACCAGTCGGTACCAGGTAGTACCAGTAATGTACAGTTTATCAATACCAATACCAATGCCAGTTACATTGCAGTACTGATTCCATTAACCCTTGTTAGTGCCTATTTTTCTAAATATTTTGCTTAGGTGCCCTCATAATTCAAGCAATTCCTAAATCCCACTAACTCTAGGTAAAGTTGCTTGTAAAGTAAATTCTCCAATGACCCAATTTGCCTAAATTAGAGCTCAACTGTTCTGAACCAATCAAGCTTACATCCAAATAAGCTTAAATTAACTTAATTTGTTTTTACTTTTCAGCTCGATTCTAGCAACGAAGGGTTGATTAAAATCAGAGTGGGACAATCATAAAAACAGCAATACTATCCCTCTGAGGTTGATTTATGAAGAACCAAAATGAGTACAAAAGGGGCCTTTTTTTTTCCTCCCTATTTCGTAATTTAGTGCTTAGCTTGTTAAATATAAACTTGTGCCTTTTCACCTAATCGAGTGTTCAGGTTTCTAATACTGGTACAACAGTAATCTGGTACAGTATTGGTTTACAGCTGCAGCTGATGGCACTGTTATGTTGTACCAGTACTGTAATTTTGGTAGTTATTTTAAATCTTCAGTTACAAAAGGAAATAGCTTGCATGCTTATTGAATATGTGCGTGTTTGTCCATATTGTGGACAATTTTACCAGTTGGTACAGTGCTTTATTGTATACTGGTAGTAAATAAAGTATTCGAAGGTATTGTTTGAAGAATTTAATAATTTAGAGGTCTGATCTGTAATTTTTTTATTTTTCCCTTTTTAGAGGTCTTAATATATATATATTTTTTTTTGAAAACTTGGTAGTGACTACCAAGACTATATTAATAGATTTGCTTATTACATCAATTCCTAATTATTACATCAAGGCTAAATATGAGGAGCAATTGGATTTGTTATACTATTCGTCCCCCTAAAAGCCTTCCATACATTTCTGTTACTCTTCCCACAAAATTGCAACCATAGCTTCGCCTCCTCTGCAGCTCGATTTGCAACAAACCACTGGGATGGTTTCTTTTCACGAAAGATAACTTCATTGCGCTGTCGCCACAGTGACCACAATATTGACATGAAATAGGTGGCCCAAACCTGCCTAGTTTGCTTATTCCCACCCATGTTGCTACAATAAAAATTTTGAGATGCATTCCAAGTGTCACACACGGAGTCACCTACTTGCATGAGATTAACAAAACAAGCCCAAACTCCTGTCGCATTTTGACATTCAAAGAATAGATGCTTTGAGGTTTCTACAGCACCAGTTTCACACATCACACAATGGATATCACAGTTGACACCCCTAGTTTGCAACATGGCTCTAGTTGGCAGCTTCTCTTTTAATAGAAGTTGAGAGAAAAATTTGACTTTTAAAGGGGCAGCCACTTCCCAAATCCTCATGAACCCCCAATTGATTCTACCTCCTTCAATGAGAACCTTATACAATGATCCTGCTGAGTACTCACCACTAGCCGTCCATCTCCATGTGAAGAAATCATCAAGCTCATTAAAAACCGGTACCGTACCAGTATATGAAGATGCAATAGGAGAACCAACTGAAACCGCATCTTTGAGTGAGATTTGCTGAGAAATAGGCCTAGGCATTCCATCCTTCATCTTTCTGAGTGGCGTTGGGCCCCAACAGTCGTACCAAAATGAAATCCGTGCTCCATTGCCAATAGACCATTGAGTACACCATTGAAATAATGGGTATAATTTGATCAGTTGGTTCCAAAAGAAAGATCCGTTGACCATCCAGACTTTAGGATTGAGCTGTTGCGGTCGGTGTTGCCATAATGAATGAATAATCGAATACCAGAGGCTATCGGTCTGAGTTGTCGCCTTCCACCACCATCGAAGCAACAAAGAAGTGTTCCTTAACTCCAAATTGGGGACTCCAAACCCACCAACCCGTTTAGGTAAACAAACCACCTCCCAGCTGATCAATGGAAAACCTCGGCCTTGCCCTTGTGACTTTCCCCAAAGAAAATTACGGCAAATTTTTGTAATCCTTTTTAGTACCCATCTTTTCAGCACAAAGCAGGTCATCATATATATCGGTATACTACATAACACCGAATTAATAAGCTGCAGCCGCCCCCCTTTTGTTAGCAATTTACCAATCCAACCTTCAATTCTAGACTCAATTTTTTCCAACAAAGGAATAAACTCTTGTCTCCTGGGCTTGCGGATGGTAAGAGGCATACCCAAATAAGAAATTGGTAATTCGGTTCTGGTACAACCCATTACAGCACTCACCATCAAAGACTCAGCTTGGTTGAGATTAATTGGGTAAAACGAGCTCTTGTCAAAATTTATTTGCAAGCCCGAAATTTTAGTGAATAATCTAAGGACTAGCTTAAGAGTGATCAGCGTAGGAAGGTCAGAATGGGAAATAATCGCGGTATCATCCGCATATTGAAAGGCAAGTATGGGAGAAGCAAGCTTTGCTGAGATCGGCCTGTCGAGTGTGTCATTAACCTGATTGATCATTAGTTGTAACACATCAACTGCTATCAAGAAAAGCATAGGAGAAAGCGGATCCCCTTGGCGAAGACCTCGCTTATGAGAAAAATATTCAGATTGCTCTCCATTGATAATAACTCTTGAAGTTGAAGTTTCCAGTAACAATTTAATCCACCTTACCCATTTGCTCGGGAACCCCCTTGAATGCATGACATGTATTAAAAATTCCCAATTTATAGAATCAAAAGCCTTCGCAAAATCAATCTTAAAAAACACTGCTGATTGGTGAGCATGAGACACATGCTGCAAAATCTCTCTAACCACCAGAAAATTCTCAGAGATTTGACGGCCTCTGATAAAAGCTGATTGATTAATCGAGATGAGTTGTGAAAGGTAACGTGAGAGTCGTGTAGCCAGCAACTTGGAGATGATTTTCGGTATTAGGCTAATGATGCTAATTGGTCGAAAATCTTTCAGTTCGATAGCTCCTGGTTTTTTGAGAATCATCACAATATTTGCGGTGTTAAGAGGTGAAAGATCAATGTTTTCATGGTAAAAATCATGTAGTAACCTGAAGATATCATGTTTGATCTCAGCCCAGTATGTCTTCGCAAATTCACTCGGAAGCCCATCCGGTCCCGAAGCACGGTTATTAGCCAAGTTGAAGACTGTGGCCTCAATCTCTTGCTCTGAAAATGGGTTTTGTAATGCCCCTAGGTCTGGCCCATCTTCATAAAGAGTTGTCGGATCAAATTCTAACACAGGAACCTCAGTGCCAAGGATAAACCGCATATGATTGCGAAACAAAGAGCGGATCAGACCCGCATCCGTTACCAGTTGTTCATCCACTAGCAAAGTTTGCACAGTATTTGTTCTAAGCCTCGAAGATGCATAGCTATGGAAGAATTTAGTGTTGCCGTCCCCTTGCACAAGCCAACGACACCTTGATCTCTGCTGCCACCGAGTTTCAATGCTTGTTGCAAGACAGTATGCTTTCTCACGACACCACTGTCTCATAGAGAATTCAGCTTGCACCAGCGGTCTACTTTCTTCTACTTGATCAAGTGCCAAAATGCACTCTTTTAAGGAAATCAACTCCCTTTCATCATGAGAATGTGCCTGAGAGTTCCATACTTGAAGCTGCTGGTGCAGCTCATCTATTTTCTGGTTTATGTGATACGAATTGGAGCCTAACTGCTGGCCCGATTTTTGCCATACCCTGCTTACCATATCTTTGACCTGTTGAAAAAGAAGCCAAAAATTCTCAAATTTGTGTTGCTTACGGCATGTTGGTGGCTGCTTACAAGTGAGGAGCAAAGGCGCATGATCTGAGACGATAACCTCCAATGCAGTGAGAGAAATTGAAGGGAAATTATTAGCCCAGTCCTCCGTAACAAAAGCTCGATCAATTTTTGACAGAGAAGGAGCCGGTCTCTTGTTGCTCCATGTGAATTGCCTATTATGTATTGGGACATCTATAAACTCCAATTCAGAAATGAGATCATTAAATGCGCTCATCAATCCAAAACTCCGCATATCCCCTGTCCGGTCTATTAACCATCGCACAAGGTTGAAATCACCAATAAGGATCCATGGGTGAGAAACATGTCGTGATAACTGCCTTACTTCTTGGATAAATGCATGTTTCTCATCATCTCGACTCGGGCCATAAACATTTGTAACTACAAACTGCTTTCCAGAATTCATTTGAAGTAGCAACACCGAGATAGTATGTTTTGTGGCCCATGAGGAAACTGCACTATAGTTCTTTTTCCAAGCTATAAGACACCCCCCTGATGTTCCTATAGCATCTATGTATCCGCACTGCTTATTAAAGAAAGAAGGAAGCAGTGTGGACACATGCAAAAATTCCAAGCTACTGAGCTTAGTCTCCTGCAAGCACACCACATCACAACGGGAAGACTTTATGACATTGCGAACCACCAAGCACTTGTCTAAATTGCCTAATCCCCGACAATTCCATGATAAGATTTTTGTTCTTTTGTACGACATTTTAAACTGAAAATCACAGAACACGAGTGAGCTGACTGTCAGCTACTCCACTTCAGAGTCAACCTCTTTATCCGACTGAGGATCAAAGAGAAGGTTCACATCCGAATTTTGATGCAACTTCTCCAAGTCGTCTAATTGCCAACTAGGTCTTTGTGAATTATCTTCAGCAAGAGCAAGAATCACTTGCTCAGTGGGAAACCCAGTTGCTTTAGCAATTTTTGAGCAATGCTCAAAATCAACTTGAATTTCCACTAGTCCATCAGTAGAAGATAGTTTAGCTTTGGGTACAACCTTTGAACTTGTACAACCTGCCTTATCCTTTTGGGCCATTTCTCTTTTTTTCCTCCTCTGCTTAGTAGAATATTGCAGCAGCCTTTTCTTTTCCTGTCTAGTGGGCTCACATAATTTCGGCCCAGTAGACTCCCTACAAATCTCTTTTTGAATATCCTCCAGCCTCAAACAACTGGCACCAGCCATGTTTTTATTACGCTGCAATATTTTAGGAGGATTTTTTGCACCCTCCTCAATCATCAAATTCCTTGCCTCTTTTGGAGAAACCGCAGTTATAGGAACAGATTGCACAGGAACATTAATCACATTACTAGTGCCTGCCTTCTGCCGAGTTGGCGTGTGTGTAACAATCAGCTGCTCTGAGGTGTCTAGACCTGCTACATCATTATTTAAATTGCAATCACGCCCTTCTATCTGTAGGTCACTATCTTCCAAATTGGTATGTAAATCTTCCTCGAAATTTACGCCCTGATCACTTGTAGTTACCAAATTTATCTGAGAATTAGCTGCCAGATTTTCTATAGCCCTCATGCATGGCCCTTGTGTGTCATTGAGTGTGATCAGATCTTCTGTAACTACCGGATGTGAATTTGGTACAACATCCTCAACCACCTGAGGCTGCACCATTGATCTAGCCCCCCTTAGCACCGCCTGAACACCGGTTGGTAGAGCATCAAAATGAAAACCTTGGCAAAGCTCTTCAAGTACTTTTCTTGACCCAATGAAATGGTCATTCTCATTAAGGTCAAGCCCTTCTGAAACAGGAGAAGGAGCGTGAACTGTCGGAGGGAGGAACCTTTCTCTAGGCTGAGGAAGTTCTTCCGGTTTGTAGATTTCGCCTTCTATGCACTTTCTAGGGATAACATCCACCGGAAATTCTAGGCCACCCACCCTTAGTGCAATTTGATGTGGTATCAGTGATAAGCTAGATGTAGCAACCACCACCGTCCAACATGCCACATCACCTTCCATAGCTTGCGCCACTGTTCCGAGATAGGTACCAACTGTGCTTGCAGCTCGAACTACATAATGTTCACGGTATATGTCTAGAGGGATCCCAATGAGATCAAGCATCACCTTGTAGCGTGGAATCACCACAGTGGCATCATCAAGTGGACTCCACAAGCTAAATGAATACCCCTCTTGCCACACAGCTGAAGGTATAGCCTTTATGAATTTAACAGAGTCTATACCCAGTGGAAGGAGAATAGCATATCTCGAGCGAGTCATAACACCTACAGAGATATCAGCTGCATTAACCAACCCCGAGGAAGCTGCATAATCTGCCACCTGCTCAATACTCAGATCCACTTCCAATGAAGGGTTGTACATGATCACCACATTGTTAAGCTTAGCCCTTTCTTCAAAGTATTGATCGTCTCTTTCAACAAAGCATACAACCCTCGTAGGTCTGTCCTTTGGCAACTCAATGATGGGAAGGGAATCCTGGAAAAGATCATCAAAACCTGGTTCTCTAGGTTTGATAGTCGGAGTTGGCAGGATACCCGGACCCGGTAATACAACCGAGCTTATGTCACCGGTCTTACAAAAGCTTCCAATATGGCCTTGGCCCCAGCACTTACCACACCTCTTAGGGTTCATACAACGAGCAGCACTGTGCCCCATACTGCAGCAGCGAAAACAACGACCCTTCCACTCCGTGTAGCGAGGGGATGGAGGGAACCTTAGTTGGGCAGCACTATGTCGGGATACATAGTAAGATTCTGTGGTGGTTTTGGGCAAAGGTTGTGTGGTTTTAGGCTGGCTGTGTAAAGTGTTGATAGGGTTAGAGGTTTTAGGTTGCGGCTGTGTAGAGGGGTGAGGGCCTGTGCGGACAACCTCAGCCCAAGAGGGCTTAGAGAAGTAAGGTAAGAAGGGAGAAGGTTTGGTGGTGGTCGTGATGGTGTTGGTGGTCAGTTTTGGCTTTCTCCGAGTAACTATCCTCCATTCGCCTTGGTTTGCCTCACCTGTCGCTCCTCTCATCTCTCTTTTTTCTCTAGCCCTCATCGGATCCAGCCAGCAATTAATTCGGTGTTACGGCTCCAATATATTTCATATTTGATGAACAAAATTCAATCATGTATCGTTATAAATTTTTAGTGAAATCTTATTTAACAAAATATCAGATAAACATAAAAATTAATGTTTACCAAAAATTATCAAATTATCATGTGACAATATATTTCGAGTTGGAGATCACAAGGAGCTGTACGAGGGTCTCTAGGGGTCTTGATGGTAACTTTTCACCGTTTATCTGACTTGTACCGTATTCAATAAGGTGGGTATGAGTAAGGACTTTTTTTTTCATCAGCTTATTGGGTATGGGTAATAATTTTTTTTTCGTTAGCTGGATGGATAAAGATACGGATAAAGGCTATTTCATATCCGTTATCATATAGAGTAATTATATAAAATAAAATTATATGATAATATTTGAGTAATAATTAGTGATGTGAAATTTATTTGTGTGATATTTCATATGATAATGTTTGAGCAATAATTAGTGAGTAATTTTGTTATTTTGTGTATGTTTATAAGAAAAATGTTGAACATTTTACTTTTATTTGCATGTTTTATTCTTTAGTTAAATAATTAAATTTGTCGGAAGATATATTTGTGTTTTTTAATTCTCTTGCTTAATAAGAAAACAATTTAGTTGAAATTGATTGCACATTTGTTTTTGTTTTTGTTTTTTATTAGTAATATTTTGCATATGTGCAAAATAAATGAGTTTTGATGTTT